>CM065706.1:26981206-26988706 GCA_017654935.2 Phymorhynchus buccinoides | reverse complement strand
ATTATAACAATATGCTAGCTTTTATTATTATAAACAATACCGCAAATTTTCAAAACTGTGCGGTTAAGCATTACTTTTTTAATAATTTTTATGTAATGATGCAAACCCGCCTAGTATGGAATGTTTGTGCGTCATGGCGTACAATAGTATAGAGATAATTTTTTTTTTTTCATGTGGCGGTACCATAGCTGATGAGGTTTAACCGAGGCGTGGTTACCACTACACCTATCTATATTGTTAAAAACTCGGGACTTTACTGGTGTTGCACTGCCTCCGGGCATTGCAGCCAGCATTGTTCCCACCATCTTTGTATTTACAAATGTCCCATATGTGTCTATGACCAAGAGGACGTAAAACATCATTTTCACACAATAGTATAGAGAGTTTATCAATTAATTATTAAATACTTGTAGCGGTACCATAGCCGATGAGGTTTAACCGAGGCGTGGTTACCGCTACACCTATCTGTATTAATAAAAAAATCGGGACTTTACTGGTTTCGTACTGCCTCCGGGCATTGCCTCCAGTATTGTTCCCACCATATTTGTATTTACAAATGTCCCATATGTGTCAAGAGGACGTAAAACACCATTTTCGTCGCCAATAGTATAGAGAGAGTTAATGATACACTGCTTCGTGAATACCACTACTGCTACAGTGGAACCTCCCTTATAAGACTCCCTCCCATATAAGACCTACTTTTCTGACACATTGCCCTTCTCTTTAAGTATTAAAATTGCCTCCCTTATAAGACTCCCTCCTATATAAGACCTACTTTTCTGACACATTGCCCTTCTCTTTAAGTATTAAAATTAGGTGAATAGGTGCCATAAATAACTTTGGTAAAAAGGGAGTTAATTATGAGAAGTTCCTTCCCCTTATTCATTTCACTAGTAGTACAGTGGAACCTCCCTTATAAGACTTTCAAAAATCTTCCAAAATTAGGTCTTATAAGGGAGGTTCCACTGTATTACTAGTGAAATGAATAAGGGGAAGGAACTTCTCGTAATTAACTCCCTTTTTTACCAAAGTTATTTATGGCACCTGTTCGCCTCGCAAAGTGAATTGTATTGTTGTGGCAACTACTTTCACTTTGCGAGGCGAATAGATGCCGTAAATAACTTTTGGTAAAAAGGGAGTTAATTACGAGAAGTTCCTTCCCCTTATTCACTTCACTACATCCTCTCTCTTAGCCTCACTATTTCATAACTACTTCTGCTACTTCTTCCTCTTCTTCTACCGTGTCTCAAACACAGATGTAAACATACCATATTTTGGTATGACTAAATTGATAGCTAGTCTGCCCCCACCCCTTCATTACCCTTCTTCTTCTTCTGCGTTCCAAGGCCATATGGCCATAATGGGTAAGGTACGTGTCCGGTTTACAGTTTTCACTGGTCACCCCGCTGCGCACAGCCGACACATTCCGCTTTTGGAGGAGCTCAAAGGAGAAAAATTATTTGGAAGATTTTTTTTTAAAAGGCAGGAGAATGGGCCAATAAGTCAGAAAGGTAGTAGATGATTAAAAGCAAAGGGAAAAGGCAGAGTCAAAGAGAGTGGCAGATTAGAAGAAGTTACAAGCACAGAACTTCCAGAAGGTGAGCGAACTATTTTTACGAAAGACCCCCCGGTATCCCTACGGGGAGAGACTCGTGGAGGGGACGGGGTCATCCAGCTCCCCGTATGGAGGCACGAGGCATCCACCCACTGCCCCTCTTCATTACCCTGCCCCCACCCCACCCCAAAATATTTTTTTTAAATAAATAAATGAGTAGGCGCTTTGCTTGCGGCGACCTTCTCTCCGGGGGAGAGCAGCCTGAATTTCACAGAGATAAGACAAGAATACACCAAATACCAAAGAATACCAAATAAACTCTGTAAATTCAAGGGATTTGGGGAGACTGCTAGGAGCTTGCCATGGCTAAAGACAATCCCCGCATAACATAGCAACACTTTGATGACTGTAGCCTTGGTGTTCCAGCCTGTGTCAATTGGTCTGACACAGCCTTACTCATTTCACCGCCAATGTCGCATTTATGCACCACAATGGTTTAACACCCATGTCACAAAAAAGGCATCAAATCAGGGCCTGTTACCCGAAGACCCTATTTTCTTAAATTTGGGAGGTAAGGATAGGCCTAATGTTATACATGTCTTAGAGGAATTCCCAGTATTGCAGTTACATTTTTCTCTCTACTCAGTTAAGTTTAATGGTATTTTGGGGCTGAAAAATGGCTGGCGGCAAAAGGGTTAAGCCAAGGTGGATCTAAGAGATAACAAAGTTGTTCAGAGAACTTTCCGAGTTCCGAGTCATTCTCACCGATTCTGAAGATGGTCCCGCGGATTTTGGAGGCGGCCTTCTCGCCCACGAACTCGGGCACGTCCTTCTTGACCCAGAGCAGGGTGAGCAGGCCCTTGGAGAGGAAGAAGAGCCCCACGATGAGCACGCTGGCCGCGGGCACTAGCACGAAGCCCGCCCGCAGAGAGTGGCTGTGGTAGCCCACGAAGCAGATGCCGCTGAGCGAGTCCCCATCAATCTGTTTGACAGGAAAACACACGAGCACATGCACACACAGACAGACAACCATACACGGACACACACACACACACACAGACATACACATGCACACACACATACACACACACAGAGAAGATGAAAAACAAAGTGTGTTAGTTGAGTGGCTGTGGTATCCCACAAAGCAGATGCCGCTGAGTGAGTCCCCGTCAATCTGTTTGACAGGAAAACACGCGTACACAGACAACCAGACACAGACACACACACACACACAGAAGATGAATAACAAAGTGTGTTAGTTGCCATGATTTGTACGGAAGACCCCCCGGCATCCCCACTGGGGGATGGTGTACTGGTTGAATGGTTGTGGAAGCACATGAAATAGATGCTGCTGAGAGAGCCCCCATCAATCTGTTTGACAGGAAAACAGAGAGAGAGCGAGAGAGAGACTGAGAGAGAGATAAAACAATGAACAATGAACAGGGGAAAAACAAACCACACACACACACACACAGACAGACAGACAACCAGACACACACACACAGAGAAGATGAATAATCAGGCATCAGAATACTCGCCATGACTCGGAGTCGACATCGAGTCGGACCCCACAAAACTCTAGTCCGTAGTCGGCATCATTGCGATCATTCGCTACCCGATTTCTCGTGGAAAAGTTCAAAGTTCTCACATCATCGTAGTCTCCCGCGATCATATCCTCTAAATCGACTCATTTAAAACACAAATCACAATCACTGTCATCAAAACAAACTCTGAAACAGTGAAAGTAAGAGTCTAGAGAGCTCTAAACCCGGAAGAAAAAACAAACATGGCCGCGATTTCTCGTTTCCGAAGGCACAGTATGAAAACAAACCGCTTAAGAATACCATTTGAGAATAAGATCGCGCTGCCTCATGAAGTACAAACTGCGGCCGGCAGTGCCAAAACCGCAGAAATCCGTGTGCCGTTCTAATGCCTGATAATAGAGTGTACTAGTTGAGTGGTTGTGATAGCCCATAAAACAGATGCCGCTGAGAGAGTCTCCATCAATCCGTTTGACAGAAAAACAGAGAGAGAGCGAGAGAGAGACTGAGAGAGAGATCAAACAATGAACAATGGACAAAGTTTTATTGCAATAAGCTTTACAAGAGGGAATGAGAGAAAGGATGAATAGAGTCACTGTAAATCTGTTTGACAGGAGAACACAAAGAACGAAAGGATGAATCGAGCCTGCCTCTCTCCGTCTCCATCTCTCTCTCTTTCTCTCTCGCATGCACGCACGCACACACACACACACACAATTCACCTCGGAAATGGCCAAACACACAATGGTGAGCACCAGAGGGATGGACCAGCTGACCAGGTGGAAGTAGGCGGTCTTGGAGCTGAGGTCGTCGCGGGGCGTGCCCAGGGCCCGGAAGGTCACGTCCCAGGCGTAGCACAGCATGACGAACCACAGCAGGGCCGCCATGGTGAAGTAGTAGATCATGACGAACACCACTGTGCACGCCGCCGTCTCTCCCGACCTGCAGAGGGTTAACACAGACAGGTATCGAATGAAATCAACGATAATGTAGTCCCCTGAAGTCGGAGTATGGCCGCCGCCGTCTCTCCCGACCTGCAGAGGGTTAACACAGACCGGTATCGAATTAAATCAACGATAATGTAGTCCCCTGAAGTCGGAGTATGGCCGCCGCCGTCTCTCCCGACCTGCAGAGGGTTAACACAGACAGGCATCGAATGAAATCAACGATAATGTAGTCCCCTGAAGTCGGAGTATGGCCACCGCCGTCTCTCCTGACCTGCAGAGGGTTAACACAGACCGGTATCGAATGAAATCAACGATAATGTAGTCCCCTGAAGTCGGAGTATGGCCACCGCCGTCTCTCCTGACCTGCAGAGGGTTAACACAGACCGGTATCGAATTAAATCAACGATAATGTAGTCCCCTGAAGTCGGAGTATGGCCACCGCCGTCTCTCCCGACCTGCAGAGGGTTAACAGACAGCAAACCTGTTTACCCCTATTTTGCAACGTTGTAATTTCTGAAACAAAAAAAACGTAATTTTGAGGAGAAAAAAACTGTAACCCAACGCGTGACCAATGAACGTCGATATCGTACTGACCTGAGTGTGCAATACTAATGTCCGTCGAGCAGTAGACACAGAACACATGCTCATCACCTAGTGCTGAACGACGTATTCCTGGAATTTTGAGGTAACTTTCCCGGAATTTCTGTGCCACTTTTGATGTCTTTTCTTTTGATTTTCGACCAGAAGATACAGAAGCTTCGGAATGCGCTCGCTTGGATACCATTTTGAAACAGAAAAGGAAATGGCACGAAATGACTTTTCACCGCATCGTTTCAAAAGCTTCGCTTACCGACGCAACTGTAGTGGGTTTTTTTTTATATTTAGGATTTTTTTCCCCGTATTTTTTTTTTAGCCGTAATTACCGTAATTTGACTTTTCCCCCGTAAAAATTACAGCAAAATCGGGATGGTAAACAGGTCTGAGACAGGTATCAAATGAAATCAACGATAATGCAGTCCCCTGAAGTCGGAGTATGGCCACCCATGTGGTGGGGGGGCCCTTTAAAAGCAGCCATACAGGTAATCTTCCCACCCAAGGCCTTGTGAAATGTTCACATGGCACTGGGTGTGCCCCCAGAGTTTTAAGCTGGGGAACGAAAACAACAACAACAACAACGATAATGTAGTCCCCTGAAGTCGGAGTATGGCCGCCCATGTGGTGGCGGGGCCCTTTAAAAGCAGCCATACAGGTAATCTTCCCACCCATGGCCTTGCGAAATGTTCGCACGGCACTGGGTGTGCCCCCAGAGTGTTAAGCTGGGGAACGAAAACAACAACAACAACAACAACGACAATGTACACAGTGATCGCGTTTACTGGTAATTATCAAATAAAAATACTGATTGCTAAACCAAAATACTTGAAAAAAAAGTTGACCTACGGACTGATACATTTTCGCTAGGACTGATAAATTGTTTAACACAGGCTTTGATATTGTGGTTTTCACTGGTTTTTGCTTCCACGGGACTGGTTTTGACACCGGTTGTTGGGGGACATCATCGCTGGTTAAGACTGGTTTTCAAAATTCCCAGCGCGATCACTGGCACACATGTCACAAACAGAATTCAGGCTTCAGGCATACCCACATGCACCCCTGCCTTGCATACCAGGACAAGTTGCACCCGTGCAGTAACCGAGTCTACCCCGGCCCGTCTCCCCCTTCTACAGACCTGCCTACTTGGAATTTTCCCAATCAGTAGCCCAGCCATCAATTTTCAGTAGCATGGCAAATTTTTTCGTAGCATCCACAAACGATGGCAATCAATTTGTTCTCTTCCTGAACCGAAACTTACTGTTTATGTTTCGCCGATTGAGTGTGTTGATGGTCGTCTCTACCGCCATGATTCACAGAGAAGTCCGCATGGCAGAGGTTGCAGTGAGCATGGTTCGCACCGAGTCGACTTCTGACGATGCAAGGCCACTCCTCCGTGTAAGCTATTTTGAAAACTTGTGCGGCAGGCCGATGTTTTTTCTTAGAACAAGATGGTGTGCCAGATGATTTTCGTTTTCTGGTTTGGGTTCGGTTTTTTTTCGTTTGAAACATCTCCCGAATCGCTACTGCTGCTGGAGTCCGCCATTTTTTTTCAGAGAAAGTAATAAGAACGCATGCGCAGTCACTGATAAAAACGGAAGTGACTAGGTTATCGCGCGTGACACGGCGTCTGCTCTTAGAAACAGACAAAACCGGGAACGGCATAAGCAAAAATAAAATGCGGCGGCAATTTGTTTTTTCTCCGTAGCAATGTTAAGGTTGCCATAGCTCCGTAGCAAAGCTTTATTTTTCGTAGCTGCTACAGCCAAATCGTAGCAGTAGGCAGGTCTGCTTCTACCTCCCCCCTCCTTCCCAACCACTTCCACCAGCACCTACCCCAGCTGAGGCTCGGTTTTTCGGGCGGTGCCGTCCACGCGGCAGACGATGTCCTGTCTGGCGTCTCCAGAGAACTGGGCCATCCAGCCTACGGTGGCCAGCAGGTAACACACGTTGATGAAGAACAGGATCAGCGCCGGGTAGCGGTTGGCGTTCTCCCAGTCGATAAGAAACGTGATCTGAAAATTAAAAAGTACAGTACCTCCCTTATAACAGTCCAGACCTGTTTACCCCCTACACAAGTCTGGAGTAGTCTTGATAGCTGAAATGAGTAGTTTTGGTGCCAAATGTGTAGTTTTATTCATTAAACCATCAAATAATGTTCACTCAAAATGAGTAGTAATCAAGAATTAAAGAGCATTATTTTATATTTTCAGGTTTGAAGAGTAGTAGAGGTACAAATTGAGTAGAATACTACTCGAAAAGAGTAGAGTAAACAGGTCTGTAGGACCTTCAAAGATCATCCCAAATGAGGTCTTATAAGGGAGGGGTCTTATACGGCAGGTCATTTTAATACTTACAAAGAAGGGCAATGTCTCAGAGAAGTAGGTCTTATGTGGGAGGGAGTCTTATAATGGGAGGTCTATTAAGGGAGGTTCCACTGTATTGAATTTGATGATAATGATGACGAAAATGTTGATGGTTTCTTCTTCTTCTTCAATACTATAGCTCAGACAGTTTCCTTGTCAATTATGAGCGGATGCGTCATGCTGCCGTTATGCGCCTAACTAAGAAATAGTTAGGCCCAGCAAGTCCGACTTCGGCTGGAGGAGAAAATCTTTTTTAAAGTGTTTCTTGAAAAAAAGGCAGGAGAATGGACCGGTACGGCAGACAGATAGTAAGATGACAGTAAACAAAGGCAAAAGGCCGAGTCAAAGAGAGTGACAGATTATATGAGGAAGATACAAGCACAGAACTTCCAGAAGGTGGGGAAACTATTTATACAAAAGTCAACCCAACCTCTCTCTCCCTCTCTCCCACCCTCTCTCTCTCTCTGTCTCTCCCACCCTCTCTCTCTCCCACCCTCTCT
>CM065706.1:26973706-26976206 GCA_017654935.2 Phymorhynchus buccinoides | reverse complement strand
CCGAATCGTTTGGCCCACGCCAGGGCCCCCCCTTTTTTTTTTTTTTTGGGGGTGGGGTGGGGGGTTTAGGAGAACCCCAGCGAGGCGCCGTAGCACGTGGGCGGGGACGTGCCCGGCCCCGAGAGGGGGACGCAGGTCAGCCCCGTCTGGTGGCACGAGGACGGCTGCGCTTTCACCACGACCGCGGGACAAAGGAGAAGAAGAAGAAGAGTTCCTGTCAGGGTGTGGAATTGACGTAGAAGAAGGCGCGATGGTGATGATGAGGTTGAAAGGTAGTGGGTCGCTGTTCCGTTTCTCTTGCGTGGTGCAACAGGAAAACCTTCAAGCGTACCGGTACCACGACCATGCAGAGGAGTAGAAATGATGCTCCTGCGTGCATCAGGCAAATCTTCAAGCGTACCGGTACCACTACCACGACAGAGGAGTAGAAAAGAAGAGAGTGATTCCTGTCAGGAATTTGCAGGAATTTGCGAAGAAGCAGGCGCACACCTGCAGGCCGATGATGAGGTTGAAAGGTAGTGGGTCGCTTTTCCGTTTCTCCTGCATGGTGCATCGGGCAAACCTTCAAGCGTACCACTACCACTACCACGCAGAGGAGTAGAAATGATGAGAAAGGATCCCAGTCAGGAATTTGCAGAATTGACGAAGAAGGTGTGAGGTTGAAAGGTAGTGGGTCGCTTTTCCGTTTCTCCTGCGTGGTGCATCGGGCAAACCTTCAAGCGTACCACTACCACTACCACGCAGAGGAGTAGAAATGATGAGAAGGATCCTTGTGAGAAGGGCGGAATTGTTGATGATGAGGAGGAGGTTGAGTTGAAGGAGGGGGGTTGTTTTCCTTTTGGGGAGTGACGGGAAGCTTGTCAGAGGCATTGTCGGTGTTGTTGTTGGTGGTGGTGGTGTTGATGATGAAAAGGAGGAGTCTGGAGTAGTTGTTTTTGTTGTGTGGGGATTGCTTTCCTTGAATGGTTTAAGGTCATTCAAAGTTAGTTAGGGTGCTGCTGGTGATGTGGTTTTCCTGCTCAGAACGGCCCATTCTGAAACCAAAAGAAAAATGGATTAGTGATTTTTTAACACAAAAGTTTACAATACACTAACTACCAACCATCCATCATTTTAAAATGCCCGACTAGCCGACTGTGGCACAGTGGTAACATCATGGGACAATTGGCAGGGAGGTCTAGAGTTCTTCTTCTTCTCTTCGTTCCCAGGCATATGCCATAATGGGTAAGTACTATCATAACTGTGTCCGTTTTTCAGTTTTTCAACTGTCTCACCCACTGCATACAGCCGACACATTCCCAGTTTGGAGGAGCTCAAAGAAAGAAAAATTATTTAGAATATTTTCAGGCGAAGGTCTAAAGTTCGAATCCCATCAGAGGTGCAGGTTTTTTTTTTTGTGGTCCCTGGGACCGCATCTTCGTCTTACCAGTAGTGGCTATGGGCTCATGGAAGACTGAAACCATGCAGTTGAGCTTCATTGCCTTAACGGATGTGATCAGAAAGCTTCAATTTGTCAGCGGGCCCGGGTCACGACCCATAGTGACGGGATTTTGAACCCCTCATTTGTGCAGCCAGGGTCATCTACTCCATGAAGTTTTTGGCCAATAAACATTTTGAGTTAATACTACGAGACAGCAACTGGCCCATTCTTTGGGAAATCGACTCATTGTTTTCTGTAATCATGGGCCAATGATGCCCCATGAAGATTGAAAACAATCTGAAGGCTCCGTGTGATTCGGCAAAAGTTGCTCTAATCTCAGACCACCACTGCAGTTATCTGTCTTTCTCTCGTTCAAGAAGTAAATAGTACATTCTATATTGTTAAAAACTAACCGGGCCTTTACTGGTGTTTGCACTGCCTCCGGGCATTGGCAGCAGTATTTGTTCCCAACCATCTTTGTATTTACAAATGTCCCATATGTGTCTATGACCGAGAGACGTAAACACCATTTTTTCATTCTGTATTTTTCCCTCGGGCCTGGTAAATGCCGGTTATTACTGAAGGAATCGTAGAGTGTGTCCTGTCATTGGTAGTCCCGCACTCCATAGCACATCATCATCATCATCATCATCATCATAGCATAGTCATCATCACATCCTCATCATCACATCATCACCTATCATCATCATCATCATCATCTCTCATCACCATCATCACCGTCATCTCACATCACCATCATCATCATCATCATCATCATCATCATCATACATAGACCTCTGCCTTATTTCCTCAATCATCAAAAAGAAAATAATGTCTCAAATCTATGGACTTCAATTGTTTCATAGCCCCTGTTCTTATGGTGATCTCAGTTTCGGATTTCAAGCCCGTCTATTCCTTGTACGTTCGGGTCAAAGTCAGGGGATCAGTGTGTTCCTTAAGGAGCTGTCAATGAACAGGACGTGGTGGCGCACTCCGGAAGAGGACCCTTCACTCACGCTGGCTCCACCACGACTAGACATTACTTGTCGTCTAGGGGCGTAGTAGTGGTGTCCTGCGTAT
>CM065706.1:26964194-26973206 GCA_017654935.2 Phymorhynchus buccinoides | reverse complement strand
GTTTTGTTGTGGCGAGTTACGTAACGAGCATTTCGTTTTGAGCTTGATTTTTTTTTCGCATGTTTCTCAATTACTGTGACATGCCTTGTTGTGATTTTCTATTTTTTAAATGACTTTTTTTTTACTTTCTTTTTGCTTTCCTTTTATTGTTATTTGGTTTTTCCTTTTCCCCTCGAGGGCATGGTGTAAAGAAACTTGAGCTTATCCGTTTACCCTCATGAAGCATTCGTATTCGCTCTCTCTCTCTCTCTCTCTCTCTCTCTCTCTCTCTCTCCTCTCGTCATCTCTCTCCTCTCTTCTCTCATCATCTCTCCTCTCTCTCTTCTCTCACCACCCACACAGCACACACACACATATACATCATAATTCATATATTCGTATTCGCGATTCGATACAATAGCATAAAGTAACAGGACAATGTTAATGAAACATATATAAAAACTAAACAATTCGTAGAAGCATGATTCATCTTTTGGTCTCTTCAAGTATTATGAAGGAATATAAGCAGGCAACAGATTAACATAGTGGATAGCTGCAACGACTTGACATTATTTTCATTTAGGCATCATTGGTTTTGAAAAAAAGCATAAAACATATATGTATTCGATAAAATACACAGTAACCTGTAGTCATGGATTCTTCTACGAAACGTTACTATCCATGAGGTGGTTTTTGAGTTTTTCTTAACTGGTTCTTGTTTTTTATGCATTTTAAATACTATAGAAATTGATTTCTCATAAGTTTTCCACCCGAGTAAAGAAAACTAGGTTTGGTAATATTGTTTTTCGGTCGAGGATTGATAATAAAATGTTATGTTATAATTATGTGTGGTTAGTTTAAAAGTGTCTGTTCTGTTTCTCGGGGCTTTCCATTTACACCGTTTCATACATACCGCTTTACTAAGAAAAGTATGTTGTGAAGTATCTTTTCATTTTTATGTACTCAATAATTTTGATAAAGAATTTGGATTTAACAAATTTAATTTCACTGCTTTTTATGCTACAGTGAATTCTTTTCATATTGGGATAATAATCATAATAAATAAAAACGGACACTTACATGCGCTTTTTTTATCGAGAAAAATCCTCGCTTTACAATCAGCATTGAACACTCACATTGATAATAAATGTTTATGTATATTTTTGGTTATTTTAAAAGTGTTCTGTTATGTTTCTCGGGCATTTCCATTTACAACGTTTATATTCCTACATACCGCTTTATTCAAGAAAAAGTATGTTGTGAAGTGAATATAAAAAATTGTACTTTTTTTTCTCTTTTTTTTAACCATCCGCGCCTCTCTGTCCCCGCTTCTTTTGTTTCCTTTTTTCTTTTTTTTTCTTTTTTGGGTCGCTCATCTTTTTTCCTCTTTTTCTTTTCTTTTCTTTTTTTCTTCGTTGTTTTTTCTTCCGTTTTCTCTCTCATCTTTCTCTCTCTACCTCTCTCTCTGACATTTTCCCTGTGTTTTTGTAGTACTAAGATGAACATTTTGTGGTGACAATTAATTTACAATATTAATACATAGATGTCGGGGTTTCGGATTGATGGCTGATTGTATGGTTGAGTACCTAGACGCGCATATCATTCTGTCTTAATTTCTCCATATGTGTAACAATGCGTACAAACACAGAACACAGTAGATAGGTAGCCTGTTTGTCAAGTATCCGCGCGTCTAGTCCGATAGACCGCGGTCCACTGTAGCTGTAACATTAACAGACAGTAAGTCAAACATTAGACATAGTTGATATCAATATGAAAAAATTCACAACTAGGACAAGAATAGTTTGCAGCTTTTTTTTTTGTTTGTTTTTGTTTTTTTTTGTTTTGGACAAAATATTGTGAGTGGGGGACCTTTCCATTGTTCATCTCCCCAGCGCCTCACGACCCTTGCAGAAGTGAGCAAGAGCGTGTAAGAGGATTGAACGGAGTAAAGGCTGTACACTAACAACAACACACACTTAATTAAACAATTATGTGTTGTACCTGATTTTTTTTCCCCTTTTCTTGCATTTTTCGGATACGGAGGATTAATCGAGAGTGGTTCCTTTCCATTGTTCATCTCACCAGAACCACACGGCCCTTGCTCTAGAGAAAGCGAAAGTGAGCAAGGGTGTGTAAGAGGAGTGAACGGAGGAAAGACGTGTATCCACTCACCCAAACAGCTTAAACATGTCTGTATTGTAATTGGTTTTCAAATATTACTGACAAAGGCACTGCTGATTCTGTTTTTTTGAAAATGCTTATACACATTTTTGCAATCAAAATAACATGATTAATTTTTTTCAAAGTGAAATCGTTTACTTTGTTATCTGGTAATTTTCCAAACAGAACATCAGCAACAGAAAGTGTCAATTTAACGTTATACTGTACCAGTATAAACTGGCAGATATATCTCCAGAAAGACTTAGCAGTTGGACATAAATAAAAGAAGTGTTCAATATAGTCTACTTCGTCGGGACAATAAGAGCATTTGTTATCATTTCTTGTTTTCATCTTGCACAACATTATGTTCGTGGGATATATGTTATGTAAAAGTTTCCAGTGTAACAATCTGAGTCTTGTTTCTTTTGTGCACTGATGGGGGTACAACCAGTGTTTCTTAGTTAACTCTATCCCAAGTTTGTTCTTCCAAAAACCTACGGCGCAAGGAATAGAACACTGCATTGAACATAATTGTTTACGAAAATCTCTGCATGTAAATATTTTTTTGTCACGAAACAAGGGAGGGGCTGACAAATCAGGTTGTTGCCTATCTCGCTCATCAACTGTAGAAACATAACTACGGACTGCACACGTTACTACATTGTATTCTAGCATTCTTGATGGAGTATATCCTATCTTAGTGCATAATTCATTGAAATGACAATATTCTATTTTGATCATAGATACATGTATCTTGAACATTAAGTATTGATGCTTGAATCCAGTCATAAAAAAGAGAACGTTTCCTCTGTATTTTTATATTAAAGTTGTTCCACAAGAGAGATGAAAAACGATTAATTTTGTTATGATCCAACCACATTTTTAATACAGTTCTCCAGAAGGTTGAACGAATATGTTGAAGATTCTTAAATAAAGCACTACTTGCATTTGCATAAAAACACAAGTAATTTTTCCCAAAACGTAAAAAAATATTTGTTGGGATTAACGTCCATTTCTCTGGTTCTCTTGTGGTGCAAAGTCGCATTACCCACTGCAAAATGAATGCTATCTGCATTTGCCTGATGTCTATCATATTCAAACCACCTACTTCAAATTCACTACATAGAACCGTTCTTTTTACTTTTTCAAATGCCCTTTTATTACAGTTCTGTTTTCTCCAGAGAAACCTAAAAAGTAGTCGGTTGATTTCAATCAATGCATCATCCGGAATGATAAAAGCTTGCATAAAATACACAAACTGTGAAATTAGGAAAGTTTTTATAACACATTGTTTCCCCATGATGCTTAAATTTCGTTTTTCCCATGAATGAATAATTATTTTGACAGTATCAATTTTCTGTAGCCAATTCTCTTTCACAAGAGAAGCTGATTTGTCATTTTCAAAATAGATTCCCAAAATTTTAACTCTTTTTTTCCAAACAAACCCATAGAATGAATCATTACAAAACTTCTTACTTCCAAGCCACATTGCCGTAGATTTATTCTGGTTTAGTACCAATCCTGAGACTAAGGAGAATTCATTGATTATGTTAAGCGCGTGCTGCATATCCATTTCATCTCTTAAAAACAGGGTTACATCATCAGCGTAAAGTGCGATTTTTATTAGACTTGCAAGTAAGTCATTATCACATGTCCATAAATTTAGGCCTTTAATATCATTACAGTGTCTGATTTTAATTGCTATGAGCTCTATTGCCACTGCAAACATCAAAGGTGAAAAGGGACAACCTTGCCGAATTCCTGAATCAGATGGAAAATACTCTGATATCCAGCCATTGTACTTAATACAACTTTGTGCATTGGACATGATCACCTTCACCCAGTTCATAAAGTCTGGACCGAAACCAAACTTCTTAAAGGCAATTATCATATAGTCCTTGGATATGCGATCAAATGCTTGAGAATAATCAATATTTACCAGCAAGCCAGGTTTATCCTCTATATTAAGTTGCTCTATAACATCATCTATAAGCCTCAATAACTTAGCTGAACGACGACCTTTAATGAACCCCACCTGATCGTCATTCACAATATCATGTATTACGTCTCCCAAGCGGATAGCCATAGCCTTACTCAAAATTTTATAATCACTATTTGTTAAAGAAATTGGTCTCCAATTTTTTTTAATTGTTTCTAGGCAATTCCTTACCTTTATGTATTAAAGTAATAACGGACTTTCGTTGCGTAATTCATAGTGCTCCCTTCTCAAACGCTAAATTGAATGATAAAATTAATAATTTTTTAAGCTTTTGCCAAAAGACTTTGAAAAATTATACAGTAATACCATCGCTTCCTGGTGATGACCCATTATTTAGACACTTTAATGCAGCCAAGTAGTTCATGTTCCGTTACCGTGCCTTCACAACTGCTTTTCTGAGAATCAGACACTTGAGGGAGATTAGCATTTGCCATAAAGGCATCAACCTTTTGCACCAGGCCTTCCTGCATTATCTTCTTCTTATATAAATGCGTAAAGTAATTCTTTTGCACTTTCATTATTTCTGATTGATCAGTTACTACCTTATTATTTTCATCTAAAATCCCTTCCATTACTTTAGCATTTGCTCTTGCTTTTTCTAAATTGAGAAAATATTTTGTGTTTTTTTCTCCCTCTTCTACCCATTTCACCCGTGATCTTATTTGAGCTGCTCGAGCTTTGTAATTTTCAAGTATTTCCATTTTTAAAGTTAGCTGAGAGCGTTCGTTTTGAATCTTAAGACAATGGGGATTTATTGCCAGCTGAGTGTCTATGTCATTCAGTCTGCAATATAGGTCTAATAGCTCATTTTTCCTCTCAATGCTTTTAAGTTTACTATAATCGAGAGTGAAGTTTTTAATTTTCAATTTCAAAGTTTCCCATTCCATTTGATAGTCAGGGCCTTCTTGTATTTCTGATGTGTGTAAATCTATCAATTTGTTCATTTCATTAACATAGACCTGGGACGGTATTCATGTCGAGATAGCATGAGACTTAGCATGATGCTAACTTAGAAGCTCTTCCAAAAGTCCTATTAAATCCTATAGGACATTGGAAGAGCTTCTAAGTTAGCATCATGCTAAGTCTCATGCTATCTCGACATGAATACCGTCCCAGGTCTCTCAGTAAAGAATTATTAAATTTCCATAAGCCGGGACCCCTTTTAATATTGCTAAATTTTACTGTGATAGAACATGCTCTATGGTCAGTGAACGGTATAGAATGAATGCTGGCTTCCAGCGCTTTGTCAAATACATCAGAGCTAGTTATTATGTATTCGAGTCTTCTTGCTAAGAAAGGTGATTTTGTACTCCAAGTAAATTCTTTTTCCTGGGGATGGAATAACCTCCAGACATCGAACAGATTGTGGCTACCCAACAGATCACGGAATTTTTCCACAGTGGATTTTGCATGTGGTCCACCTGCAAAAAATTTGTACTCATGATTTGATAAAGAATTTGATTTTAACAATTTTAATTTCACTGCTTTTTTATGCATACAATGAATTATTTTCATGTTGATATAATAATAATAGTAATAAACGGACACTTATATAGCGCTTTTTATCGAGCACAAAGAGCTTTACAATCAGCATTGAAACAATCACACACGCACATACACGAACAACAGACACATACGCATGCACGCAAGTGAACGCATTCGTGCACACAGACATACACTACAGGTATCCCACAATGTTGACGCATAATCGATTAATGATAGAATGTGGGCATTAAAGAAGAGTTTACGAGAATGGGTATCTAGTATTAACTGGAATATTTGTTTTGAAAGACGTTTACATAAGGACAGGGTATGTTCAGTCCAAGAAAGATCTTTATCAACGATAATGCCTAACATTTTATGAGAGTCAACTTCTTCTATTTTGTTACTTCATATATATAAAGGTGGGAATTTTATCTTCAATTTTTGTCGTTTTTGCTTTGTTGTTATGTACAAGCATTTTGTTTGGTTTGCATTTAAAGACATGTGATTTAATTCAGTCTGATTGACAAGATTATGTGTACTACTTTGAAGTTTACTTCCTAATCTTTTGGCATCAGTATCCCGTGAATGAAAGGACGTGTCGTCTGCAAACATTTCACATTTACTTGGAATAGAACCGGGTAAATCGTTGACATAAATAGAGAACAAGAGAGGCCAAGCACAGAGCCATGAGGGACTCCATACTTGGTCAGCAAAGGTGTTGAAATGAGGCTTTACACTGAAAATTATCTGCCCCTGTCTCATGACCTGAGATGCGAACGCCACCTACTTAAGAGTATCGCCCTTGCCTGTCAGGAACTAGTAGTATATATAGCCACATAAAATTATCTGCTCCTGACCCATCACCAGGGGGCATCGGCAGTTCTGGCCTAAACTTATCGCCCTTTCGTGTCGGCAAGGAGTAGTATAAAGCCTCATTATGTTGTTTAGAACCACTGACTGTTTTCGATCACATAAAAAAGATGATATAAGACTAATAAATTCTGGAGTTAGCTTCTAAAGTTCGAGTTTCTGCAGTAATGGAGAATGGTTTATGACATCGAAAGCTTTTTGAAAATCTATGAAGAGAATACCATTGAATTTATTGTCATTTACATTGCAAATAAGGCTGTCAATAAGCTGTATTAGAGCAGTGTGGCAGGAATGGCTTTCACGAAAACCAGACTGGTCTCCATGAAGTAAATCATTTTTATCTAGGTAAAAATAAAGGGATATTTTGATGTGTTTTTCAATAGGTTTTGATATGGCAGAAATAATAGAAATGGGTCGGTAATTTGAAGGGTCAAATGTTTCACCAGATATATATAAAGGGATGACTTTAATAATTATAATACATAGTATTTATATAGCGCCTTTCTTTAGAATTAAACTCAAGGCGCTCACATTCACTGATTCACACGCAATTGGGCTAACATACACATTCATTCGATCATCATCTAATTAATGTGAAAAGTTAGAGAGAGAAAGCTCTTTGAAACAAGTGAGTTTTCATTTGGGTTTTGAAAGCGGGAAGTGCTGAATTGTGACGGAGGTGAACAGGCAAGGAGTTCCAGATAGTGGGGGCGCAAAAGCTAAAACTACGTTTTCCAAAAGACTTTAAATTCACTTTAGGAACTTTCAACAGTTTGGCATGGGAAGATCGGAGTGAGCGAGAAGGATGAAGTGTGTAAGTTTGGAGAGCACTTGAGAGGTAGGATGGTAGGGTTTGTTCAAAGTGGCGGAATGCAAGGACTGCCAGTTTGTACTCTAAACGAAACTGCACTGGCAGCCAGTGCAGCTCCCTGAGGAGTGGTGTGACATGGTCACGCCTTCGCTTTCGGAGTGTGAGCCGAGCCGCGCTGTTTTGGATTCGTTGTAAACGATCAATTTCTTCCTTTGGAAGACCGAAGAGAAAATCAAGGCGATATGTGATAAGAGCTGTAACAAGGCGGTTGCATGAGCTAGTTGAGAGGAATGACCGAATGGACGCGATACGTCTCAGTTCGAGAAAACATGAACGGCAAACATTACTGATATGATCATGCATTGAAAGGGTTTGGTCGATTGTAACCCCAAGGTATTTAACTGATGATTTGAAGGGAACAGTGCTACCTCCAATGTCTGCTGACTCACTGTCGATTGTTTCTAGACGACTGGAAGAACCAACAGGCTCTGTACATGTCTTATCTGTGTTAAACTTTAACTTGTTGCTGTTCATCCATCCTAGCACATCATTGACACACGTCTCAATGCCAGTCTGAATGGGAGGGAAATCCCCAGGGGCACCACTCTGTGACACCTCAGTATCATCGGCATATTTGTGGAAATCGCATGAATGTGCAGCAATCACATCAGACAATGGCTGTGAGTAGAGAGTAAAGAGAACAGGGCCCAAAAGTGAACCCTGTTTGAACTGAATAGGAAAGCATTGCTTATCAATGCACAAATTATACAAATAGGTCAATTGAATCAGCAATAACAGGGCATGCAACTTGTAATATATTAGTATCTAGACCATCTAAATCACGTGTTCCCGATCGTTTTAAAGAAGAAAGACTTTTACTAACATCGAAAAGAGTCATTGGTTGAAGAACAAAACGATAACGAAAATATTTTGAGTTAACGTAGTGTTTTAAAGTGCCAAGATCATTTTCAGTAGACCTGTCGTGTTTTGTAACCTTATTTTTTATATTTGCAAATGATCGTTTAATTGATCTGCAGATATATCTTTAATTACTTGTTGATTTTTATATACCTTTTTATTGGTCAATATGTCGATGGCCTTCCATATTTTACTTGAATCTTTCGTTGTAATTAACATATTTCTGAAGTAATGACGTTTAGCTTTACGTTTCATGTTGTTAACTTTGTTTCTTTGTTTGTTGAACTCCTTTTTTGTGCCATTGCTTAGATTATTACGTTCATATATTTCAATATCTATTTCTTTACTAATCCATGGAGGTTTGGGTTCTTGCCTGACTCTGTTTTTATTTATTAACAGGGCATGCTTATCATAAACTGCTAGCACTGTAAATGTACTAATCCAGAATTCGGTTGCTTTATTGGGGTCTCTTATTTGGTATATGAGATCTAATTGAGCGTTAGCAAGTTCTGAGAGGAAATTCTGAACATAAATATTTTTATAACTCATATAGTATATAGTCTTGTGTCCTACCTTTGGAATTTTGATGCGTGTTTTATACCAGGTAAGACAGATGGCATTGTGATCACTACAGCCAGATGGTGGAGTGCATACTTCAATGTTGGATTGTTTATTGCTTACATAGATATGATCAATCAAAGATTTAGTTGTTTCAATTATGCGGGTTGGTTGATTAATTAATTGTTCGAAGCCATGTAGACTATAGATGTTATGCCATTTTGGTTTTGGT
>CM065706.1:26944194-26959194 GCA_017654935.2 Phymorhynchus buccinoides | reverse complement strand
AGTTCCACCCCCTCCACCATTATAGTAAAGGTGTAGTTCCAGCCCCTCCTTCATTATAGTAAAGGTGTACTTCCACCCCCTCCACCATTATAGTAAAGGTGTAGTTCCACCCCCTCCTTCATTATAGTAAAGGTGTAGTTCCACCCCCTCCTTCATTATAGTAAAGGTGTAGTTCCACCACCTCCTTCATTATAGTAAAGGTGTAGTTCCACCCCCTCCACTTCATTATAGTAAAGGTGTAGTTCCACCCCCTCCTTCATTATAGTAAAGGTGTAGTTCCACCCCCTCCACCATTATAGTAAAGGTGTAGTTCCACCCCCTCCTTCATTATAGTAAAGGTGTAGTTCCACCCCCTCCACCATTATAGTAAAGGTATAGTTCCACCCCCTCCACCATTATAGTAAATGTGTAGTTCCACCCCCCCTCCACCATTATAGTAAAGGTGTAGTTCCACCCCCTCCACCATTATAGTAAAGGTGTAGTTCCACCCCCTCCACCATTATAGTAAAGGTGTAGTTCCACCCCTTCCTTCATTATAGTAAAGGTGTAGTTCCACCCCCTCCTTCATTATAGTAAAGGTGTAGTTCCACCCCCTCCTTCATTATAGTAAAGGTGTAGTTCCACCCCCTCCTTCATTATAGTAAAGGTGTAGTTCCACCTCCCCTCTCCATTATTATAGTAAAGGTGTAGTTCCACCCCCTCCTTCATTATAGTAAAGGTGTAGTTCCACCCCCTCCTTCATTATAGTAAAGGTGTAGTTCCACCCCCTCCACCATTATAGTAAAGGTGTAGTTCCACCCCCTCCTTCATTATAGTAAAGGTGTAGTTCCACCCCCTCCTTCATTATAGTAAAGGTGTAGTTCCACCCCCTCCTTCATTATAGTAAAGGTGTAGTTCCACCCCCTCCTTCATTATAGTAAAGGTGTAGTTCCACCCCCTCCACCATTATAGTAAAGGTGTAGTTCCACCCCCTCCTTCATTATAGTAAAGGTGTAGTTCCACCCCCTCCTTCATTATAGTAAAGGTGTAGTTCCACCCCCTCCTTCATTATAGTAAAGGTGTAGTTCCACCCCCTCCTTCATTATAGTAAAGGTGTAGTTCCACCCCCTCCTTCATTATAGTAAAGGTGTAGTTCCACCCCCTCCTTCATTATAGTAAAGGTGTAGTTCCACCCCCTCCACCATTATAGTAAAGGTGTAGTTCCACCCCCCTCCTTCATTATAGTAAAGGTGTAGTTCCACCCCCCTCTCCATTATTATAGTAAAGGTGTAGTTCCACCCCCTCCTTCATTATAGTAAAGGTGTAGTTCCACCCCCTCCTTCATTATAGTAAAGGTGTAGTTCCACCCCCTCCTTCATTATAGTAAAGGTGTAGTTCCACCCACTCCCTCCTTCATTATAGTAAAGGTGTAGTTCCACCCCCTCCACCATTATAGTAAAGGTGTAGTTCCACCCTCTCCTTTATTATAGTAAATGTGTAGTTCCACCCCCCCTCTACATTATTATAGTAAAGGTGTAGTTCCACCCCCTCCAACATTATAGTAAAGGTGTAGTTCCACCCCCTCCTTCATTATAGTAAAGGTGTAGTTCCACCCCCTCCATCATTATAGTAAAGGTGTAGTTCCACCCCCCCTTCATTCCAGTAAACGTGTAGTTCCACAATCCTCCTTCATTATAGTAAAGGTGTAGTTCCACCCCCTCCTCCATTATAGTAAAGGTGTAGTTCCACCCCCCCCACCATTATAGTAAAGGTGGTAGTTCCACCCCCTCCTTCATTATAGTAAAGGTGTAGTTCCACCCCCCCCCCATTATAGTAAAGGTATAGTTCCACCCCCACCCCCATTATAGTAAAGGTAGTTAGTTCCACCCCCTCCACCATTATAATAAAGGTATAGTTCCACCCCCTCCACCATTATAATAAAGGTATAGTTCCACCCCCTCCACCATTACAGTAAAGGTATAGTTCCACCCCCTCCACCATTATAGTAAAGGTATAGTTCCATCCCCTCCTTCATTATAGTAAAGGTGTAGTTCCACCCCCTCCTTCATTATAGTAAAGGTGTAGTTCCTATAGTAAACCCCCATCCACACCCCCTCCTTCATTATAGTAAAAGTGTAGTTCCACCCTCTCCTTCATTATAGTAAAGGTGTAGTTTCACCCCCTCCACCATTATAGTAAAGGTGTAGTTCCACCCCCTCCATCCAGTTCCACCCCCTCCAACCATTATAGTAAAGGTGTAGTTCCACCCCCTCCACCATTATAGTAAAGGTATAGTTCCACCCCCTCCATCATTATAGTAAAGGTATAGTTCCACCCCCTCCTTCATTATAGTAAAGGTATAGTTACACCCCCTCCACCATTATAGTAAAGGTATAGTTCCACCACCTCCTTCATTATAGTAAAGGTGTAGTTCCACCCCCTCCTACATTATAGTAAAGGTGTACTTCCACCACCCTCTCCATTATTATAGTAAAGGTGTAGTTCCACCCCATCCTTCATTATATTAAAGGTGTAGTTCCACCCCCTCCTTCATTATAGTAAAGGTGTAGTTCTACCCCCTCCACCATTATAGTAAAGGTATAGGTCCACCCCCTCCACCATTATAGTAAATGTATAGTTCCACCCCTCCTTCATTATAGTAAAGGTGTAGTTCAACCCCCTCCTTCATTATAGTAAAGGTATACTTCCACCCCCTCCACCATTATAGTAAAGGTGTACTTCCACCCCCTCCACCATTATAGTAAAGGTGTAGTTCCACCCCTCCTTCATTATAGTAAAGGTGTACTTCCACCCCCTCCACCATTATAGTAAAGGTATAGTTCCACCCCCTCCACCATTATAGTAAAGGTATAGTTCCACCCCCTCCACCATTATAGTAAAGGTGTAGTTCCACCACCTCCTTCATTATAGTAAAGGTGTAGTTCCACCACTCCTTCATTATAGTAAATATAGTAAAATATTTGTTTTTTCCTCCATTATAGTAAAGGTGTACTTCCATTATTATAGTAAAGGTGTAGTTCCACCCCCTCCATTATTATAGTTCCATCTCATTATAGTAAAGGTGTAGTTCCACCCCTCCTTCATTATAGTAAAGGTGTAGTTCCACCCCTCCTTCGTTATAGTAAAGGTGTAGTTCCACCACTCCTTCATTATAGTAAATATAGTAAAATATTTGTTTTTTTCAAGACCAATCTTTAATCCTGATATATGCCCAAATTTCAGTAGAATATTTACACAAGTCTCAAAAGATGCTTGGTTACCTTCTGCATACTGTGAAAGCTTATGCTCAACATTATTAATTCTTATGCCTTTTATTTCTTCATTTTGTATGTATCATAAGTGCTGAGATTTCTACACACAAGATAAAAAGATATGGTGAAAGTGGGTCACCCTGTCTACATCCACGAATTATGCCAGATCATTCAGAAATTTGTCCATTGACTATGACACAAGATTTAGTATTATTATATAACGTTTCTATCCAACTGCAAAATCCCTGCTGGAACCCAAATGCCTTCAAAAATGTAAACATGAAATTCCAATTAACCGAGTCGAATGCTTTCTCTAAATCAACGTTTAACAAAAGCCCAAGTAATTTACGTTTATCTATAATACGCTATTATGTCATAAATCATCAGTCACACAAAAATCGCATGCAATTGTTTTTTTAAATTGGGTTGCGCGCCTCTGGCTGTGACGCGCTCTCCAGGTGGGAGCAACCCGAATTTCACAGAGACGCCTCTGTGACTATAATGTACCTAACCTAAATGAGTCCTAAATTATCTCCAATGTATCTATTCTTCATAAATCCTGTTTGATCTTCATTGATGAGCTTAGGTAAAATAAATATACTTCCAATCGATTGGCTATGCAGCTAGATCCTATTTTGTATACGACATTTAACAGCGATATTCATTATTGGTCTCCAGTACTTTATAAAATGTGTGCGTGTATCTCCTTTTGGTAAGCATGTGATTATCCCTTGTCTCTGAACGCAAGAACGTTCTCCTTTTTCAAATCCTGCATTTAAGACTCTAACACCAAACGCACCAATCCTACGCCCAAAACATTAAAAATATTCGGCAGTGAAACAATCAGTACCTGGGCTTTTGTTATTCTGAATCTTTTTTTCAGAGCCAAACCTGCTTCCTCTAATGTAATACCACCCTCTAACATCTGTGCTTCTTCATTATCTAAGCGTGGGATATTTCTCACTAAATCATCAATTTCACAATCAAGTGTTTGTAAAACCCCTTAACTTCATGCAGAATATACCTTTGGTCTTGTAGAACATTACCATGTTTATAATTTAGTCTGGACATGCTTTTACTTATGTAATGTCGTTTTTCTAAGTTGCAAAAATAGTTTGTTACTTTGTCTCCATCAGATATCCACCTAGCCCTTGATCTTAGAATAACCGCTTCTGTTCTCTTTTCTCGAATTACTTTCATTTGTTCCCTTTTAGAGTCTATGGCTTTCAATACTTCATTTTTAATTTCCCTCTGCTCGAGATGCTGTAGTTCCTTTTGTAGTTTATGCCTTTCTCGCTTCATTGTGTGTGTGTGTGTGTGTGTGTGTGTGTGTGTGTGTGTGGTGTATGTGTGTGTGTTGTGTGTGTGTGTGTGGTGTGTGGTGTGTGTGTGTGTGTGAGAGAGAGAGAGAGGAGAGAGAGAGTTGCTTTGTATTTTTGTTATCTACTTGTAGATGAATAATTGATTGTAAAGCGCTTTGGGCTCATTTGATGTAAAGCGCTATATAAATGTAATATTATTATTATTATTATTATTATTATTATGCGAAGCGTTCGAAAACCGTTGTTTGCCCCACTAGTTTGCTGAAGATAAGAAAAGCGGTAGGGTTGAATAGTGCATCCAAATCATACAACAAATTAAATGGAGAGAAGCTTGCCAGCATCTGGGACTTCGTTAAAGATGATGCAACATTTCTCTGTCAGTGTGATACCAAAAAAAAAGAAGCAATAATTATCCGTTTGGTTGTTCTAAGTGAAATTCCATCAGTAAAATATAACAGAAAACAGAATTGTAGCAAAATTATCAAACAAATAAACGCCGTGGAAAATGTTCTGAAAAGCTGTTTATATGGCTTCAGTTCATCTCACAGAGAGAAGATCTCTCACTGTAGATTGAAACATAAATATCCATTTAACCAAAGGTACTTTGAGTTTGCCGTCCAAGCACTGGCACCTGGTCTCCCCCTATTTTAGTGTGACATCGCAAGTAACCACACTGCTGCAGCTACTTTGGACATTTTGCAATAAAACAGACTTTGGCAGAGCTTAGCCGGTCTCCCACCCATTTAATATTTGTTTTACTTAGTCCCTTGTTATGTTTTCCTACTATCATATGTAAAGCACTGGTGAAGGGGCAAGCAGTTATAGAAAGTTGAAGATTCTTGAGCGTTCGTGGAGGGCACTATTTTTGACATACTTTAGTTGAGCTGGTTTGGTGCCATAGCCGTTTGGCTTGAAAGGATATATCCACGCGCATTTGTTCTAGTGAGGGACTCTTCTAAAAGTTTGACTAGCCAGAAGGAGGATGCACACTGGTTTAAACAAATGTTTTATTGACACACACATTTGCAGCAACACAATATGTAGACAGGAGCACAACAAACCAAGGCTTATAAAGGTACTCAACACATAGACATCGTACTAGCAACAGGCTGCACCACACTTTACAATTAATGGAAGTCAGTCACACTTTGTAAGATAAGCTAAATAATGATCAATACAACTGACTTCCGGGAAAAGGTGAACAGTATAAACAAACATGAATATCAAAGGATGCACACTGTCAGTTCTCCATATTGCAAAATATATGGAGTGCCCCTCATAATTTATGCTGCAGCCTTGGGGCTACCGGTAGTTGGCCTTTACCACCACCACCCCACCCCCATGCAAGGTCAATTCCCCTGCTTTAATCAAGTGACAGAAATATATTTGCTACCAATGAAATAAATAAATGAAATACTAAGTTTATCGGCCTGTCGTACGTGCCTAGGAGCCACTTCGATAGCTTTGTGCTGAAGCTTTGGGGCTAGTTGGGTGCCTATCCATGCCTGGACGCCAGTTGCTCTGTTTCTGATGCACATCTATCGCTCGTGCAAATCTGTCGCTCGCTAATATGACGGTGTATATTTGCGACATTCACAAATTTCACTTTTCCGTACTTGAACATTTAACCTAACCCTACCCAACCCTAACCCTAACACTAACCAAGGAAAAAAGTGAAATTTGTAGTTCATGCCCAATGTCGCAAAATGCCGCAAATACAGACTCTCATAGTAGCGAGTTGCATATTTGCACGAGCGGCAGATTTGTAAGCCACACTACATCAAAATGTTGTTATGTTCTGCATAGCTATGTGTGGATTGTCTTTAGCAATGCCAAGCTCCTAGCATAACCTCATCAGTCTCCAAAATCCCCTGAAGACAGAGTGTGGATGCTCACGTGGCGGGGTAATAAAAAAAAACGGTCACCACACACAATGTTTTCTCATCCCTAGCTGAGGCATTTTTGTAGCATAGTGTTCAATTGCCTCGACTGTTGGGGATGAGTCCTTGGAGTCTTTTAGCCAGGTTACGTCAACAAAAACAAAAGGCATTGGCAAAATAATGCCTCGTGTTTGAAGGCCTATTCGGCAGCATTAGACAGCGTGTGCTACAGCCTTGGGGCTAGTTGGCTTGGGTAGCAATCCATGTTTCAACGCCAGTTTTGTCCTGAAGTCTTCTTGAAGGAGAGACTTGAAACGTAATGTCAGTGTTGCTCCTGGTAACCAGATACATTAAAAAAAGAGCTGATTATCATAGTTCACCCAAAGGTCAAGCCTTGTAATAATAATAATAATAATAATACTAATAATCTAATTTAGGGAGAACAAACATGCGCAGACTAGTATCTTAGTCAGTATCTATAGACAGGAGATGACGAATCTTACCAATGCGACGCAGCTCAAAGTATGTTGACCGACAGATAGTTTGAACTTGTGTGCCAACACTCGTATCTTGACAGATGCGGAAGCCAAGATTTCTAGCAGAAGGAGAAAAACGGTATTTGAGTGTCACAGACAGATATGGAATCAGGCTTTGGGTACGGAAGTTGTCTAGATCATGGTACCCCTGTAGACACACATCATGTCAGTGAAAGAGAGACATAGTCACATGCATTATGAGTGTTATATCAGGCACTGTTCACGATAATTATTTTGCTTTGCACGATAGCTTGGTGTCCTGGGGTAGAAAGTTATTTGCTCTCAACTTAACATCGAAACGTTTTTGAATTGAAACAGCATCTGAAATGTTCACGTTTGTTTTTGGAAGTCAGTATCTAATATACCACAGACTATAGACAGACATTGTTATAAACAAGATCATAACAATCTACTATTGCTTCATCACAGGATCACGCGGACTGATAACAACGCAGAAGATGGGTCTGTCCACTTTCGTCATGGTCGTGCTTGTCGTCGGCGCCATCACTGGAATGGCCTACTGTGCCGAAGGTAGGCGACGAGAGTTTGTATGAAGGTGCAGATCAGCACCTCCCACCTCCATTTTCGCGGTTCTTTTTGTTTTGTTTGTTTTTGTTTTGTTTTTTCAGGCCTTGACTATTTCCCTGACCTGAGAGTTCTTCTTTCTTTTTCTACTTCTCTTTGGGCCCACGATCACTTAGTGATCATTCTGCACCCTCAGAGAAAAAGACTGAACAAAAGGGGGTGGGGGGGGGGGTCTGTCGATGTTTCAGTTGGGGGAAGGAGAGGAGCAGGACAGATCTGATGAAGGTCAGGGTGAGGGGGGGGGGTGGGTGGGGGGGTGGGAGTGGGGGGGGGGGGAGGGGGGGGGGGCGGGGGGGGGGTGCGGGGGGGGGTGGGGGGGGGGGGGCCGGGGGCGCGGGGGGGGGGGGGGGCGGGGGTGGGCAGGCGGGGGGGGGGGGGGGGGGGGGGGGGGGGGGGGGGGGGCGGGCGGGGCAGGATCGATGGGGGGGGGGCAGGCCGGGGGCCCAGGACGGAGGGGGGGGCCGGCGTGGGGGGGGGGCGGGCTGGGGGCGGGGGGGGGGGGGGCCGGGGGCAGGGGGGGGCGCTGGGGCAGGCAGGGGGGGGGGCAGGGGCGGGCTGGGGCGGGCGGCGCCGGGAGGGGTGCAGGGCGGGGGCGGGGCGGAGAGGCAGGGGGGGGGGGGGGGGGGCAGGGAGGGGCGGGGGGGGGGGGGGGGCAGGGGGGGCGGGGGGCGGGGGGGGGGACGGGGGGGAGGGGGGGGGGGGGGTGGATGGGGGGGCGGGGGGGGGGCCAGGCCGGGGCGCGGGGGGTGGCACGGGCCAGGACAGGATCGATGTTGAATAGTCGCGAGGGGGGGATGGGGGGGGGGATTGGGGGTATGATTCCGTTGAACGGGGGGGGGGGGGGGTGGCAGAGAACAGAAGAGGAATTTGACGAATCCAGACCAGAATTGATGTTGAAGTCGGGGGGGGGGGGCTGTTTTTTGAAGTCGGGGGGGGGGGGGGCCAGGGGGGGGGGGGGGGGGCGGCTCGGGGGGGGGGGGGCAGGAGGGATTTGGCGGCGGCAGGATTGATTTTTTTGGGGGGGGCAGGAGGATTGATGGTTGAAGTGGGGAGGACTGATGGTGGGTACACCGGGGGTGGGTGCTGTTTAGGTGGGGGGGTTGGCCGGAGAGGGGCGGGGGGGTGGGAAGGGCGGTAGGCTAGTGCCGGCGGGGGCAGCAGGCCTGGTGAGAGGGCGAAGGGTCCGGCGGGGGGCTAGGACTGGGCGGTCGGGCGCGAGATGTGTTGGGATGGCAGAAGGGTGGGGAGGCCCGCCCGGCAGCCAGAGGTAGGGGCCAGGAATTTTGGGGGCGACGGGGGGCAGAATTAATGTTTGAAAAGCTCGGGGGGGGGGGCGAACAAACAGGGGGAAAAACAGAGGGGGGAGAGGGAAAGGGGAGAAAACAGAGGGCAACATGGGGTGAACAGCGGGTAAGGGAGGAAGGATGGAAACGGGAACAGGGATGGGAGGGAGGGGAACAGGCGGAGGGGAGGGGACTATGGAGTATCGATGTTTAAGTCGGGGTGGGGTGGGGTGGAGGGGCGGGGGCAGGATCGATGTTGAAGTCGGGGGGTGGGGTGGGGGGCGGGGTGGGGGGGTGGGGGGGGGGGGTATTGATGTTGAAGTCAGAAGGGAACTGGATCGATGTTGAAATCGGGGAGGGGGCGGAGGGGGGGGGGGGGCAGGATTGGTGTTGAAGTCAGGGGGACTGGATTGATGTTGAGGTCGGGGGGGTGGGGGTGGGGGGGGTAGGGGCAGGATTGATTTTGAAATCAGGGGGGCGACAGGATCGATGTTAAAGTCGGGGTGGGGGTGGGGGTGGGGGGTGGGGGGGTGGGGGGGTGTGTCAGGGTTGATGTTGAAGTCGGGGGAACAGGATCGGTAGTTCGTCTTCTGTATTTTTTACGGGTATCTAACTAACCCTACCCTCAAAATGAAAATACAGACGCCAAAGAAGGGAAAATAGGCCCCAACCCCCCTTTTAAATACATGTAGCCCCATTAAAAAAGAGAACAAACAACCGGCCTTCGATATTTATCATAAAAACGTTTAAGAAATTCATAGTGTGTGTGTGTATGTGTGTGTGTGTGTGTGTGTGTGTGTGTGTGTGTGTGTGTGTGTGTGTGTGTATGTGTATGTGTGTATGTGTGTGTGTGTGTGTGTGTGTGTGTGTGTGTATGTGTGTGTGTGTGTGTGTGTGTGTGTGTGTGTGTGTTGTGTGTGTGTGTGTGCATGCATAGTTGGTTACATCATTGCATCGTTCTACTGACTGGAAATGTTAATTTATGCATAACTGAAATGTGACCCAAACAACACAAAAACAAACAAACAACCGGCATTCGATATTTAGCATAAAAACGCTTCAGAAATTCATAGTGTGTGTGTGTGTGTGTGTGTGTGTGTGTGTGTGCATGCATAGTTGTTTTACTTCATTGCATCGTTCTACTGACTGGAAATGTTAATTTATGCATAACTGAAATGTGACCCCCCCCCCCCCTTCAACTTACTGTATTTTTCTGAAAGCTTGGCCAATAAGCTTTTCAATTTCACTTGTTTGATAAAAATGAAAATAGGGCTCCACTATGTCACACGCGCATATATAAACATACATATAATTAAATTTTAAAGAAAGAGGGAAAGGGGTAGGGGCAATTTAAAGCGCAGAAACAATTTAATTTACACAGTAAAATATATCATTGTTCTGTTTTCATATGCAGAAATGACTGCAATATGACAGACAATCAAAGAATGAAATACAGTAGTGAGGCCAAGAGAGAAGATAACGAAATTGAACAAAGGGTAATTACTCTTTTTCTAATTAACTCCCCTCCACCAAAGTTGATTACGATACCATTCACCTAGCGGTGTGTGGGTGAGGGTCATAAAGGCGAGCTTGGTGTAGTGTAACCTTGAATTACGCGTGTGGTGTTATGATAAATAAGTACCTGTCATTAAATATCTACCTCTCGCATGCGAAACTGTACCCAACTAAACCCTAACCCTATCCCTAACCCTAACCCTATCCCTAACCACGGAAAGAACCAAGAAATAGAGCAGGAGGGTGTAAATCTACATATTTGCCGAGAAATCGATGTACAAATCCATGCACTTAGTTTCACTTATCTCACAGAGGTAAAAAATACAAACCGCCACAAGCGGGGCCGTTAAAAAGGGTCCATGGCACTACTTCCCGGGCTAGGCCCTCGCCACGTCCCACCGACAAGCCCCAGCATGCAGCAATGTAACAGCCTAAACATTGTAGCCTAATTGCTGCTCATATCTTGAATAAATCAAAAGAACCCCACAACGTCGAGCGGCCTGTCGAGGTGTGTGTGGGTAGTCGAAAGAAGGATCAGTAGACTTTGGCCAACAATTCTTTTTTAAGAATGATGCCCTTTGCTTGTCTCACTTTGGTTTCTGACCCACGCTACTTGCTAGGTGACTGGTATCGTAATCCAAAAACCTTTTGGTGAAGGTGGAGTGAGTTTAGAAAAAAAGAGAGTAATCCACCCTTTGTTCAATTTTTGACAGACCATTCCTCAGTGGCCTTTTTACGGAACCGTAATTTTTTTTAACTACTTTCCGGTCATTTTGGTCCTTAGCCATAGGGCAAATTCAGCGAAAAGCTGTAATAAGAAAAAAACACAGGCTTGCATGTTTTCAAGGTAGGATGAAGCAATTACTTTTGCTGTTTTTTTTGTGCTTATACAATGTGCCCTGTTTTTGAAAATCTTTACAATATTTACATGAATATTTACCAGCCGGCGAAGTCAAGCTGGGTTAATGTTTTTTCACTGCTGTCCACTGTCCTGTTTTTGTTCCTGTCCTGACTAGGAATGGCTGACTCATGTCATGTATGTAAGTAAGTACGTGAACCGCAAAATATAACCATACAGTAACATCTCTCGCTCTCCCGTTCTTCTTCCTCTTCCTCCCGTCCCCTCCTCTTCCCTCTCCTCTACCCTCTCTCTCCTCTTACAACAGTAATGACATAATTATTTTACTAAATTAGACAATAATCTTTCAGTAAACCGACATTCATTTTAATCGAAAGAAAAAGTTCTTACTCGACGTACATTAAGCAGTTTTTGTATAGACGGTCATACAATGGACCCCCCCTCTCTCCAAAAGAAACCCGCCAAAAACCAAATCAAAATGTTAGACAACAAACCCTAACATCGGTTTATGGTTTTAAGGGGTCCAGTACATAACAGAGAGAGGGGGAATGGGTGAGGGAGTAGAGATGAGAGGAGAGAGGGAGAGAGAGAGGAGAGAAGAGAGAGGAGCGAGAGAGTACGGCATAACCATTACAATTTTACGTATGAATAAACTACTATACAGTGCAATTCAAATATTATAGCATGGTTACCGTTCCCGTTTTTAAATTGATAAGAAAAAAAAGGAGCTTGCGCGTCGCACGTTGTGTGGTGATGATGTGTTTGTGTGTGTGTATTGGTCTTCTCTCTCGTTTCCCCTCGCTCAATACCAAAACAAACACGAGTAATCCCAGTTCTTTAGTTTAACCAACTTTACTCTCTTAGTAAAAACATGGCAGAATCCCCCAGCCAGACTGCAACCGTCTTGCGCATGACCACAATGTATCAAAGGTACAAGCGCCAAAATAATATAGTAAAATACTAAATACTAAATCATGAATAACATAACAACATACATACAAACTTAAATACTAGAATGATTATAAACAAACAATAAAACTTAGAACAAAATATAATAAAAGGAAAATAGGAAAACAATGAATATGTGAACAGTACCCGTCAACACACATTCTGTCGCTGAGGTTATATGCACTGTGCTGTGCTTTTTTTGAACGTGTGAATGTGTGTGGTATTCTAAGAATGTTCTATGTGCTTTCACGCCTTTGCAGTGTGTGCGTACGTGTTCACAGCGTGCGTGTGAACCGTGTGTTATTCGAACCGATAGAATTTCAGAGACCGGTGAGTTCGGTTCAAACCGGTTTGAGAGACCCACCCACCTCATGTTTATGAGAGGAGAATGGTGTGTGTGTGGGTGTATTTGTTGGCAATCTGTGTACTGGTAGACACCCCCTCATGCTTACACGACCAGACAACTATCAACAGCTCCGCATTATTTAGAAACACCCAATCTGTACTAAAACACCCATCATGTTCTTACGAAACCCTCATATTCCAAGCAATGTTGGCAATCAGTTTGTACTTAGACACCGGTTCACAGCAACTCGAACCGTTTTTTCTCACCGTGTCAAGTGTTAGCACCGGTTCTTCGGTTAAGACCGGTTTAGACACCCCCTCATGTATTTATGACCCTCAATTTTAAAGTCATTATTTTGTTGGCAATCTTTGTACTTTTAAACAACACACCTCATGTTTACGACCGTCCACCTCAAAGTCATTATTTTTTGGCAATCTTGTACTTTAAACAACCCCTCATTTTTATGACTCTCAATCTGAAAGTCATTTTTTGTTGGCAATCTTGTAATTTAGACACCCATTCAGTTACGACCCTCAATCCAGTCCACTTGTGCAATCTTGTACTTTAGACAACCCACCTCATGGTTTTCAACCCTCAATCTTAAAGTCCTTTATTTGTTGGCAAATCTTGTACTATAAACGTCCCCTCATGTTACGGACCCTCAGTCTCAGTCATTATTTGTGGCATTTGTACTTTAAACGTCCCCTCATGTTTACGACCCTCCGTCTCAGTCATATTGTTGCGCAATTTGTACTTTAAACGTCCCATAGTTACGACCCTCAGTCTCAGTCATTATGTGTTGGCAATACGTACATTAAACGTCCCCCTCATGGTTACGAGCCTCAGTCTTCAGTATTATTTGTGGCAAGCCTTGTACTTTAAACACCTCCCTCATGTTTACGACACTCAAACTCAGTTCATTATTTTGGTAATATTTACTAGACACACACTCATGTTTACGAACCTCAATCTTCATAATTGTCATTTGTGGCAATCCTGGTACTTTAAACAACCCCCATGTTTATGACCCTTAATCTCAAAGTCATTATTTGTTGCAATCTTGTACTTAAACACACCCCTCATTTTACGATATTAATATCTCACAAGTCATTATAGTGGCAATCTTGTACTTTAAGCACAACCTCATGCTTATGACCTCAATTCAAAGTCAAATCACTATTTTTGGTAATCCTTGTACTTAAACACCCCCACAGTTACGACCTCAATCTTAATGTTATTATTGTTGGCAATCTTGTAACTTAACATCCCCCCACATGTTACGCCCCTCCAATCTCAAAGTCAATCACTAGTTGTTGGCAATTCTATGCTACTTTAGGACAACCCGCACATGCTTACGACCCTCAATTTAATATTCATTATTTTTTGGGCAATCTGTAATTTAAACCCCCCACATGCTTATGACCCTCAAGCTAAAGTCAATCATTATTTGTTGTCAATCTTGTACTTTAGCACCCCCAATGTTACGACCCTCATCTCAAAGTAAATCACTATTTGTGGTTATCTTGAATTAGAAAACCCCACATGTTACGGACCTCAATCTCAAAGTCAATCACTATTGTCGGTAATCTTGTATTTAGACAACCACACATGCTTACGGACCTCCAATCTCAAAGTCCATTATTTGTTGTCAATCTTGTACCTTACACACCCTCATGTTACGACCCTCAATCTCAAAGTCAATCACTATTTGTTGGAATCTTTACTTTAGCCACCCAATGTTTACGAACCCTCAATCTCAAAGTCAATCCACTATTGTTGTATCTTGTACTTAGACACCCCCACATGTTTACGACCCTCATCTCAAAGTCAATCACTATTTGGTGGCAATTTGTACTTTAAACACACCCCTCATGCTACGACCCTCAATCTCAAAGTCAATTCATTATTTGTTGGCAATCTTGTACTTTAACACACCTCATGCTTACGACCTCATCTCAAAGTCAATCATATTTTGTTGGGCAATTTGACTTTAAACAACCCCCACAGTTTACGATCCTCAATCCAAGTCATTATTTGTTGGCCAATTTCTGTTACTTTACACACACCCTCAGCTTACGACCCTCAATCTCAAAGTCAATAATTATTTGTTGGCAATCTTGACTTTAAACACCCCCATCATGTTTAGGACCTCAATCCTCAACGTCAATCAACTATTTTTTGGAAATCTGTACTTTAGACACCACCACAGGTTTACGACCCACCAATCTCAAAGTCAATCATATTTGGTAATCTTGACTTTACACACCCCCATGTTTACGACCATCACTCTCAAAGTCAATTTTTTTTCACTATTTTTGGTAATCTGGACTTTAAACACCCCCCAGTTACGACCCTCAATCTCAAAGTCATTATTTATGGCAATCCTTGTATATTACTTTAGACCAACCCTAAGTGTTTTACGACCCTCAATCTATAATTGTTATTTGTTGGCAAAATCCTGTTACTTAAAACACC
>CM065706.1:26912751-26943694 GCA_017654935.2 Phymorhynchus buccinoides | reverse complement strand
TCTCCCCCCCCCCCCACCCCCCCCCCCCCCCCATTGTTTTTATTATGTTGTAGTTAGGGATCAATAGGTTTAGGTCTCTCCCCATTGTGTTCCCCCACGTTAGCGTTTATATCCGAAATTGGATCCTGCCGACGAACCTCATCAAGATCAAGAAGTTGTGAAACTTGCCTGTTAGAGAAAGGCTGTCGAATGAGAAGGTACGTTTTCGTTCCAAAAACACACAGAGACCAAATAAAAATTTGTTTCAATACGAACGAGAAATCACAACATAGATTAGGCCCTCGTACACAGTTTCAGTGCCCCCCCCCCCCCCCGGTGAAATTCCACGTCGGCAATCCAAGGAAATAAGTTAAAAGCTGAGAAGGGTAATAAAACATCACGGATTAGGGGATAATTGCGGCTCACATGCGGAAATCTTTTACCCTTATTCTTTACTTATTACTCGCGCACTCTACGGATTGCTGCGCACGGGTTTCCGCACGGAATCTCTGCACGTATGTGTACGTACCCTAAGACGAGTATAAAATTCATTTAATCAGACCTAATATGATCAAACGTTTTGTAGAACATGTGGCTCGGGCATGCCCCAGAGTAGCATTTGGTCGAGTTGGGGGGGTGGGGACGGGGGCCAGGAATGGGGGTCGAAAAATTGCACAATGTAGAAAAATGTGCTAGGGGAACAAGGTGGTACTCCAAAAAGCGCATGGGCCGGGTAAGAAGCCCACCCCAATTATAAAATGAAATAAAGAAAAATTAAGTAAAAATTTCCCAAGAGAAGAATGCTAGACAATAAAGCTCGTCTCAAGGGCAAAATGAGAATGAAATTTGCTTCATTTCATGAGATAAATTGGGTGGGCTTCTTACCCGCCCATGCGCTTGTACCCCGTCTTCACCTAACACTGTTGAATCTAAAGCCTTATAAATACCTGTGCGAATGGGAAGTTTTTAAAGAAATGTGATATATGTTGTCATTTTCATGAATTGGGAAAAGCATTTTGCCCAGGCATTTCCCGAAATCAAAGCCCCAGTTCACAGTCGATGTGCGCCACTCGCCGCTCATAGCGACCCCCCCACATATGTCTATGCATTGCGCATTCGTTAATGTTCAGTAATGTAGAGTGTGAAAGATTGCGACAAAAATTTTTACTTGTAAACATAACCGATCTCAGTCGGAGTATGTGTTAGTTGGCTTGCCGTCGTGGTTAATAGGAATGTGTTTGGAAATAATTAATGGGAGTAAGTTCATGGTGTGTGTGGGTGTGATCTTGCCTAATTCAACCGGTCAAACAGGGGAAGTCACTCTACATCAGCTCTCGTAGCCTATCGACTCTTGTGTTTGAGTAGACATACAGCACAATTAGAACACCGTGCGTCATTCTAAAAATGTATGTCATTTATATTTTTTGGTCACATTTTGCAAATTCTACTATCAGTTTGTGGATACTGGCCACCCCTAATTTCTTCTCTAAATAAAAACGTTTGCAAGTCGCTGACTCCCATCCTGCTGGTTTCAAGCTTCGACGCCATTGTTGCATTGTAGCTATGGCATTTGACCGAGTAATGGAGGTAAACAACTCTAATATTTCACGAAGTGCTCTCCCCTAGTTTTTTTTCTTCGAAAATCATCTATTGAAATCAGGGGGCCCCATTGGTTGGACACCACTACAGGGGACAATTTTGCCACGTTTCATTATTGTAAATGCTGTATCATTAACGCTAACATTATGCACTGTCGTAAAAGAATGAACTCATTAGGACTTGTTTTCGCTCACAAATCATCGGAGTTACTAATGTTATACAACTTTCTCATAACATTCATCTCCACAGCCGTTCTTTTGCTCTGACAGCTGATTCAGCCACGCCCACTTTTAGCTCGTCGTTTCGCACTCAAGCCGGTGCCACCCCTCCAGCACACAGCGTGCACAAAGTAGGGATCAACGTTGCTTGTTAGAAGCTGACATCCCAGCTGGATGCTTGCGTGGGATCCTAGTGAACACTTCTAGAATTAAAGATGGCGGACATCAATAATGGGGGCCCATAACGTAAGTGTTTGGGCATATACCATAGTCAAGTAGCATCTCATGTTAAAGGTATTTGCGATGTGGACTGTTTCCTGAAATCAGTTTGGATATTGGATGTGTCATGTTAATTGTATGAGCAGTTTAATTTTCGTACTTCTACTAGTAAGTAACGCGCAAGCACAAATATTACTGATGGAAGATTGACTGCTGCTTGTGAACATACTGATTAACTCGGAGACTAGCAAACGCATAATAAGTTTACATTTCACACTATGCCATTCGCGTCTTTTGAAAACTATTGTACTATATAAACTATTGTTTGACTCTTTGACTGAAACAAATGCTGTCCTCTCTATGGTCATGGTAAGCAGGGGTGGCTTATGGGGGGATTCCTTAATCATAAAAGCTTTTAAACGTTTGCGTTGATTTTTGCATAGCGCTATACGCCCATCTTCTCAATTACAACTTTCAGCCAAACGTTTGATGAAAAAACATTTATTTCAAGAAGACAAAAGTTGTCGACACAAACACCATGACAGCAAGAAAATGATAACCCACAACAACCCTTATTGTTCTATTGTTATGTAAAAAATAGTTCTGTTGTTTGTAGCTCTTCCTCTAAATCTGTCACTCTCCTTTGACTCTGCCTGCCTGGGCCTTTTTCCCTTCTGCTTACTGCTGCATCTACTATCTTTCTCTGCTTTCTAACCTTCCCTGTCTGCCTTACCGGTCCATCTCCTGCCTTTTTTTCATGAAACACTTTTCAAAAAACTCATTTCCTCCCACCAAGAAGTCCGGACTCTTGCTGGTAGGCGCAATTAACGCAAGCACAACGAAGCATCTTCTTCTTCGCGCTTCATAATTGGATTGTACAGGAAGACAGTCTGAGTGATCGAAAGAAAAATCCGGAAAATGGTTAAAATAGCATCAAACTAGAATCCATAAACGGGACGGGGGGCCGGAGGGCGACGAGGGGGGTCGGCAAGTGCACTCTGGCGGCCAGAATGGGAGAAGTATTGGCTTTTCATATGCTTATAAAAATAGGAGTTTGGTGGTATCGTTTCTGAATTTGAAAGAATGCATGCTCTGGTTGTTGTTGTGTTTTAATATGAACAGCCAACATACTTTCGTGAAAACGCGAGTTGCGTATAAAGCAAAATATGTCAGGGATCAGGTCCAAACGTTGTGACCACGCGCGTCAAGAACTACGTTCAAAAAAGTGTGGCTGCTTGCCTTGTAGGCGCGTGTAAGTGCCAGTTATGCACGTTTTTTCCAAAGTAGAATCTATCAGCCTTGAATGAAAAACACTATTTGAAAAATTTGAATACTGTGAAAGCTCCACGTGAAATTGTACATTTCTGTTATAAGCATGTTAGAAACATTTATTCCTAGTACTATTCAATTTCATGCACTATCAATCCTAATAATCGGATAATATACCGGATATGTATCAACAGAAAAGCAAGAAAAAGAAACAGGCTCAGATTCTGGCAGCGAAATGAAAACGCATCCATTGTGTTTCCACAACTGTGATCGCAGCACACAAGGAGAAGGAACACTGTAACAGACATTCTTGCGCAAAGAATATAGTTCAACAAAATAGAAAATTTTAACACAAATGTACTTCATAAGATGTGGTAACAAAACATAAACATAAACAGAAGCAACGAACTGAAACACTAACGACAATTGCTGTTATTTTAACTTGTAAACACCAACAATAAAATGTACACACTTAACGAGAGCGAGTCAATTTCAGCACACCGTGAAAAAGAGGGGAGTCAGCTTTGACAAGAACGATCACAGGCCCCGAAAACACGCTTCTTTTTTTTTAACGAAGGTGCGGTAGCTCTTCGCCACAGGTTCAGTCGGCTCATTTTTCTTTCCGGACTGAAGATGTATTCGAGCTGTCTTGCGACAGTACTGCGTCTACATTATCAACATGGACTCTCCCTGTGCCAAAATTGCATAGCTCGAATCGTCTGCTAATATCGACGCGGTCATGGAGTTGAGTAGCCTAGGCCTAGATCCACCCGCGGCTAGACGTTCCAAGTGGCACGCACAGAATGGTTTGTGTAGATCTGTGACAGCTGGTACTGTTGATTCAGTCGAACCATGAATCTTCGTTGTGTACCAGCATTAAATGTTGTCGTCAGCGCTGGAATGAATCCTAGGGGTAAGCACTGCACAGCTTGTCAAATTCGGGTGATAGGACCAAGACGGTAATGCTATGTCAAGATATATAACTGTGACGTCAAGTTTCTAATAGCAACGGTGTATTGTTACACCTTTTCTCACGCGCGTTTACTCTAAGCCTATGGGTTAATATAGTCTCAAATGATATCTCAAGTATATTGTTTTATAATCCACAAAAATACGCTTTGGCAAGGCTTACTTTCACTGTTCTTGGAGATCGGTTATAATTGTGTTTTATAACATGATTCACAATCAGAAGGCATGAAAACCAACAAAAGTTATCAGATGTACCATCGCATAAAACAAGGCATGTGAAGTGAGTGAAACGCAAGCCTATAATGCAGCTGCCATCAAACCCCATGCATTTTTTTAATTCCAGTCTCATCTCTTGCACTTTGCTGCTAACACGTGATTGAACGTTGGATCACGGTTGCCCAGAAAGGTAAAAACTAAACATATAATCCACATACAAACTCTATTCTCCCATGGGCTTTACGACCTATCACTACCTGTCTAACACAATTTACTACACTCTCAGGTGTGAGGATGAAAGAACCTGTGGTCATACTTTTAAACTATTAAAAAAAAACCTACTAACACCAAACTTGCACAAACCTTTTTTTTTACTAATCGTATTACTAATGGATGCAATAACCTTCCAAACGAAGCAGTAAATGCATCGTAACTAAAATCGCTATTACCTAGAACTCATCAGATCGATCATTTTCAGAATATTGTCTCATTCGTGTAAATTTAAACAAATTAGACCCCCCAAAGCGGTGACTGCCTAAGTAGTCGATCGGTAATGCCGATACAACATAAATAACGAAAAAAACCAATCTAGAGGGCAAAAGGCTGAAAAACATATAGGGAAGACGGGGTAAAAAGCAGCATGGGCGGGTCCAATTAGCCACACCCCCAATTATCTCATGAAATGAAACAAAATTACAGTGGTCGTTTGCCCATAAAACGAGTGTTAATGTTTAGCTTTCGTCTCATGGGCAAAATTGGACTGAAATTTTCTTTATTTCATGAGATAATTGGGAAGAATGCTTCTTACCCGCCCCATGCGCTTTTTACCCCGTCTTCCCATAGCTGCCATGATATGATATGATATATGGAAAAAAAAGTTGTTTGCTGTCGCCTCACATCTTGTCGGTTGAGAAGCGACGGACGATAACCAAGAACGGTCAAAAACAACCACACCTAACAAAACATGCAATGGTCGTTTAGAAGTGTTGTGTAACACACACAACCCCCCCCCCCCCCGGTATTGTGACGGTAATGCCTTTTGTCGGAGGTTTGCACAGGTCCTGTTGGCTTTCTAACGGTCTAAATGATAATTGTGACCCGTCACCACAAAATGAGTCGCATTGTCCCTAGTTCACTTGTCCCCTAGGGACAATTTTATGTGGAAGGGGGTCAAATCATCAAATCTCAGATTTTGACTTATTATTGAACAACTGGTCTTTATCTACCATGTACAGAAGTATTGAAGTGTAAAAACAATCCTTTCTGCATTAAAAGTGTGTTTATATCAGAAACATCTGGTTGTTTTGTGCACATTTATAAATTTTCCGGTTGCATTTTTTCATTTCGCCGATTCCCTGAGTATACGATTTCAAATCTTCATAACTTTGCAACAAATAGTCCGATTTACAAACTTTTTGGTTTGTTGGAAAGCTTTTTTAATGCAAAATAACAAGTTAATAACTCAAAAGTGACATCTGGGACATCACGACTCATTTTGTGGTGACGGGTCACAATTATGAAAGCGACTTACTCTGCTCAGAGTATTCTCCACGTCAAAGCACCTCAATTGGCCGCCGCGTGGAAAGCTTCCTTCCAGTAACACAAACTGAGACCATTCGTCACCTCCGCCTACAGCTTTGATGTGCACTGGGCCGTTGGTTCCTGCGTTTTTACTCGCATCGCTGTTGGTGCTGATCGTCTTGGTACACAGTTTGTCTGTAACAGTTTTGCCAAAGACGCATCCCAGATCAAAGAGCCATGGGAAACCGAGCCATATATACTGAACTCCCAGTTAAAGAGCCATAGGTAACCGAGCCATATGCACTGAACTCCCAGTTACAGAGCCATAGGTAACCGAGCCATATACATTGAACTCCCAGTTAAAGAGCCATAGGTAACCGAGCCATATACACTGAACTCCCAGTTAAAGAGCCATAGGTAACCGAGCCATATACACTGAACTCCCAGTTAAAGAGCCATGGGTAACCGAGCCATATATACTGAACTCCCAGTGAAAGAGCCATAGGTAACCGAGCCATATATACTGAACTCCCAGTTACAGAGCCATAGGTAACCGAGCCATATACATTGAACTCCCAGTTAAAGAGCCATAGGTAACCGAGCCATATATACTGAACTCCCAGTTAAAGAGCCATAGGTAACCGAGCCATATACATTGAACTCCCAGTTAAAGAGCCATAGGTAACCGAGCCATATATACTGAACTCCCAGTGAAAGAGCCATATAGGTAACCGAGCCATATACACTGAACTCCCAGTTAAAGAGCCATAGGTAACCGAGCCATATACACTGAACTCCCAGTTAAAGAGCCATAGGTAACCGAGCCATATATACTGAACTCCCAGTGAAAGAGCCATATAGGTAACCGAGCCATATACACTGAACTCCCAGTGAAAGAGACAAAGGTAACCGAGCCATATACACTGAACTCCCAGTTAAAGAGCCATAGGTAACCGAGCCATATATACTGAACTCCCAGTTAGTGAGTTACTGATGAAGGGCAAGGGAGATCATTTTCGGCTTTGGGGTCAGTGTGTGTGTGTGTGTTTGTGTGTGTGTGCGCTGTGCGCGTGTGCGTGTGCGTGCGTGTGTGCGTACGTGCGTGCGTGCGTACCCTGTGTGCGCACGTGTGCGTGAAATGAAACTATCGTTAATAGAAAACAACCAACAACAACAACAATAAAAAGTGCCCTTGCCGAGAATCGAACTCGGAACATTCGCATGAGAGACAAACGCTCTACGCAATGAGCTATTGAGGCGTTCACTGTTGGTTTAAACGTTTTTTTATTCAACAATGTCAAATTATAAACAATAACGAAGTAACTGGGTAACAACAAGCATATAGCTTATAACGTACCCGTACACAATACATTACATATAATTCAAATGACGGAAGGTGTGTTCTCACCAATTAGAAAATATTATTTCAATATTTAGAAACATTATTCACAAACTAACAAACAAAGTGAACAAAATAGAAAAACCAGAAAAGAAATAAGTCACATTTTGGAAAAATCACCACCAAAAAAAAAAAGAAAAAGAGGAAGGAGGAAAACAAAAGGGGGATTGAGAGACAAATTAATCAACAATTTGATGACTCAATATGACACTCATTAAAACATCCCACAAAAGTAATTACAACCATATTTACATATCTAGAACAAGTTATTCAATCAAATAGACCAACATAGAGGTGCTCCTGCGCTTTCACACAAAAATGATTGGAATGTTTGATTTGACATGATAATTGAAAACAGCTTAGAAATAAGTTTAAAACCGATTCGAACCAGAAATGAAGAGATGTACAGTTTCAAATATTAATATGTTCACTGTTGATGACTTTCTTAACTCAAGTTGCTGACTTTGGGTCATAAAAATGAGGGGGAGTGTCTAAGTACAATATTGCCAATAAATAATGACTTTGAGATTGAGGGTCGTAGACATGACGGGTGTCTAAAGTACAAGTTTACCCACAAATAATACCTTTGAGATTGAGGGTCGTAAACATGAGGGGGTGTTTAAAGTACAAGACAACCAACAAATAATGACATTAAGATTGAGGGTCATAAACATGAGGGGGGTGTTTTAAAAGTACAAGATTGCCAACAAATAATGATTGACTTTGAGATTGAGGGTCGTAAGCATGAGGGGTGTGTTTAAAGTACAAAATTGCCAACTAATAATGACTTTGAGATATTAATATCGTAAACATGAGGGGAGTGGTTAAAGTACAAGATTGCCAATAAATAATGACTTTGAGATTAAGGGTCGTAAACATGGGGGTGTTTTAAGTACAGGATAGCCAACAAATAACAATTATGAGATTGAGGGTCGTAAACATGAGGGGTTTGTCTAAAGTAGATATACAAGATTGCCAATAAATAATGACTTTGAGATTGAGGGTCGTAAACATGGGGGGTGTTTAAAGTACAAGATTACCAACAAATAGTGATTGACTTTGAGATTGAGGGTCGTAAACATGGGGGGTGTTTAAAGTACAAGATTACCAACAAATAGTGATTGACTTTGAGATTGAGGGTCGTAAACATGAGGGGGGTGTCTAAAGTACAAGATTACCAAAAAATAGTGATTGACTTTGAGATTGAGGGTCGTAAACATGAGGGGGGTGTTTTAAAGTACAAGATTGCCAACAAATAATTATTGACTTTGAGATTGAGGGTCGTAAACATGAGGGGTGTGTTTAAAGTACAAAATTGCCAACAAATAATGACTTTGAGATTGAGGATCGTAAACATGATGGGGTGTTTAAACATGATACAAGATTGCCAACAAAATAATAATGATTGACTTTGAGATTGAGGGTCGTAAACATGAGGGGTGTGTTTAAAGTACAAGATTGCCAACAAATAATGATTGACTTTGAGATTGAGGGTCGTAAGCATGAGGGGTGTGTTTAAAGTACAAAATTGCCAACAAATAATTGACTTTTGAGATTGAGGGTCGTAAACATGATGGGGTGTGTCTAAAGTACAAGATTACCAACAAATAGTGATTGACTTTGAGATTGAGGGTCGTAAACATGAGGGGGGGTGTTAAAGTACAAGATTGCCAACAAATAGTGATTGACTTTGAGATTGAGGGTCGTAAACATGAGGGGGGTGTTTAAAGTACAAGATTGCCAACAAATAATGACTTTGAGATTGAGGGTCGTAAGCATGTGTGGTTGTCTAAAGTACAAGATTACCAACAAATAGTGATTGACTTTGTCGAGATTGAGGGTCGTAAACATGTGGGGTTTTCTAAAGTACAAGAATTCCAACAAATAGTGATTGACTTTGAGATTGAGGGTCGTAAACATGTGGGGGTGTCTAAAGTACAAGATTGACAACAAATAATGATTGACTTTGAGATTGAGGGTCATAAGCATGTGGGGGTGTTTAAAGTACAAGATTGCCAACAAATAATGACATTAAGATTGAGGGTCGTAAGCATGTGGGGTTGTCTAAAGTACAAGATTGCCAACAAATAGTGATTGACTTTGAGATTGAGGGTCGTAAACATGAGGGGGGGTTTAAAGTACAAGATTGCCAACAAATAATAACATTAAGATTGAGGGTCGTAAACATGTGGGGGTGTTTAGAGTACAAGATTACCAAAAAATAGTGATTGACTTTGAGATTGAGGGTCATAAGCATGAGGGGTGTGCTTAAAGTACAAGATTGCCAACTAATAATGACTTTGAGATATTAATATCGTAAACATGAGGGGTGTGTTTAAAGTACAAGATTGCCAACAAATAATGACTTTGAGATTAAGGGTCATAAACATGGGGGTGTTTAAAGTACAGGATTGCCAACAAATGACAATTATGAGATTGAGGGTCGTAAACATGAGGGGTGTCTAAAGTACAAGATTACCAAAAATAATGACTGAGTTTGAGGGTCGTAAACATGAGGGGGTGTTTAAAGTACAAGATTGCCAACAAATAATGACTGAGACTGAGGCTCGTAACCATGAGGGGGACGTTTAATGTACAGGATTGCCAACAAATAATGACTGAGACTGAGGGTCGTAAACATGAGGGGGACGTTTAAAGTACAAGATTGCCAACAAATAATGACTGAGACTGAGGGTCGTAAACATGAGGGGGACGTTTAAAGTACAAGATTGCCAACAAATAATGACTGAGACTGAGGGTCGTAAACATGAGGGGGACGTTTAAAGTACAAGATTGCCAACAAATAATGACTTTAAGATTGAGGGTTGAAAACATGAGGGGGTGTCTAAAGTACAAGATTGCCAACAAGTGACTTTGAGATTGAGGGTCGTAAACATGAGGGGGTGTCTAAAGTACAAGATTGCCAACCTTGAGATTGAGGGTCGTAAGCATGAGGGGTGTTTAGTACAAGATTGCCAACAAATAATGACTTTGATATTGAGGGTCGTAGGCATGTGGGGTGTCTAAAGTACAAGATTGCCAACAAAATAATGACTTTAAAATTGACGGTCATAAATAGAGGTGGGGGGAAAAACCGGTTTGAACCGAAAAACCGGTGCTGAAATTTATCGGTTCGAATAAAACGGTTCGAGTTGCTGTGAACCGCTTTTTAACTGCAAACTGAAAGAAAGTTTTTCTTGGAATATAATCTTTTCGAAGAACAACACTGAATCTCAACGCAGATTGGGTGTTTCTAAACCATGAGTAGCTGTTTCTAGTTGTCTGGTGGTGTAAGGTGCGCAAGTATTACACTACACACACACACACACACACACACACACACACACACACACTCTCTCTCTCTTTCTTTTTTTCTCTCTCTCTCTCTCTCTCTCTCTCTCTCTCTCTCTCTCTCTCTCTCACACACACACAGGCGCACGCACGCGCACACACGTACGCACACACACACACACACGTGCGCGCACATACACACACACACACACACACACACACACACACACGTTTAGAATTAGCACAGCGCAGTGCATATAACCTTATTGACTTTATTTTAGTTGAACGGGTACTGTTCACATATTCATTGTTTTCCTATTTTCCTTTAATTATATTTTGTTCTAAGTTTTATTATTTGTTTATAATCATTCTAGTATTTAAGTTTATATGTATGTTGTTATGTTATTCATGATTTAGTATTTAGTATTTTACTATATTATTTTGGCGCTTGTACCTTTGATACATTGTGGTCATGCGCAAGACGGTTGCAGTCTGGCTGGGGGATTCTGCCATGTTTTTACTAAGAGAGTAAAGTTGGTTGAACAGAAGAACTGGATACTCGTGTTTGTTTGTATGAGCGAGACACGAGAACAATACACACACACACACACACACACACACACGTGCGCGCGCATGCTCTTTTTCTTATCAATAAACGGACATGACCATGCTATAATATTTGAATTGCACTGTATAGTATTTTATTCATACGTAAATGTCATGTGTATGCGTACTCTCTCTCTCTCTCTCTCTCTCTCCTCTCTCTCTCTCTCTCTCTCTCTCTACCTCCCTCCCCCCTCCCCATCTCTCTCTATGTACTGACCCCTAAAACACAAACGATGTACGGTTTTGTCTAAAATTTGATTTGTTTTGCGGGTTTCTTTTGGAGGAGGGGGTGTCCATTGTTATGACTTCATAAACTGCTTAATGTACGTCGAGTAGAACTTTCTCTTTCGATTAAAATGAATGCGTTTACTGAAGATATTGTCTAATAGTAAAATAATTATGTCATTACTGTTGTAAGAGAGAGAGAGAGAGAGAGAGAGAGAGAGAGAGAGAGAGAGAGAGAGAGAGAGAGAGATTTTACTGTATGTTTATATTGCGTTCACGTACTTACATACATACATACATAGTCAGCCATCCAGTCAGACAGGAACAAACAGACAGACAGCAGTGAAAACATTACCAGCTTGACTTCGCGGCTGGTAAATATCATGTAAATATGCTAAAGATTTCAAACAGCACATGTATAAGCCAAAACAGCAAAAGTAATTGCTTCCTTCTAACTTGAAACATGCAGCTGTGTTTTTTCTTATACAGCTTTTGCTGATTTGCCCTATGGCAAAGACAAAACTGACCGGAAGTAGTTAAAAATACAGTTCGTAAAGCCCTGAGGATTGTCTGTCAAAATTGAACAAAGGGTAATTACTCTCTTTTTCTAATTAACTCCCCTTCACCAAAGTTGATTACGATACCATTCACCTAGCAGTGCGTGGGTCAGAACCAAAGTGAGACAAGCAAAGCATCATTCTTAAAAAAGAATGTGCCAAGTCTACTGATCTTCTTTCGACTACACACACACCTCGAGTCGCTCGACGTTGTGTTCTTTTGATTTATTCAAGATATGATCAGCATTAGGCCTACATGTTTAGGCTACATTCTGCATGCTGGGCTGTCGGTGACGTGGCGAGGCCTAGCCGGAAGTAGTGCCAGACTCTTTTTACGCCCTCTGTGGCGGTGTATTTTTACCTCTATGAGATAAGTAGTCCTAGCCGGAAGTAGTCCTAGCGTAGCCAATTAGAATCGTTTGTTTGTCCGCCATTGTGAATTTTACGAAACTAAGTGCATGGATTTGTACATCGATTTCTCGGCAAATATGTAGATTTACACCCTCCTGCTCTATTTCTTGGTTCTTTCCGTGGTTAGGGATAGGGTTAGGGTTAGGGATAGGGTTAGGGTTAGTTGGGTACAGTTCGCATGCGAGAGGTAGATATTTAATGACAGGTACTTATTTATCATAACACCACACGCGTAATTCAAGGTTACACTACACCAAGCTCGCCTTTATGACCCTCACCCACACACCGCTAGGTGAATGGTATCGTAATCAACTTTGGTGGAGGGGAGTTAATTAGAAAAAGAGTAATTACCCTTTGTTCAATTTCGTTATCTTCTCTCTTGGCCTCACTACTGTATTTCATTCTTTGATTGTCTGTCATATTGCAGTCATTTCTGCATATGAAAACAGAACAATGATATATTTTACTGTGTAAATTAAATTGTTTCTGCGCTTTAAATTGCCCCTACCTCTTTCCCTCTTTCTTTAAAATTTAATTATATGTATGTTTATATATGCGCGTGTGACATAGTGGAGCCCTATTTTCATTTTTATCAAACAAGTGAAATTGAAAAGCTTATTGGCCAAGCTTTCAGAAAAATACAGTAAGTTGAAGGGGGGGGGGGGGTCACATTTCAGTTATGCATAAATTAACATTTCCAGTCAGTAGAACGATGCAATGAAGTAAAACAACTATGCATGCACACACACACACACACACACACACACACACACTATGAATTTCTGAAGCGTTTTTATGCTAAATATCGAATGCCGGTTGTTTGTTTGTTTTTGTGTTGTTTGGGTCACATTTCAGTTATGCATAAATTAACATTTCCAGTCAGTAGAACGATGCAATGATGTAACCAACTATGCATGCACACACACACACACACACACACACACACACACACACACACACACACACATACACACACACACACACACACACACACACACACACATACACACATACACATACACACACACACACACACACACACACACACACACACACACACACACACACACATACACACACACACTATGAATTTCTTAAACGTTTTTATGATAAATATCGAAGGCCGGTTGTTTGTTCTCTTTTTTAATGGGGCTACATGTATTTAAAAGGGGGGTTGGGGCCTATTTTCCCTTCTTTGGCGTCTGTATTTTCATTTTGAGGGTAGGGTTAGTTAGATACCCGTAAAAAATACAGAAGACGAACTACCGATCCTGTTCCCCCGACTTCAACATCAACCCTGACACCCCCCCACCCCCCCACCCCCCCCCCCACCCCCACCCCGACTTTAACATCGATCCTGTCGCCCCCCTGATTTCAAAATCAATCCTGCCCCCTACCCCACCCCCACACCCCGACCTCAACATCAATCCAGTCCCCCTGACTTCAACACCAATCCTGCCCCCCCCCCCCCCGCCCCCTCCCCGATTTCAACATCGATCCAGTTCCCTTCTGACTTCAACATCAATACCCCCCCCCCCCCCCCCACCCCGCCCCCCCACCCCCCCCCCCGACTTCAACATCGATCCTGCCCCCGCCCCTCCACCCCACCCCACCCCGACTTAAACATCGATCCTGTTCCCCCCGACTTCAACATTAATTCTGCCCCCCCTCCCCACTTCAACATCAATCCTGCCCCCCCCCCCCCCGACTTCAACATCAATTCTGCCCCCCCCCCCCCTTCAACATCAATCCCCCCCTCCGACTTCAACATCGATCCTGCCCCCCCCCCCCCTCCCCCTGACTTCAATCGATTCTGTCCTCCCTCTCCTTCCCCCAACTGAAACATCGACAGACCCCCCCCCCCACCCCCCTTTTGTTCAGTCTTTTTTCTCCTGAGGGTGCCAGAATGATCAACTAAGTGATCGTGGGCCCCAAAGAGAAGAAGAAAAAAGAAGAAGAAGAATCTGCAGTCGGAAATAGGCAAGCCTGAAAAAACAAACCAAAAACAAACAAACCGGAAAGAACCGCGAAAATGGAGGTGGGAGGTGCTGATCTGCACCTTCATACAAACTCTCGTCGCCTACCTTCGGCACAGTAGGCCATTCCAGTGATGGCGCCGACGACAAGCACGACCATGACGAAAGTGGACAGACCCATCTTCTGCGTTGTTATCAGTCCGCGTGATCCTGTGATGAAGCAATAATAGATTGTTATGATCTTGTTTGTAACAATGTCTGTCTATAGTCTGTGGTATATTAGATACTGACTTCCAAAAACAAACGTGAACATTTCAGATGCTGTTTCAATTCAAAAACGTTTCGATGTTAAGTTGAGAGCAAATAACTTTCTACCCCAGGACACCAAGCTATCGTGCAAAGCAAAATAATTATCGTGAACAGTGCCTGATATAACACTCATAATGCATGCGACTATGTCTCTCTTTCACTGACATGATGTGTGTCTACAGGGGTACCATGATCTAGACAACTTCCGTACCCAAAGCCTGATTCCATCTCTGTCTGTGACACTCAAATCCCCTTTTTTCTCCTTCTGCTAGAAATCTTGGCTTCCACATCTGTCAAGATACGAGTGTTGGCACACAAGTTCAAACTATCTGTCGGTCAGCATACTGTGAGATGCGTCGCATTGGCACGATTCGCCATCTCCTGTCTATAGAATGATACTGCTAAGATACTAGTCTGCGCATTTGTTCTCCCTAAATTAGATTATTATTATTATTATTATTATTATTATTACAAGGCTTGACCTTTGGGTGAACTATGATAATCAGCTCTTTTTTAAATTTATCTGGTTACCAGGAGCAACACTGACATTACGTTTCAAGTCTCTCCTTCAAGAAGACTTCAGGACAAAACTGGCGTTGAAACATGGATTGCTACCCAAGCCAACTAGCCCCAAGGCTGTAGCACACGCTGTCTAATGCTGCCGAATAGGCCTTCAAACACGAGGCATTATTTTGCCAATGCCTTTTGTTTTTGTTGACGTAACCTGGCTAAAAGACTCCAGGGATCACCCCAATAGCCGAAGCACTTGAACACTATGGTACAAATGCATCAGCTAGGGATGAGAACATTGCGTGTGTGACCGTTCTAAATTACCCCGCCACGTGGGCAGCCACACTCCATCTTCAGGGGATTTTGGAGACTGATGATGTTATGCTAGGAGCTTGTCATGGCTAAATAAATCCCCGCATTACACTATGCAAAGCATAACAACATTTTGATGTAGTGTGGCGTGCAAATCTGTCGCTCATGCAAATCTGTAGCTCGCTACCTATGAGAGTCTGTATTTGCGGCATTTTGCGACATTGAGCATGAACCACAAATTTCACTTTTTCCGTGGGTTAGGGTTAGGGTTAGGGTTAGGGTTAGGGTTAGGTAAATGGTTCAAGTACGGAAAAAGTGAAATTTGTGAATGTCGCAAATACACACTCTCATAGTAGCGAGCGACAGATTTGCACGAGCGATAGATGTGCATCAGAAACAGAGCAACTGGCGTCCAGGCATGGATAGGCACCCAACTAGCCCCAAAGCTTCAGCACAAAGCTATCGAAGTGGCTCCTAGGCACGTACGACAGGTCGATAAACTTAGTATTTCATTTATTTATTTCATTGGTAGCAAATATATTTCTGTCACTTGATTGAAGCAGGGGAATTGACCATGCATGGGGGTGGGGTGGTGGTGGTAAAGGCCAACTACCGGTAGCCCCAAGGCTGCAGCATAAATTATGAGGGGCACTCCATATATTTTGCAATATGGAGAACTGGCAGTGTGCATCCTTTGATATTCATGTTTGTTTATACTGTTCACCTTTTCCCGGAAGTCAGTTGTATTGATCATTATTTAGCTTATCTTACAAAGTGTGACTGACTTCCATTAATTGTAAAGTGTGATGCAGCCTGTTGCTAGTACGATGTCTATGTGTTGAGTACTTTTATAAGCCTCGGCTTGTTGTACTCTTGTCTACATATATATTGTGTTGTTGCAAAAGTGTGTCAATAAAACATTTGTTTAAACCAGTGTGCATCCTCCTTCTGGCTAGTCAAACGTTTAGAAGAGTCCCTCACTAGAACACATGCACGTGGATATCCTTTCAAACCAAACGGTTATGGCACCAGACCAGCCCAACTGAAGTATGTCAAAAATAGTGCCCTCCACGAACGCTCAAGAATCTTCAACTTTCTATAACTGCTTGCCCCTTCACCAGTGCTTCACATATGATAGTAGGAAAACATAACAAGGGACTAAGTAAAAAAATATTAAATGGGTGGGAGACCGGCTAAGCTCTGCAAAAGTCTGTTTTCTTGCAAAATGTCCAAAGTAGCTGCAGCAGTGTGGTTACTTGCGATGTCACACTAAAACAGGGGGAGACCAGGTACCAGTGCTTGGACGGCAAACTCAAAGTGCCTTTGGTTAAATAGATATTTATGTTTCAATCTACAGTGAGAGCTCTTCTCTCTAGGAGATGAACTGAAGCCATATAACCAGCTTTTCAGAAATTTTCCACGGCATTTATTTGTTTGATAATTTTGCTACTATTCTGTTTTCTGTTATATTTTACTGATGGAATTTCACTTAGAACAACCAAACGGATAATTATTGCTTCTTTTTTTTTTATACAGACAGATGAATGTTGCATCATCTTTGACGAAGTCCCGGATGTTAGCTAACTTCTCGCCATCTAATTTGTCGTATGATTTGGATGCACTATTCAACCCTACCGCTTTTCTTATCTTCAGCAAACTAGTGGGGCAAACAACGGTTCTAACGCTTCTGCATAATAATAATAATAATAATAATAATAATAGTACATTTATATAGCGCTTTGCCTCAAATGAGCCCAAAGTGCTTTACAATCAATTATTCATCAACAAGTAGATAACACAAATACAAAGCAACTCTCTCTCTCTCTCTCTCTCTCTCACACACACACACACACACACACACACACACACACACACACACACACACACACATACACACACACACACACACACACACACACACACACACACACACACACAATGAACGAGAAAGAGCATAAACTACAAAAGGAACTACAGCATCTCGAGCAGAGGGAAATTAAAAATGAAGTATTGAAAGCCATAGACTCTAAAAGGGAACAAATGAAAGTAATTCGAGAAAAGAGAACAGAAGCGGTTATTCTAAGATCAAGGGCTAGGTGGATATCTGATGGAGACAAAGTAACAAACTATTTTTGCAACTTAGAAAAACGACATTACATAAGTAAAAGCATGTCCAGACTAAATTATAAACATGGTAATGTTCTACAAGACCAAAGGTATATTCTGCATGAAGTTAAGGGGTTTTACAAACACTTGATTGTGAAATTGATGATTTAGTGAGAAATATCCCACGCTTAGATAATGAAGAAGCACAGATGTTAGAGGGTGGTATTACATTAGAGGAAGCAGGTTTGGCTCTGAAAAAAAGATTCAGAATAACAAAAGCCCAGGTACTGATTGTTTCACTGCCGAATATTTTTAATGTTTTGGGCGTAGGATTGGTGCGTTTGGTGTTAGAGTCTTAAATGCAGGATTTGAAAAAGGAGAACGTTCTTGCGTTCAGAGACAAGGGATAATCACATGCTTACCAAAAGGAGATACACGCACACATTTTATAAAGTACTGGAGACCAATAATGAATATCGCTGTTAAATGTCGTATACAAAATAGGATCTAGCTGCATAGCCAATCGATTGGAAGTATATTTATTTTACCTAAGCTCATCAATGAAGATCAAACAGGATTTATGAAGAATAGATACATTGGAGATAATTTAGGACTCATTTAGGTTAGGTACATTATAGTCACAGAGGCGTCTCTGTGAAATTCGGGTTGCTCCCACCTGGAGAGCGCGTCACAGCCAGAGGCGCGCCACCCAATTTAAAAAAAAAATTGCATGCGATTTTTGTGTGACTGATGATTTATGACATAATAGCGTATTATAGATAAACGTAAATTACTTGGGCTTTTGTTAAACGTTGATTTAGAGAAAGCATTCGACTCGGTTAATTGGAATTTCATGTTTACATTTTTGAAGGCATTTGGGTTCCAGCAGGGATTTTGCAGTTGGATAGAAACGTTATATAATAATACTAAATCTTGTGTCATAGTCAATGGACAAATTTCTGAATGATCTGGCATAATTCGTGGATGTAGACAGGGTGACCCACTTTCACCATATCTTTTTATCTTGTGTGTAGAAATCTCAGCACTTATGATACATACAAAATGAAGAAATAAAAGGCATAAGAATTAATAATGTTGAGCATAAGCTTTCACAGTATGCAGAAGGTAACCAAGCATCTTTTGAGACTTGTGTAAATATTCTACTGAAATTTGGGCATATATCAGGATTAAAGATTGGTCTTGAAAAAAACAAATATTTTACTATATTTACTATAATGAAGGAGTGGTGGAACTACACCTTTACTATAACGAAGGAGGGGTGGAACTACACCTTTACTATAATGAAGGAGAGGGGGTGGAACTACACCTTTACTATAATGGTGGAGGGTGGAACTATACCTTTACTATAATGAAACTGGAAGTACACCTTTACTATAATGAAGGAGGGGGTGGAACTACACCTTTACTATAATGAAGGAGGGGGTGGAAGTACACCTTTACTATAATGAAGGAGGGGGTGGAACTACACCTTTACTATAATGAAGGAGGGGGTGGAACTACACCTTTACTATAATGAAGGAGGGGGGTGGAACTACACCTTTAATATAATGAAGGAGGGGGTTGAACTACACCTTTACTATAATGAAGGAGGGGGGTGGAACTACACCTTTACTATAATGAAGGAGGGGGTGGAACTACACCTTTACTATAATGAAGGAGGGGGTGGAACTACACCTGGAACTACACCTTTACTATAATGAAGGAGGGGGTGGAACTACACCTTTACTATAATGAAGGAGGGGTGGAACTACACCTTTACTATAATGAAGGAGGGGGTGGAACTACACCTTTACTATAATGAAGGAGGGGGTGGAACTACACCTTTACTACACCTTTACTATAATGAAGGAGGGGGTGGAACTACACCTTTACTATAATGAAGGAGGGGGTGGAACTACACCTTTACTATAATGAAGGAGGGGGTGGAACTACACCTTTACTATAATGAAGGAGGGGGTGGAACTACACCTTTACTATAATGAAGGAGGGGGTGGAACTACACCTTTACTATAATGAAGGAGGGGGGTGGAACTACACCTTTACTATAATGAAGGAGGGGGTGGAACTACACCTTTACTATAATGAAGGAGGGGGTGGAACTACACCTTTACTATAATGAAGGAGGGGGTGGAACTACACCTTTACTATAATGAAGGAGGGGGGTGGAACTACACCTTTACTATAATGAAGGAGGGGGTGGAACTAACCTTTACTATAATGGTGGAGGGGGTGGAACTATACCTTTACTATAATGGAGGAGGGGGTGGAACTACACCTTTACTATAATGAAGGAGGGGGTGGAACTACACCTTTACTATAATGAAGGAGGGGGTGGAACTACACCTTTACTATAATGAAGGAGGGGGTGGAACTACACCTTTACTATAATGAAGGAGGGGGGTGGAACTACACCTTTACTATAATGAAGGAGGGGGTGGAACTACACCTTTACTATAATGAAGGAGGGGGTGGAACTACACCTTTACTATAATGAAGGAGGGGGTGGAACTACACCTTTACTATAATGAAGGAGGGGGTGGAACTACACCTTTACTATAATGAAGGAGGGGGGGTGGTGGTGGAGAACTACACCTTTACTATAATGAAGGAGGGGGTGGAACTACACCTTTACTATAATGAAGGAGGGGGTGGAACTACACCTTTACTATAATGAAGGAGGGGGTGGAACTACACCTTTACTATAATGGTAATGGAAGGAGGGGGTGGAACTACACCTTTACTATAATGAAGGAGGGGGTGGAACTACACCTTTACTATAATGAAGGAGAGGGTGGAACTACACCTTTACTATAATGAAGGAGGGGGTGGAACTACACCTTTACTATAATGAAGGAGGGGGTGGAACTACACCTTTACTATAATGAAGGAGGGGGTGGAACTACACCTTTACTATAATGAAGGAGGGGGTGGAACTACACCTTTACTATAATGAAGGAGGGGGTGGAACTACACCTTTACTATAATAATGGAAGGAGGGGGTGGAACTACACCTTTACTATAATGAAGGAGGGGGTGGAACTACACCTTTACTATAATGATGGAGGGGGTGGAACTACACCTTTACTATAATGAAGGAGGGGGTGGAACTACACCTTTACTATAATGAAGGAGGGGGTGGAACTACACCTTTACTATAATGAAGGAGGGGGTGGAACTACACCTATAATGAAGGAGAGGGGTTACTATAAATGGTGGAGGGGGTGGAACTACACCTTTACTATAATAATGGAGAGGGGTGGAACTACACCTTTACTATAATGAAGGAGGGGGTGGAACTACACCTTTACTATAATGGTGGAGGGGGTGGAACTACACCTTTACTATAATGAAGGAGGGGGTGGAAGTACACCTTTACTATAATGAAGGAGGGGGTGGAACTACACCTTTACTATAATGAAGGAGGGGGTGGAACTACACCTTTACTATAATGAAGGGGGTGGAACTACACCTTTACTATAATGAAGGAGGGGGTGGAACTACACCTTTACTATAATGGAGAGGGGTGGAGGGGGTGGAACTACACCTTTACTATAATGGTGGAGGGGGTGGAACTACACCTTTACTATAATGAAGGAGGGGGTGGAACTACACCTTTACTATAATGAAGAACTACACCTTTACTATAATGAAGGAGGGGGTGGAACTACACCTTTACTATAATGAAGGAGGGGGTGGAACTACACCTTTACTATAATGAAGGAGGGGGTGGAGGAGGGGTGGAACTACACCTTTACTATAATGAAGGAGGGGGTGGAACTACACCTTTACTATAATGAAGGAGGGGGTGGAACTACACCTTTACTATAATAATGGAGAGGAGGGGTTGGAACTACACCTTTACTATAATAATGGAGAGGGGTGGAACTACACCTTTACTATAATGAAGGAGGGGGTGGAACTACACCTTTACTATAATGGTGGAGGGGGTGGAACTACACCTTTACTATAATGGTGGAGGGGGTGGAACTACACCTTTACTATAATGAAGGAGGGGGTGGAACTACACCTTTACTATAATGGTGGAGGGGGTGGAACTACACCTTTACTATAATGATGGAGGGGGTGGAACTACACCTTTACTATAATGATGGAGAGGGGGTGGAACTACACCTTTACTATAATGGTGGAGGGGGTGGAACTACACCTTTACTATAATGGAGAGGAGGGGGTGGAACTACACCTTTACTATAATGGTGGAGGGGGTGGAACTACACCTTTACTATAATGGGGGGGGGTGGAACTACACCTTTACTATAATGAAGGAGGGGTGGAACTACACCTTTACTATAATGAAGGAGGGGTGGAACTACACCTTTACTATAATAATAGAGAGGGGTGGAACTACACCTTTACTATAATGATGGAGGGGGGTGGAACTACACCTTTACCTAATGAAGGAGGGGGTGGAACTACACCTTTACTATAATGAAGGAGGGGGTGGAACTACACCTTTACTATAATGGAGAGGAGGGGGTGGAACTACACCTTTACTATAATGGTGGAGGGGGTGGAACTACACCTTTACTATAATGAAGGAGGGGGTGGAACTACACCTTTACTATAATGAAGGAGGGGGTGGAACTACACCTTTACTAATAATGAAGGAGGGGGTGGAACTACACCTTTACTATAATGATGGAGGGGGGGAGGGGGTGGAACTACACCTTTACTATAATGAAGGAGGGGGTGGAACTACACCTTTACTATAATGAAGGAGGGGGTGGAACTACACCTTTACTATAATGAAGGAGGGGGTGGAACTACACCTTTACTATAATGGTGGAGGGGGTGGAACTACACCTTTACTATAATGGTGGAGGGGGTGGAACTACACCTTTACTATAATGGTGGAGGGGGTGGAACTACACCTTTACTATAATGGTGGAGGGGGTGGAACTACACCTTTACTATAATGAAGGAGGGGGTGGAACTACACCTTTACTATAATGGTGGAGGGGGTGGAACTACACCTTTACTATAATGAAGGAGGGGGTGGAACTACACCTTTACTATAATGGTGGAGGGGGTGGAACTACACCTTTACTATAATGAAGGAGGGGGTGGAACTACACCTTTACTATAATGAAGGAGGGGGTGGAACTACACCTTTACTATAATAATGGAGAGGAGGGGGTGTAACTACACCTTTACTATAATGGTGGAGGGGGTAGAACTACACCTTTACTATAATGAAGGAGAGGGGGTGGAACTACACCTTTACTATAATGAAGGAGGGGGTGGAACTACACCTTTACTATAATGATGGAGGGGGTGGAACTACACCTTTACTACAATGAAGGAGGGGGTAGAACTACACCTTTACTATAATGGTGGAGGGGGTGGAACTACACCTTTACTATAATGTTGGAGGGGGTGGAACTACACCTTTACTACAATGAAGGAGGGGGTGGAACTACACCTTTACTATAATGGTGGAGGGGGTGGAACTACACCTTTATTATAATGAAGGAGGGGGTGGAACTACACCTTTACTATAATGGTGGAGGGGGTGGAACTACACCTTTGCTATAATGAAGGAGGGGGTGGAACTAAACCTTTACTAAAAAAATTGAGAGGGTTGAAATCCTAACACACTAATTTGCAGTCAAACAGTGAAAATAGGCCATAACTGACCACTGGTCAGTGACACTGAAGGAGGTGGTCAACCACATCAAACCTTGTTAATTTGAACTCCTAATGGACTAATTTGCAGTGGAACTACACCTTAACTGTAATGACAAAACAGGGTGAAACTAGGCCTTTACTATAATGAACCAGGGTCAGGAACTAAACTTCTGTATATAATAATTGGACAAAACGTGGAGATTGGAACCCCGCCGTTTGTATAATAATGAACAAAACGGGTGGAATTTGGACCTTTACTATAACGTTGGTTAACAGCGGAACTACACGGTTACTGTGATTTAGGACGTCTTGGAACTACTCCTTTAGTTACATAATGTATTTTATATTTTGCACATATTGTATTTGCTATAATCATGGAGGGGGTGTAACTATTTGTTTTTAATATTTGTTCACTGTGCTTTGCTAAACCTTTACGCCAATTTTGGATTTTTGTATCTTTTCATTTTATTTGATTCAGTATGTTTCTTCTTTTCATGACGACATGATAAAAAAAAGCTTTGTTTAGCTTATTCCTTTATCGTCAATAAAGATAATTTTGACTTGATTGACTCGACCTGACTTGATGAAGGATGGGTGTAGAACGACACTACTACTAATATTAATAAAGAACATCATACTGATAACATCACATCAAACGGTAAAACATAATAAAGTAATGCTATTCAGTACACACACAAGCACGCACGCACCTGCACACACACGCCAAAACATAATGCGCACGCACGCACACAACATGCGCGTGCGCACGCACACACACACAATATACAGAAATTAAATGTGTTCATAAAATATGAAAAGGCATCATAGACATACTCAAAATAATCCAATGTATTGAGTTTGAAATGCAGATGAAATGAAAGCACGAAACTGAAATCTTTGAACAGACAGCAGAAACAGACAAGGAGAGACACACACACACACACACACACACACACCCACACACCCACACACCACAAACAAACACACACACCACACACACACACACACCAACTTAGGATAGAGGTAAACAGAGCCAAATAAATGACATTGTTTGTAACTTAGGGAAAATAATATCACAAGTTGCATAAAATGCTCTCTAATCTCTCTCTCTCCTCTCCTCTATCTCTCTATCTCTCCTCTCTTCTCTCTCTCTCTCACAACAAACACACACACACACAACACACACACACACACACAACACACAACAACACCACATACACACACGCACGCACGGCACACGCACACACGCACACGCACACACACGCCCAAACTACACACCACACACACACACACACACACACACACAACTTGGATAAGGTAGTAAAAACAGAGCAAAAAAAATGACATGTTCGTAAAACTTTAGGAAAAATAATATAATCACAATGGCAATAAAATCTTCTCTCTCTCTCACACACACACACACACACACACACACGACACACACACACAACACAAAAACACACACACACACACACAAAAACACAACGCGCGCGCCGCCGCAAAACACATACCCCTTTAACATCATTCTCCCGTTGATTGCTTATCATCCCAGTTGGTTGTTCTGTTGTCTTATTTTACTTCAGTCTATTCTTTTTTCTTTCCTATCTTCCTTTTTTTATCCCCTCAAGGTAAAAACTGTCTTTCTTTTCTTTTTAACTTTCTTTCTTCCTTTCCTTCTTCTTTTCTTTTCTTTTCTTCTTCTTCCGTTCTTGTACACTACGTGCTACTGGATTACCGCAAGTGCTGCAGCTTGTTGAAATACGAGCTTTAATCACATTTTTTGTTTTTTGGATGACATGGGATAATTCGTTGTTTCAAACATTCAGTTGGCCAACGTTTTTAGCTGGACAAAGATTTTATAATAAACCGAAATATCGCTCTTTTAACACGGTGATGCTGATTTTATTTCGTCTTGTCTGAAATATGATGTGTCTGATTTACAACAGACCAGCTACGGTAAAGCACAAAAGTGAAAATGTAACGAGAAAACAAACACGCCTCTACTTACAATAGGCCAGCGAAAAAGAAAAGAGATTATAACAAAAACTAATAATAAAATGTAATAAGCGAAAAGTCTGATTTACAGACAGCAAAACAAAGTAAAAGAAAACAAGTAACAGCAAGCAAAAGTTCAAAACACTAACAAAACATAATTCGGGAATTTCCTAGCAACAAGCAAAAATATGGAGAAGTGAAGAAAATAAAGTCAATAAAATGTAATAAAAACGTCTGACTTTACAAAACAGACCAGCCAAGAAACAGAGATACACCCGGTGAGAGGACAGAGGGCTTTCTTACCTTGCTGAATGGGGGTGGTGTTGAAAGCGTTACTGTATGGAGGGAGGACGAATCGGCCAGTTCAAATCGTTCTTGCTCCTTGTCGACTGAAACACCCGCTCCCCATGGCCAGATTATTTATACCCCGCATGCTCCGTCTTTGCCAGTAGCATCAGCAAAATGTGATGTTTACTCGCTGACAGTGTGTATTGCAGTTGTGCTGTGGGTGTGGTGTGTGAGGTGTGGTGGTGTGTGTGTGTGTATGTGTGTGTGTGGTGTGTGTGTGTGTGTGTGTGTGTGTTCCATTTATGTTATCCGTGTGTGTTCGCTTGTGGATTGAGTTTTGTTTGAATGCGTTGTGAATGCTAACGTGGCGTGTGCGCTTTGATTTGATTTCCATCAGATTCAGCGCCGTATAAATACTTAGGTTGTTGTTGTCGTTGTTGTTGTTGGGTGTGGGTGTCTATGTGTGTGTGCGTGCGTGCGTGTGTTGCGTGCGTGACTGCGTGTGTGCGCGCGCATCGTGTGTGTGTGTAGTGCGTGTTGTGCGGCGTGGTGTGTGTTTGGTGTGTGGTTGTGTGTGTGTGCGTGTGCGTGCGCGCGCGTGCTGTGCGTGATTGTGTGCTGTTGTTGTGATATGCAGATATTGGACCTGGAGTATGTTACATGATTTCTTGGTCTGATTCAACTGTATTATTTACTTTGCTGTACACGGACTGTGAGAATCTAAGTGACCGTGAGTTTGATATCCTGTGTTTTACCACTGCTTTGCTTCTTCGAAAGACATAGATTTCGTCTTTGGAAATTCCGTTTCTATTTCTTTAGTCAGCTTCTTTTGTCCATGTGTGATGTTTATGCAGTGTGTATTTGTGAGAGAAAGTGGATATTTGAATGAGATTATGAAATGGTTGTTATTGATTTGTCTTTTGTGCAAACGTGCAACGTCCGATACGCAAAACGGCGATTTGGGAGTGGAAGGTTCAGTTAAGCGCGTATCGTCTTTCGTCATGTTACGACGGGCCTGAAACAAACCAACCAGGGTATAAACAAAAATTTGTGTTTCCGAATCACTGTCCCAGCCAAAAGGACCGGAATCGATCAAGATAATAAGTAAGACTTTTTATTGATTTGGGAGTGAATTTCTTTGTCTTTATATGAGATTAATATTTATATTTGATTATTCGCTAAGTATCATTTCGTGTTCCTTTATTGGTATGGGCCTATATGTTATTGTGAAATATAATGTACCTTTATCTTTAATATTGTATTATATTTAGCCTCGTGTGTCTTCAAAGATAGTTAGAATTACAGGAATGAATAATGACCCACATTAGACACGTGGTCTGTTAAGCATGGCTTCGTATTAGCTTATCTAATATTAACAAATGCCAGGAATAAGACAGATCACATGGCACGATCCTACATAACAATGGACAAACGTTTCTTTTTGTTTCTCCGAATCTCGATTAGTTCATCAGAAATATCGACGATAATGATATGAACATGCTAGGCTCATCAAAATTGTGAGATTAGATCCACAGAAACCCAAATCACCAGTCTACTTTTAATTATATAGCCATCCTCACTAAATTAACAACATACTGGTACGAAATTTAATTCCTTTTAATGGAATGAAATAACAATGCTTAATTATTGAAAACTACCGTGCTAGGGTAACATCGACGTATTGAAACCAAAACCAAATTGCATACACCATCTATAGTCTACATGGCTTCGAACAATTAATTAATCAACCAACCCGCATAATTGAAACAACTAAATCTTTGATTATCAATCTATCGTAAGCAAAAACAATCCAACATTGTGAAGTATGCACTAACACCATCTGCTGTAGTGATTCACAATGCCATCTGTCTTACCGGTACTAAAACCCGCATCCCCCCAAAATTCCAAAGGTGGGACACAAAGAATTATACTATATATGAGTTATAAAAAATTTATGTTCAGAATGTCTCTCAGAACTTGCCTAACGCTCAATTAGATCTCATATACAAATAAGAGGGAAACCCACATAACGCAACCGAATTCGGAGATTAGGACATTTACAGTGCTAGCTTATGATAAGCATTGACTGTTAATAAATAAAAACAGAGTCAGGCCCAAGAACCCAAACCTCCATGGATTAGAAAAGAAATAGATATTGAAATATATGAACGTAATATCTAAAGCAAGGCCAAAAAAGGAGTTCAACAAACACAAGAAACAAAGTAACAACATGCAACGTAAAGCTAAACGTCATACTTCAGACATATGTTAATTACAACGAAAGATGCAAGTAAAATATGGAAGGCCATCAGACATATTCGACAATAAAAAGGTATATAAAAATCAACAAGTAATTAAAGATATATTGCAGACAATAAACGTCATGTGCAAAATATTAAAACAATAAGGTTACAAAACACGACCAGGTCTACTGAAAATGACTTGGCACTTTAAAACTACGTTAACTCAAAATATTTTCGTATCGTTTTGTTCTTCAACAAGACTCTTTTCGATGTTGTAAAAGTCTTTTCTCTTTAAACGATCGGGAACACGTGATTAGATGGTCTAGATACTAAATATATTACCAAAAGTTGCAGGCCATGTTATTTCTGATCATGTACCTATTGTATAATTGTGCACTGTGAAAGCAATGCTTTCCTATCTAGTTCAAAACCAGGGTTCACTTTTGGCCCTGTCTCTTTACTCTTCTACCACAGCCATTGTGATGTGAGCTGGGGCAACATTTCATGCGATTTCCAACAATATGCCGATGATACTGAGGTGTCACAGAGTGGTCCCCTGGGGATTTCCCTCCCATTCAGACGGCATTGAGGACGTGTGTCATGAGGGCTAGGATGGATGAACAGCAACAAGTTTAAGTTTAACACAGATAGACATGTACAGAGCTGTTGGTTCTTCCAGTCGTCTAAAACAATCGGACTAGTGAGTAAGCAGAAATTGGAGGTCGCACTGTTCCTTTCAAATCAGTTAAATACCTTGGGGTTACATCGACCAAACCCTTTCAAGCATGATCATATCAGTAATGGTTGCCGTTCATGTTTTCTCGAACTGAGACGTATCGCGTCCATCGGTGGCAGTCCTCTCAACTAGCTCATGCAAACCGCTTGTTACAGCTCTTATCAATATCGCTTGATTTCTCTTCGGTTTCCAAAGGAAGAAATTGATCGTTACAACGAATCCAAAACAGCGCGGCTCGGCTCAACACTCCGAAAGCGAAGGAAGTGACCATTTGTCACACCACTCCCAGGGAGCTGAATGGCTGCCAGGCAGTTTCGTTTAGAGTACAAACTGGCAGTCCTTGCATTCCGCACTTTGAAACAAACTCTACCATCCTAACCTCTCACCAAGCCATTACGTGGCTCTATCCACAAAACTTACACACCTTCCCGACTCACTCGATCTTCCCATGCCAAACTGTTGAAAGTTCTAAAGTGAATTTAAAGTCTTTTTGGAAACGTAGTTTTTAGCTTTTGCGCCCCCACTATCTGGAACTCCTTGCCTGTACCTCCGTCCAATTCAGCACTTCCCGCTTTCAAAACCCAAATGAAAACCCAACTTGTTTCAAAGAGCTTTTCTCTCTAACTTTCACATTAATTAGATGATGATTGAATGAATGTTTGGGTGGTGTCTGTTGTTAGCCCAATGCGGTGTGAATCAGTGAAGTGGAGCGCCGTGAGTTTAATTCTAAAGAAAGGCGCTTATTAAATATATGTATTATAATATATTAAAGTCATCCCTTTATATATATATGGTGAAACATTTGAACCTTCAAATTACCGACCCATTCTATTATTTCATGCCATATCAAAACTATGAAAAACACATCAAAAATCCCTTATTTTACCTAGATAAAAATGATTTACTTCATGGAGACCAGTCTGGTTTCGTGGGAAAAGCCATTCCTGCCACAGGCTCTGAATACAGCTTATTGACAGCCTATTTGCAATGTAAATGCACATAAATTCATGGTATTCTCTGCATAGAGTCCAAAAAGCTTTCGATGTCATAAACCATTCTCCATTCTGCCAGAAACTCGAACTTTAGAAGCTAACTCAGAATTTATTAGTCTTATATCATCTTTTTTATGGACGAAAACAGTCAGTGGTTCTAAAAACATTAATGAGGCTTTATACTACTCCTTGCCGACACCGAAAGGGCGATAAAGTTTTTAGGCCAGACTGACGATGCCCCCTGGTCGTGGGTCAGGAGCAGATAATTTATGTGGCTCTATACACTAGTCATTAAAGGCAAGGGCGAGAATATTAAGTAGGTGGCTTCGCATCTCAGGTCATGAGACAGGGGCAGAATAATTTTCAGGGTAAAGCCTCATTCAACACCTTGGAAAAGGTATGGAGTTCCCTCATGGCTCTGTGCTTGGCATCTCTTGTTTATTTATGTCAACGATTACCAGGTCTATGTCCAAGTAAATGTGAACATGTTTGCAGGTCGAAACGTCCTTTCATTCACGGATACTGATGCCAAAAGATTAGGAAGTAAAACTTCAAGTATTAGTACACATAATCTTGTCAATCAGACTGAATAAATCACATGTCTTAAATGCAAACCAAACAAAATGCGTTGTACATAAACAACAAAGCAAAAACGACAAAAATGAAGATAAAATTCCCACCTTTATATATATGAAGTAACAAAATAGAGAAGTGACTCTCATAAATGTTAGGCTTATCGTTGATAAAGATCTTTATTGGACTGAACATACCCTGTCCTTATGTAACGGACCCTTTCAAACAAAATATTCCCGTTCATACTAGATACCCATTCTCGTAAAACTCTCTTGAAGCCCACATTCATCATTAATCGATTATGCTCACATTGTGGGATACTGTAGTGTATGTCTGTGTGCACGAATGCGTTTCACTTGATGTGTGCATGCCGTATGTGTCTGTTGTTCGGGTATGTGCGTGTGTTGATTGTTTCAAGCTGATTGTAAAGCTCTTTGTGCTCGATAAAAAGCGCTATATAAGTGTCAGTATTACTTCTTTTGATATTCATATCAACATGAAAATAATGCATTTGTAGCATAAAAAGCAGTGAAATTAAAATTGTTAAAATCAAATTCTTTATCAAATCATGAGTACAAATTTTTGAAGGTGGACCACATGCAAAACCACTGTGGAAAAATCCGTGATCTGTTGGGTACGCCACGCAATCTGTCGATGTTGGAGTTATTCCTCCCACGGAAAAAGAATGTACTTGGAGTACAAAACTCACATTTATAGCAAGAAGACTCGCGAATACATAATAACTAGCTCTGATGTA
>CM065706.1:26895956-26912251 GCA_017654935.2 Phymorhynchus buccinoides | reverse complement strand
TCTGTCAAGATACGAGTGTTGCACACAAGTGTGCCAACTATCTGTCGTCAGCATACTGTGAGATGCGTTCGCATTGGCACGATTCGCCATCTCCTGTCTATGAAATTGATACTGCTAAGACTACTAGTCTGGCGCATTTGTTCTCCGCTAAATTAGTATTATTATTATTATTATTATTATCACAAGGCTTGACCCTTTGGGTGACATGATAATCAGCTTCTTTTTTTAATGTATCTGGTTACGTCAGGAGCAACACTGACATTACGTTTCAATCTCTCTTCAAGAGACTTCAGGGACAAAACTGGCGTTGAAACATGGATTGCTTACCCAAGCAACTAGCCCAAGGACTGTAGGGTACAACCGCTGTCATAATGAGCTGCCGAAGTAGGCCTTCATACACGAGGCATTATTTTAGCCCAATGCCTTTTTTGTTTTGTGTTGACGTAATCCTGGCTAAAAAGACTCAGGCGATCCACCCCAGGATAGTTCCGAAGCTACTTGAACACTATGGTGCAAATGCATCAGCTAGATGAGAAACATTGCGTGTGTGACGTTCTAGATTACTCCGCCACGTGGGCGTAGCCACACTCCATCTTCAGATGATTTTTGGAGACTGATGATGTTATGCTAGGAGCTTGTCATGGCTAAGAAATTCCCCGCATACCACTATGCAAAGCATAACAACATTTTGGATGTAGCCTGTGGTCCATTGCTCTGACACAGCCTTAAGCCAAGGCGAGCATTGACACCAAACATAGTTCTGTCATTTATCAGAAACAGAGCAACTGGCGTCCAGGCATGGTAGCACCCAACTAGCCCCAAAGCTTCGCACAAAGCTATCGAAGTGTGCTCCTCGGCCGTACGACAGGCCGATAAACGAGTATTTCATTTATTTATTTCATTGGTAGCAATATATTTCTGTCACTTGATTAAAGGCAGGGAATTTGACCTTCTGTATGGGGTGGGGGGGGGTGGTAAAGGCCAACTACCGTAGCCCAAGGCTCACCATAATTTGAGGGCAACTCCATATATTTTTGCAATGGTGGAGAACTGGAAGTGGGCATCCTCTTCTGCTAGTCAAAACGTTTAGAAGAGTCCCTCACTAGAACACATGCACGTGGGTAATATCCTTCAAACCAAACGGCTATGGCATCCAGACCAGCTCCAACATATAAGTATGTCAAAAATAGTGCCCTCCACGAACGCTCAAGAATTCTCACCTTTTTCTATAACTGCTTGCCCCTTCACCAGTGCTTTACATATGATAGTAGGAAAACATAACAGAGGGAGCTAAGTAAAACAAATATTAATGGGTGGGGAAGACCGGCTAAGCTCTGCCAAAGTCTGTTTTATTGCAAAATGTCCAAAGTAGCTGCAGCGAGTGTGGTTAGCTTGCGATGCAACACTAAAACAGGTTACCAGTTGCTTGTACGCAACTGCAAAGTACGTACTTTGTTAGGAATGGATATTTATGTTTCAATTCTACACGTGTGAATAGCTCTTCTTCTGTGAGATAGAACTGGAAAAAAAAAAAAAGCCAATAAACAGCATTTTCGAAATTTCCACGGCATTTATGGTTTGATAATTTGCTCTATTCTGTTTTTCTGTATATTTTTACTTGATGGAAATTTCACTTAGACACCAAACGTGATAATTATTGCTTCTTTTTTCTATACAGACAGATGAATGTTGCATCTCTTCTGCGAAGTCCCGGCTGTTGGCTAACTTCTCGCCATCTAATTTGTCGTATGATTTGGATGCACTATTCAACCTACCGCTTTTCTTATCTTCAGCAAAACTAGTGGTGCGCAATCACGGTTCTACCGCTTCTGCATAATATAATAATAAATAATCAATAATAATAGTACATTTTCATATAGCGCTTTTGACTCACAAATGAGCCGCAAAGTGCTTTACATCATATTCCATCACAAGTAATAACACAAATACAAAGGCACTCTCTCTCTCACCACACACACACACACACAACACACACACACCACACACACACACACACACCACCACACACCCACAACACACACACACACCCAATGAACAAGAACGAGCATAACCTACAAAGACTACAGCATCTCGAGCAGAGGGAAATTAAAAATGCAAGTATTGAAAGCCATAGACTCTAAAATGGAACATAATGAAAGTAATTCGAGAAAAGAGAACAGAAGCGGTTATTCTAAGATCAGGGCTAGGTAGATATCTGATGAGACAAGTACAACTATTTTTGCACTTAGACGAACGACATGTACATAAGTAAAAAGCATGTCCAGACTAAATTATAACATGGTAATCGTTCTACAAGACAAAGTATATTCTGCATGAAAGTTAGTGTTTACAACACTAGATTGTGAAATGATTGATTTAGTGAGAAATTATCCCATCGCTTAGATAATGATTAGCACAGGATGTTAGAGGGTGGTATTTACCTATCTCTAACGCAAAAAAAAAAATAACACACTAATAGTAGGAAGCAGGTTTGGCTGTGAAAAAAAGATGCAGAATAACAAAACCCAGGTATTCATGAGTGTTTCACTGCCGAATATTTTTTAATGTTTTGGCTAGATTGGTGGCGTTTGTGTTTTCAAGAGTCTTAAATGCAGGATTTGAAAAGGAGAACGTTCTTGCGTTCAAGACAAGGGATAATCAATGCTTCCCAGTAAGGAGATACACGCAACATTTATAAGAACTGGGAGACCACTAATGAATGTGATCGCTGGGCTTAACTGTCGTATCAAAGATAGGTATCTTCAGCCTGCACTAGCCAATCGATTTGGAATTGGTTTTTTGTTGTTTTGTACTATTTATTTTACGCTAGCTCAGCAATGAAGATCAAACAGCGATTTATGAAGAATAGATCCATTGAGATAATTTAGGACTCATTTAGGTTAGGTACATTTAGTCACATAGGCGTCTCTGTGGAAATTCGGTTGCTCCCACCTGGAGAGCGGCAGTCACAGCCAGAGGCGCGCAACACAATTTAAACAAACAATTGCATGCCGATTTTGTGTGACTGAGATTTTATGACATAATAGCGTATTATAGATAAACGTAAATTACTTGGGGGGCTTTTGTTAAACGTTGATTTAGAGAAAGCATTCGACTCGGTAATTGGAATTTTCATGTTTACATTTTTGAAGCATTTGGGTTCCAGCAGGGATTTTGTGCAGTTGGATAGAACGTTTATAATCAATACTAAATCTTGTTGTCATGTCAATGGAACACAATTTCTGAATGATCTGGCATAATTCGTGATGGTGAGACAAGGGTGACCCACTATCACCATATCTTTGTTATCTTGTGTGTAGAATCTCAGCACTTATGATACTACAAAAAATGACGAAATAAAAGGCATAAGAATTAATAATGTTGAGCATAAGCTTTCACGTAAGCAGAAGTACCAAGGCATCTTTTGAGACTTGTGTAAATATTCTAATGAATTGGGCTATATCAGGATTAAAGATTGGTCCTTGAAAAAAACAAATATTTTACTATATTTACTATAATGAAGGAGTGGTGGAACTACACCTTTACTATAACGAAGGAGGGGTGGAACTACACCTTTACTATCATGATGGAGGGGGTGGAACTACAACCAGCCTTACTATAGGAAGGAGGGGTGGTAGCTACCTTTACTATAATTAAAGGAGGGGGTGGAAGTAACACCTTTACTATAATGAAGGAGGGGGTTGAACTACACCTTTACTATAATGAAGGAGGGGGTGTAACTACACATTTACTATAATGAAGGAGGTGGTGGAACTACACCTTTACTATAATGGTGGAGGGGGTGGAACTATACCTTTACTATAATGGTGGAGGGGGTGGAACTATACCTTTACTATAATGGTGGAGGGGGTGGAACTACACCTTTACTATAATGGTGGATGGGGTGGAACTATACCTTTACTATAATGGTGGAGGGGGTGGAAGTACACCTTTACTATAATGAAGGAGGGGGTGTAACTACACCTTTACTATAATGAAGGTTTGGGTGGATCTATACCTTTACTATAGCAATAATACAGAGAGAGAGGAAGAGAGAGAGAGAGAGAGAGAGGGAGACAACGACGGACGGGATGAGGAGAGAAGGATCGGGGAGCTGAGGGAGAGGGATGATCGAGACTCATGAGAGAATGATGCTTCGGGGGGACGAGGAGAGAGAATGACATGTGAGGAGGCGATCGGAGGGCCCCAGAGAGAATGAGATGGTTGTTCAGGACCGGACGAGGCTGGGAGAGAGAGAGAGAGATTAGAGAGAGGGGTTTGGGTTGGATCTATACCTTTACTATAACAATAATACAGATGAGAGAGAGAGAGAGAGAGAGAGGGAGAGAGAGAGAGAGACGATGCGAGACGAGAGAGAGAGGGAGGTGAGGACGCAGAGAGAGAGAGAGAGACGAGGCGGGGTGAAGGGTTGGAGTGAGAGAGGAGTGAGAGGAGGACGAGAGACTGGATGGGGAGAAGCGAGAGAGAGAGAGAGATGAAGAGAGAGAGAGCGAGAGAGAGAGAGAGAGAGCGAGAGAGAGAGAGACCTAGAGATAGAGGGGTTGGGGTTGGATCTATACCTTTTACTATAACAATAATACAGATGCGAGAGATGAGAGAGAGAGAGTGCAGAGGAGAGAGCGAGAGAGAGAGGAGAGAGAGAGAGAGATGAGCAGTGGGTTGATGGGTTGGTATCTATGACCTTTACTTATAAGCAATACTACAGATGTGAGAGAGGAGAGAGAGAGAGAGAGAGAGAGAGAGACGAGATTGAGAGAGAGAGAGCGAGAGACATGATGGAGGGAGAGGAGACGAGGGAGAGAGACCGAGGACAGAGGGGGGGTGGATCTAGTACCTTACTATAAACAAGAGAGAGAGTAGAGAGATGAGAGAGAGAGGGGTTTGGGCGAGATCTAGACCTTTACTATAAGAGAGAGAGAGAGAGAGAGAGAGAGAGAGAGGGGTTTGAGGTTGGATTTATACCAGTACCTATAGTAATAATATGAGAGAGATGAGGAGAGAGGAGAGAGATGGAGAGAGAGATGACGAGACAGAGAGACACAGACACAGACAAGGAGAGACTTGAGAGCGAGAGAGGGGGTTTGGGTTGGATCATACCTTTACTAGAGCCAAATATACAGATGTGAGGGAGGAGAAGAGACGGAGAGATGAGAGAGAGAGAGGGAGACGGATGACATGGACGATAGCGCCTTGAGAGAGCTGCAGATTAGAGTCGAGGGAGCGGGTGGGATCATACCTTCACTTACGAAGGGATACCGCTGAGGGAGAGACGAGAGAGAGAGAAGAGATGGCTGAGAGATGAGAGAGAGAGGTGCAGAGAGAGAGAGACAGAGAGGGAGAGGAGATTAGAGAGAGGGGTTTCGGTGGAGCTATAACCTTACTATAGCAATGAGAGGAGATGAGAGAGAGATGGAGACGATCGCGTAGAGATGAGGACCAGAGAGAGATAGACTATAGGAGATACGAGGAGGAGATGACTGTAGTAGAGACGAGAGAGAGTGGGGGGTGGTTTAGATACTTTTGGTCTATACAATAATTACAGATGGATAGACAGGGATAGATACAGTTGAGAGAGAGAGGAGAGAAGGAATGAGAGAGAGAGAAGGAGAGAATGAGAGAGAGAGGTGGGGGGTTGGATCTATACATTTACTGAGCAATAAGACGGAATAAGTGAGAGAGAGAGAGATGAATAGAAAAAAGGAGAGATTGAGAGAGAGATGATAGATTAGAGGAGAGGGGGTTGGGTGGCATCCATACCTTTACATAACAACATATCAGATAAGATGAGAGAGAGAAAGAAGGAGATGAGAGAGAGAGAGAGAGAGAGAGAGAGAGAGAGAGAAAAAATGGGAGGAAAGGAGAGAGAGCGAGAGGGAGAGCGAGAAGAGATAGAGGTTAGAGAGAGGGGTTTGGGTTGGATCTATACCTTTACTATAACAAAACATACAGATGAGGGGAGAGAGATCGAGGAGGAGACGGGAGAGAATGAGGAGAGAGACGAGAGACAGCGCGACAGAGAGAAGACTGGAAGCGCATGGAACTATACCTTTACTATAATGGTGGAGGGGGTGGAACTACTACCTTTACTATAATAATGGAGAGGGTGGGGGGTGGAACTAAACCTTTACTATAATAATGGAGGGGGGTGGAACTACACCTTTACTATAATAATGGAGAGGGTGGAGGGGGTGGAACTACACCTTTACTATAATGAAGGAGGTGGTGGAACTACACCTTTACTATAATGAAGGAGGGGGTGGAACTACACTTTACTTTACTATATAATGAAGGAGGTGGTGGAACTACACCTTTACTATTATAATGAAGGAGAGGGTGGAACTACACCTTTACTATAATGAAGGAGGGGGTGGAACTACACCTTTATTATAATGGTGGAGGGGGTGGAAGTACACCTTTACTATAATGAAGGAGGGGGGTGAACTACACCTTTACTATAATGGGGGAGGGGGTGGAACTACACCTTTACTATAATGGTGGAGGGGGTGGAACTACACTTTTACTATAATGAAGGAGGGGGTAGAGAGGGGGTTCTGGGTTGGAATCTATACCGGGACTATAAAAACAATAATACAGATGAGGGATGAGAGAGAGAGAGAGAGAGAGGAGAAGGAGAAGAACAGAAAGGAGGAGAGGAGGAGCCGGGGAGAGAGGACGGGAGAGAGAGGAGAGAGAGAAAGTAGAGAGGGGGCGGGTGGGTTGGAGTGGGGCTTGGGTTGGATCTATACCTTTACTATGAGGGTGGAGGGTGTGGAACTACACCTTTACTATAATAATAGAGATGGAGTGGTTGATCTTTACCTTTACTATAAAAATAGAGAGGGGGGAGGTGGTGGAACTACACCGTACTATACTAATGGATGCAGGGTGGAGCGGTACGAGCGAACTCACCTTTTACTCTAATAATGGAACTCGAGGGTGGAGGAGGGAACTACACTTTACATAATAATGGAGAGGGTGGGAGGGGGAACTAACCTTTACTAAATTAATGGAGAGGGGGGGTGGAACTACACCTTTACTATAATGAACTACACCTTTACTATAGGAGGGGGTGGAACTACACCTTTACTATAATGGTGGAGGGGGTGGAACTACACCTTTACTATAATGGTGGAGGGGGTGGAACTACACCTTTACTATAATGAAGGAGGAGGGGGTGAGAACTACACCTTTACTATAATGGTGGAGGGGGTGGAACTACACCTTAACTATAATAATGGAGAGGGTGGAGGGTGGGATGGATGGTTGGGGTGGAAATACACCGGGGGGTGTGGAACTACACCTTTACTAATAATAATGGAGAGGGGGGTGTGTGGAACTCACACTTGTACTGTAATGGCCCAGTGTAAGTTTTGGTACACTTTGGCCTAATTTTACCGTTTGAATGCTAACTATTGTATTAGGAGATCATATGAACAATGGGTGATGTGGTTGAACTACACATTTACTATAATAATGAGAGGGTGGAGGTTGGAACATACATCTTTACTATAATGATGGAGGGGGTGGCACTGGAACTACACCTTTACTAATAATGGCGAGGAGGGGGTGGAACTACACCTTTACTACAATAATGGAGAGGGTGGAGGGTGGAACAGGCAACTATTACTCTTTGTGACCATGGTAGGAACTGACCTTGTACCTATAATGGAGAGGGGGTGGAAATACACCTTTACAATAATGCAATGGACACTAATGGCAGGCACAACAGTGTGACGCAAAAAAAATAGGCCAAATTGACCACTGGAACAGTGACACCGACCACTGGTCAACACATCAAACCTTTTTCATTTGAACTCCTAACACACTAATTATCTGTCAAACAGTAACTGTCAGGCCAAACAGGAAAATAGCCAAAGTGACACTGGAGTCAGTGACACTTCTTTACCTATAATGGAACCAAACGGCGGAACTACCCCCGCCGTTTGTTGTGTTTCTATGATCAAAGACGGAGGCTGGTGGAAGTACACAACTGTTGTGTTAGCCAGATATAATGGTTATTTTGTTGGGTGGTGGAACTACACCTTTTACTAGGTTTTACGGAGTTGGGTGTGTAACTGATGTAGTCTTATAATGGTGGAATGGTGGAACTACATCTTTTTTATTTTTTTTTGTTTTGTTTAACGATCTGGTGGGACAGGGGGATTGGGGGGATTTGGCAAATACACCTTTACTATAATGGTGAGAGAGGTTGGAAATAGTTTGTTTACTGGCTTGGTGGAGGGGGTGGAACTACACCTTTGTGTATAATAATGGAGAGGGTGGAACTACCCTATTTACTGGAATAGTGGAGGGGGTGGAACTACACCTTTACCATGCCTGGCCACCACCCCAGATTGGCCTATTTTCACTAGTTTACTACAATTTAATGCATCAGGAGCTGGAACTACACAAAGTTTGATCTCTTTGACCAGTGGTCAGTGACACTGACCAATGGTCTACCACCTTAGCCTATAGGTCCAAAGTGACAACTGGTTACTGACACTGACCACTTGTGCTACTCTAGCATCAAATGTTGCTTTATGTTGAACACAACTTGCACTAATCTTAAGTTTGAAGTGAGTGCTAATGCCTGGAAAAATGACATCTCGGTCAGTCGAAAAAGAACACTGCTCAAATGCGGGACGGTCTTCAAGCTGGAGGTACAGAACTTCGTATAGCCGTTTGCAGCGCAAACAGTCAAGGCAGGCATAAATGGCCGCTGCGTCAGTAGCACTGACCACATGCGTCATCCCCGCATTCCGACGGTATTGCTCATAAGATACAGGAATAGACTCCGCTGGCAGTGCAAACAGTAGAAAATATTTTAAAAGTGCCCACTGCTGCCGCCTGACTCAACTACGATTGTGTAAATAATCGCAGTTGGAAGTTAGAACTTCGCAAAACGGCACTAGGATGAATTTCTGTTTATCCTGCATTCTTTGCTCTTATAGACCTGTATGCGTGGCTTAGCACTTTCGTGACGCCATAAGTACCTTTCTAAACGGCGTTAATCACGTCAACAGCGCTAACACTGCACACAATACTTAACTGACTTGAACTCAACCGGTTTACAAACATATACTATTTTTGCAACATATTGCAACGTCACTTTCGAAATCATGATCTTGTATGCAGAAATTAATAAATGATTTTTGTTTTGACATTACTTAGGAACGCCAATTTATTCGTAGTTCTTTTACATTTTGGACAATCCATTATGTAGAATGATGTTCATCTCATCTATTACTCATCTCGACAGGATGAACAAAAAGCTTTCTGCTAGCGTCTCTCCTTTATCGTCAATAAGATAATCTCGACTTGATCTCATCTCGACCTGACACCACAGTGTTCCCGGTTTTTAAACATTTACAACCACTCACACACATGCGTCACACCTTTTGACACCACCATTACACACACATTACGCACAGCATTTTGGTTTCAGACATTACTTAGGAATGTATTTTTCACGAAGTTCGTTATATTTTGGACAACACATTATATACAATGACATTCATCTCCAATACACACCAACTTGTATAAAGGTAAACAATATGCAATTCTCAATCTGATATCTTGTAACTTCAATAGGCAATTAAAATAATGCATCTTAATATAAAATAAAGATGTCGTAAGGCTATTCTTATCGTACGAACCCACACACACACACACACACGCGGCGCACACGCGCACGAGCAACAAAACAACAAACACACACACACATGGAGGAGGGACAATTACACACTTCTTCAACAACACAACATTGCGCGCGCGCGCACACGTACACTACCCCTTATCCAGTATATCTCACCGTGAGCTATATTCTCCTTCCCCATCCCAGTTGGTCTTTAGTTCGTTGTCAACACCACAACCTTACATTCTATTCTTTTTTCATGATTCACACTCACACACTTTTTTTATCGCTCTCGATGTGAAGCTCGGCTTTCTTTTCCATTATTATCTTGATTCTAAGCATTCTTCATTTTCTTTACTATAAACCAACATTGAGACAGACAAATCGTCAACAGAAACAGCAAACAGTTGCGGAAATTCGACAGTGACATGGTTGGCAGAGTATCAACATCACTAATAAGAACAAGTGCTACTGACAACCAACTGAACACGTGCAACTTGTGGTAATACCAAAAAAGCTTTTATCACTTACTTTTATTTTTGTTACTTCTTCTGTACCATGACATGGGATACCTGATTCTATTGCTTCACTACCACCATCGCCAGTTGGTCACTACGTTTTACTACTGGACTAATACTACTACTTGTAATACTAATCGACTACCACTATCGCAACATTTTAATACGACTTGCAACAGATCAAGAAATGTATTTCGTCTTGTCTGAACATATGATAAAGTCTGATTTACAACAGACCAGCTACGGTAAAGCACAAAAGTGAAAATGTAACGAGAAAACAAACACGCCTCTACTTACAATAGGCCAGCGAAAAAGAAAAGAGATTATAACAAAAACTAATAAGCAAAATGTAATAAGCATTTGATTTACAGAACAGCAAAAAAAAGTTTTTAAAAGCAAACAAGTAAAATGCAAGCCAAAGTTCAAAAATATAACGTAACATAATTCGTGAATTTCCTATGCAACAAGCAAAATAATATGGAGAAGTGAAGAAAATAAAGTCCAATAAAATGTAATAAAAACGTCTGACTTACAACAGACCAGCCAAGAAACAGAGATACACGGTGAGAGACAGAGGGCTTTCTACCTTGCTGACTGTGGGTGGTTGTTGAAAGCGTTACTGTAGTGAGGTAGACGAAATCGGCCAGTCAAATCGTTCTTGCTCCTTGTCGACTGAAACACCCGCTCCCCACTGGCCAGATTATTTATACTCCTGCCTGCCCGTCTTTGCCATGTACCTCCGCAAATGTGCATCGTTACTACGCTAACATTGTGTATGTGCCAGGTGTGTGTGTGGGTGTTGTGTGAGTGTGTGTGTGTGTGTTGTGTGTGTGTGTTCCATTTATGTTAGCCCGTTTATGTTTATCCGTGTGTGTTCGCTTTGTATTGCGTTTTTTGTTTGAATTCGTTTTGAATGCTAACGTGTGTGTGCGCGCTTTGATTTGATTTCTATCTAAGATTCAGCGCCGCGTATAAATACTGTATGTTGTTGTTGTCGTTGTTGTGTGTGTTTTTGTGTGTGTGTGTGCGTGTGCGTGTGCGTGTGTGTGCGTGCGCGTGCGTGTGCGTGCGTGCGTTCGCGTGCGTGTGTGTGTGTGTGCAGCGCATAGTGTGCCGTGACGTGCGTGTGTGCGTGCGTGTGTGTCGTGTGTGTGCCCTGGCTGCGTCGCTGTGTGTGTGTGTGCGTGCAGTGCGCGTGCGTGCGTGACGTTGTGTGTGTGTGTGATGATATGCAGATATTGGACCTTGGGTATGTTACATGATTTCTTGGTCTTGATTCAACTGTCATTATTATCTTTGCTTGTACAACGGACTGTGAGAATCTAAGTGACCGTGAGTTTGATATCCTGTGTTTTAACACTTGCTTTGCTTCTTCGAAGCACATAGATTTCGTTCTTTGAAATTCCTGATTCTATTTCTTTAGTCTAGCTCTTTTGTCCATGTGTTTGATCTTATGAGTTTGTATTTGTGAGAGAAAGTGGATATTTGAATGCGATTATGTTAATGGTTGTTGTTTATTTGTCTTTTGTGCAAACGTGCAACGTCGATACGTAAACGCGAGATTTGGGAGTGGAAGTTCAGTTTAACGTCGCGTATCGGCTTTCGTCATGTACGACGGGCTGAACAAACCAACCAGGGTATAAACAAAAATTTATGTTCCTGAATCACTGTCCCAGCCAAAAGGCCGAGAATCGATCAGAATAATAAGTAAGACTTTTTATTGATTTGGGAGTGAATTTCTTTGTCTTTATATGAGATTAATATTTATATTTGATTATTCGCTAAGTATCATTTCGTGTTCCTTTATTTGTATGGGCCTATACTGTTATTGTGAATATATAAATTGTACCTTTATCTGTAATATTGTATTATATTTAGCCTCTTGTGTCTTCAAAGATAGTTATACTTGCAGAATTAATAATGACCTCAACTTAGACACGTGGTCTGTTAAGCATGGCCTTCGTATTAGCTATCTTAATATTAACAATGCCAGGAATAAGACAGATGACATTGGCACGATCCTACACAACAATGGAAACAGTTTTCATCTTTTTTGTTTCTCCGAATCTCGCTTGTCATCAGAAATATCCGATAATGATATGAACATGCCAGGCTATCAAATTGTGAGATTAGATCCACAGAAACCCAAATCTACCAGTCTACTTTTATATATAGCATCCTCACTAAATTAACAACAGACTGGTACGATAATTTTAATGGATGAAATAACAATGCTTAATATTGAAACTACCGTGCTAGGGTAACATCGACTTATTGAAACCAAAACCCAAATGGCATAACATCTATAGTCTACATGGCTTCGAACAATTAATTAATCAACCAACCCGCATAATTGAAACAACTAAATCTTTGATTGATCATATCTATGTAAGCAATAAACAATCCAACATTGAAGTATGCACTCCACCATCTGGCTGTAGTGATCACAATGCCATTTGTCTTACCTGGTATAAAACACGCATCAAAATTCCAAAGGTGGGACACAAGACTATATACTATATGAGTTATAAAAATATTTATGTTCAGAATTTCCTCTCAGAACTTGCTAACGCTCAATTAGATCTCATATACCAAATAAGAGACCCCAATAAAGCAACCGAATTCTGGATTAGTACATTTACAGTGCTAGCAGTTTATGATAAGCATGCCCCGTTAATAAATAAAAACAGAGTCAGGCAAGAACCCAAACCTCCATGGGATTAGTAAAGAAATAGATATTGAAATATATGAACGTAATAATCTAAGCAATGGCACAAAAAAGGAGTTCAACAAACAAAGAAACAAAGTTAACAACATGAAACGTAAAGCTAAACGTCATTACTTCAGAAATATGTTAATTACAACGAAAGATTCAAGTAAAATATGGAAGGCCATCGACATATTGACCAATAAAAAGGTATATAAAAATCAACAAGTAATTAAAGATATATCTGCAGATCAATTAAACGATCATTTGCAAATATAAAAAATAAGGTTACAAAACACGACAGGTCTACTGAAAATGATCTTGGCACTTTAAAACACTACGTTGACTCAAAATATTTTCGTTATCGTTTTGTTCTTCAACCAATGACTCTTTTCGATGTTAGTAAAAGTCTTTCTTCTTTAAAACGATCGGGAACACGTGATTTAGATGGTCTAGATACTAATATATTACCAAAGTTGCATGCCCTGTTATTTCTGATTCATTGACCTATTTGTATAATATGTGCACTGATAAGCAATGCTTTCCTATTCAGTTCAAACAGGGTTCACTTTTGGGCCCTGTTCTCTTTACTCTACTACTCGACAGCCATTGTCTGATGTGGATGCTGGCTGCACATTCATGTTACGATTTCCACAAATATGACCCGATGATACTGAGGTAGGTCACAGAGTGGTGCCCGCCCCCCCCCCTGGGGATTTCCCTCCCCCATTCAGACTGGCATTGAGACGTGTGTCAATGATGTGCTAGGATGGATGAACAGCAACAAGTTAAAGTTTAACACAGATAAGACATGTACAGAGCCTGTTGGTTCTTCCAGTCGTCTAGAAACAATTGACAGTGAGTCAGCAGACATTGGAGGTAGCACGTCACTGTTCCCTTCAAATCATCAGTTAAGTACTTTGGGGTTACAATCGACCAAACCCTTTCAATCGCATGATCAGTAATCAGTAATGTTTGCCGTTCATTTGTTTTCTCGAACTGAGACGTGTATACGCGTCCATTCGGTCATTCCTCTTCTTAACTAGCTCATGCAATCGCCTTGTTACAGCTCTTATCACATATCGCCTTGTGCTCTTTCTCTTCGGTCTTCCAAAGGAAGAAAATTGATCGTTTACAACGAATCCAAAACAGCGCGGCTCGGCTCACACTCCGAAGCAGCGAAGGCGTGACCATGTCACACCACTCCTCAGGGAGCTGCAGGCTGGCTGCCAGTGCAGTTTCGTTTAGATGCCTACAAACTGGCAGTCCCTTGCATTCCGCCACTTTGAACAAACTCTACCATCCTACCTCTCAAGTGCTCTCCAAACTTACACACCCCCCTTCTCGCTCACTCCGATACTTCCCATGCCAAACTGTTGAAAGTTCCTAAAGTGAATTTAAAGTCTTTTGGAAAACGTAGTTTTAGTTTTTGCGCCCCCACTGTCTGGAACTCCTTGCCTGTTCACCTCCGTCACAATTCAGCACTTCCCGCTTTCAAAACCCAAATGAAAACTCACTTGTTTCAAAGAGCTTTCTCTCTCTAACTTTTCACATTAATTAGATGATGATTGAATGAATGTGTATGTTAGCCCAATTGCGTGTGAATCAGTGAATGTGAGCGCCTTGAGTTTAATTCTAAAGAAAGGCGCTATATAAATACTATGTATTATAATTATTAAAGTCATCCCTTTATATATATCTGGTGAAACATTTGACCCTTCAAATTACCGACCCATTTCTATTATTTCTGCCATATCAAAACCTATTGAAAAACACATCAAAATATCCCTTTATTTTTACCTAGATAAAAATGATTTACTTCATGGAGACCAGTCTGGCTTTCGTGAAAACCATTCCTGCCACACTGCTCTAATACAGCTTATTGACAGCCTTCTTTGCAATGTAAATGACAATAAATTCAATGGTATTCTCTTCATAGATTTTCAAAAAGCTTTCGATGTCATAAACCATTCTCCATTACTGCAGAAACTCGAACTTTAGAAGCTAACTCCAGAATTTATTAGTCTTATATCATCTTTTTTATGTGATCGAAAACAGTCAGTGGTTCTAAACAACATAATGAGGCTTTATACTACTCCTTGCCGACACGAAAGGGCGATAAGTTTAGGCCAGAACTGCCGATGCCCCCTGGTGATGGGTCAGGAGCAGATAATTTTATGTGGCTATATACTACTAGTTCCTGACATGCAAGGGCGATAATCTTAAGTAGGTGGCGTTCGCATCTCAGGGCACGAGACAGGGGCAGATAATTTTCAGTGTAAAGCCTCATTTCAACACCTTTGCTGACCAAGTATGGAGTCCCTCATGGCTCTGTGCTTGGCCTCTCTTGTTCTCTATTTATGTCAACGATTTACCCGGTTCTATTCCAAGTAAATGTGAAATGTTTGCAGACGACACGTCCTTTCATTCACGGGATGCTGATGCCAAAAGATTAGGAAGTAAACTTCAAAGTAGTACACATAATCTTGTCAATCAGACTGAATTAAATCACATGTCTTTAAATGCAAACCAAACAAAATGCTTGTACATAACAACAAAGCAAAAACGACAAAAATTGAAGATAAAATTCCCACCTTTATATATATGAAGTAACAAAATAGAAGAAGTTGACTCATAAAATGTTAGGCATTATCGTTGATAAAGATCTTTCTTGGACTGAACATACCCTGTCCTTATGTAAACGTCTTTCAAAACAAATATTCCAGTTAATACTAGATACCCATTCTCGTAAACTCTTCTTTAATGCCCACATTCTATCATTAGTCGATTATGCGTCAACATTGTGGGATACCTGTAGTGTATGTCTGTGTGCACGAATGCGTTCACTTGCATGCATGCGTATGTGTCTGTTGTTCGTGTATGTGCGTGTGTGATTGTTTCAATGCTGATTGTAAAGCTCTTTGTGCTCGATAAAAAGCGCTATATAAGTGTCCGTTTATTACTATTATTATTATATCAACATGAAAATAATTCATTGTATGCATAAAAAAGCAGTGAAATTAATTTTGTTAAAATCAAATTCTTTATCAAATCATGAGTACAAATTTTTTGCAGGTGGACCACATGCAAAATCCACTGTGGAAAAATTCCGTGATCTGTTGGGTAGCCACAATCTGTTCGATGTCTGGAGGTTATTCCGTCCCCAGGAAAAAGAATTTACTTGGAGTACAAAATCACCTTTCTTAGCAAGAAGACTCGAATACATAATAACTAGCTCTGATGTATTTGACAAAGCGCTGGAAGCCAGCATTCATTCTATACCGTTCACTGACCATAGAGCATGTTCTATCACAGTAAAATTTAGCAATATTAAAAGGGGTCCCGGCTTATGGAAATTTTATAATTCTTTACTGAGGAGACCTGGGCGGTATTCAGTCGAGATAGCATGAGACTT
>CM065706.1:26850461-26895456 GCA_017654935.2 Phymorhynchus buccinoides | reverse complement strand
CTAGCCCTGATCTTGAATAACCGCTTTCTGTTCTCTTTTATCGAATTACTTTCATTTGTACCCTGTTAGAGTCTATGGCTTTCAATACTTCAATTTTTAATTTCACTCTGCTCGAGAGCTGTAGTGCCTTTTGTAGTTAGCTCCTTTCTCGTTCATTGTGTGTGTGTGTGTGTGTGGTTGCTTGTGTGTGTGTGTGTGTGTGTATGTGTGTGTGGATGTGTGTGTGTGTGTGGTGTGTGGTGTGTGTGTGTGTGTGAGAGAGAATGAGAGAGAGAGAGAGAGTTGCTTTGTTATTTGATCGCTTATGTCTACTTGTTGATGAATATTGATTGTAAATCACTTTAGGTGCTCATTTGAGGCAAGCGCTTATAAAGTACTATTATTATTATTATTAGTAGATATTATTTATGCAGCAGAATCTTAGTAGAACCGTTGTTTGCCCCACTAGTTGCTGAAGATAAGGAAAAGCTGGTAGGGTTTGGGAATAGTGCATCCACAGATAAGAGGACAAATTCAGATGCGAGAATAGTTAGCTAACATTCCACGGGACTCTCGTTCACAAGATGATGCAAACATTAATCTCGTCTCTTATAACCAAAAAAGAAGCAATAATTATCAGTTGTGGTTGTTCTAGTGAAATATTCCATCAGTAAAATATAACACAGAAAACAGAATAGTAGCAAATTTATATCAAACAAATAAATGCCGTGGAAAATTCTTGAAAAGCTGGTTATATGGCTTCAGTGCATCTCCTAGAGATGAAGATCTCTCACTGTAGATTGAAACATAAATATCCATTTAACCAAAGGCACCTTTAGTCTGCGTCCAATTAGCACTGGTACCGGGTCTCCCCCTTGTTTTAGTGGGGCATCGCAAGTAACCACATGCTGCAGTTACTTTGGACATTTTGCAATAAAAAGACGTTGGCAGAGCTTAGGCCGGTCTCCCACCCATTTAATATTTGTTTTACTTAGTCCTTGTTATGTTTGCCTACTATCATATTGTAAAGCACTGGTGAAGGGGCAAAGCAGGGTTATAGAAAGTTGAGGAGTTCTTGAGCGTTGTGGAGGGCCACCTATTTTGACATACTTTAAGTTGGGCTGGTTGGTGCCACGCGTTTGGTTTGAAAAGGATATACCACGTGCATGTGTTATAGTGAGGGACTCTTCTAAACGTTTTGACCTAGCAGAAGGAGGATGCCACACATGTTTAAACAAATGTTTTTATTGAAACACTTTTGCAAACAACACACTATATATTGTAGACAAGAGTACAACAAGCCGGGCTATCAAAGTACTCAACATAAGACATCGTATCTAGCAACAGGCTGCACCCAACTTTACAATTAAGGAAGTCAGTCACACTTTGTAAGATAAGCTAAATAATGATCAATACAACGGACTTTCCGGGGAAAAGTGTGACAACAGTATAAACAAACTTGAATATCAAAGGATGCACATTCTGCCAGTTCTCCATATTGCAAAATATATGGACGGTGCCCCTCATAATTTATGCTCTGCAGCCTTGGTGGCTACCGGTTAAGTTGGCCTTTACACACCACCCCACCCCTCTGCATGGTCAATTCCCCTGCTTCATCAAGGACAGGAAATATTATTTGTACCAAGGAAATATAAATAACGGACAATACTAAGTTTATCGACCTGGGCGTTAACGTGCCTAGGAGCCACTTCGATAGTTTGTGTCTGAAGATCTTTTGGGCCTGTAGTTGGGTGCCCTCAATCCTATTGCCTGGACGCCACCGTTGCTCTGTTTTGATGCACATCTATCGCTCGTGCAAATCTGTCTGCTCGCTACCTATGAGAGGTGTATTTGACCGACGCATTCAACAAACATTTCACCTTTTGTCCGTACTTGAACTCATTTTACCTAACCCTATACCCTAACCCTATACCTAACCTAAACCGCACGGAATAAAGTGAAATGTGGTGGTTTCATGCTCAAAGCGCAAAAATGCCGCAAAATCCAGACTCTCATAGGTAGCGAGCTACAAGATTTGCATGAAGCGACAAGATTTGCACGCCACATACAAGCAAAATGTTGTTATGCTTTGCATAGTGTAATGCGGGGATTTATTTAGCCATGACAAGCTCCTAGCATAAAACACCATCAGTCTCCAAAATCCCCAGAAGATGGAGTGTGCCTGCCCACGTGGCGGTGTAATCAAAAACGGTCACAACACGTCAATGGTTTTTTTTCCCTCATTCCCTAAGCTTTGATTGCATTTTTTGTCATCCCATAAAGTGTTTCAGGTGCCCTTCGGACCAATTGGGGGTGGATCCCTGGGAAGTAATCCCCCTGTTAAGCCCGGGGTTTACGTCCCCCAACAACAAACAACAGGGCATTGGCAAAAAATAATGCCCTCAGCACACCGTTTTTCGCAGAAGGCCTCTTACGATTTTTCAGGCAGCATTAGACAGCAGCGTGTGCTAACCAGCCTGCTACAGCCTTGGGGCTAGTTGGCTTGGGTAGCAATCCATGTTGTTTTTTCAACGCCAGTTTTGTCCTGAAGTCTTCTTGAAGGAGAGACTTGAAACGTAATGTCAGTGTTGCTCCTGGTAACCAGATAAATTTAAAAAAGAGCTGATTATCATAGTTCACCCAAAGGTCAAGCCTTGTAATAATAATAATAATAATAATAATAAAATATCCTAATTTAGGGAGAACAAATGCGCAAGACTAGTATCTTTAAGCAGTATCATTCTATAGACCAGGAGATGGCCCGAATCGTGGCCCCAAAATGCCGACGCACATCTCAACAGTAAATGCCTTTTTGTAACCCGACCGATAGAATTTTTTAGAAACTTGTTGTGTGCCAAACACTCGTATCTTGACAGATGTGGAAGCCAAAGATTTCTAGCAGAAGGAGACAAGAAAAAAAGGGGAGGGGATTTGAGTGTCACATCACAGACAGAGGATGGAATCAGGCTTTGGGTACGGAAGTTGTCTAGATCATGGTAACTACCCCTGTTAGACACACATCATGTCCAGTGAAAGAGAGACATAGTCGCATGCATTATGAGTGTTATATCCCAGGCACTGTTCACGGATAATTTATTTTGTTGCTCTTTGCACGATAGCTTGGTGGTGTCCTGGGGTAGAAAGTGTTATTTGCTCTAAACACCTTAACATCGAAAAACGTTTTTTTTTTGGGAATTGAAAACAGCCATCTGAAATGTTCACGTTTGTTTTTTGGAAGTCAGTAAAATCCTAATATACCAAACAGACTATAGACAGACATTGTTACAAACAAGATCATAACAATCTATTATTGCTTCATCACAGGATCACGCGGACTGATAACAACGCAGAAGATGGGTCTGTCCACTTTCGTCATGGTCGTGCTTGTCGTCGGCGCCATCACTGGAATGGCCTACTGTGCCGAAGGTAGGCGACGAGAGTGATGTTTGTATGAAGACGTGCAGATCAGCACCGTCCCACCCTCCATTAATTTTCAGGGGGGGCCGGTTCTTTCCGGTTTTTTGTTTGTTTTTGGTTTGTTTATTTTTTTCAAGCAGGCTTGCCTATTTCCGAACTGCAGATTCTTGTTTCTTCTTCTTTTTCTTCTTCTCTTTGGGGCCCACCAATCACTTAGTTGATCATTCTGGCACCCTCAGGAGAAAAAAGACTGAACAAAAGGGGGGGTGGGGGGGGGGGGGGGTCACTTGTCGATGTTTTTTCAGTTTGGGGGAAGGAGAGGGAGGACAGAATCGATTGAAGTCCCAGGGGGAGAGGGGGGGGGGGGGGGGGCAGGATCGATGGGTTGGAAGTCGGAGGGGAATAGAAATGGTGGATTCGCGATGATTCTGATAGGGTGGGGGGGGGGGGGGCAGGATTGATGTTGAAGTAGGGGGGGGGGGGGGGGCAGGATTTGATGTTGGAAAAGTGGGGGGAGGGGGGGGCAGAATTAATGTTGAAGTCGGGGGGAAACAGGATCGATGTTTTAAGTCGGGGTGGGGGGGGTGGAAGGGGCGGGGGCAGGACGATGTTGAAGTCGGGGGGTGGGGTGGGGGGGGGAGGTGGGGGGTGGGGGGGGGGATGGTAAGTGTGAAATGTTGATAGTCAGAAGGGAACTGGGATCGATGTTGAAAATCGGGGAGGGGGCGGCGGGGGGGGGGGGGGCAGGATTGGTGTTGGAAGTTCACTGGGGCGTGGACTGGATTGAATGATGTTGAGGTCGGGGTGTGGGTTCGGGTGGGGGTAGGGGGGCAGGAATTTTGATTTTTGAAAATCAGGGGGGGCGACAGGATCGATGTTAAAGTGGGGGTGGGGGGTGGTGGGGGTGGGGGGGGGGGGTGGGGGGGGTGGGGGGGGGGGGGTGTGCAGGGTTTTTTTTGATGTTTGAAGTCGGGGGAACAGGATCGGTAGTTCGTTTCTTCTGTATTTTTTACGGGTATCTAACTAACCCTACCCTCAAAATGAAAATACAGACGCCAAAGAAGGGAAAAATAGGCCCCCAACCCCCCTTTTAAATACATGTAGCCCCATTAAAAAAGAGAACAAACAACCGGGCCTTCGATATTTATCATTAAAAAACGTTTAAGGAAATTCATAGTGTGTGTGTGTATGTGTGTGTGTGTGTGTGTGGTGTGTGTGTGTGTGTGTGTGTGTGTGTGTGTGTGTGTGTATGTGTTATGTGTGTATGTGTGTGTGTGTTGTGTGTGTGTGTGTGTGTATGTGTTCCAATGTGTGTGTGTGTGTGTGGGTGTGTGTGTGTGTGTGTGTGCGGTGTGTGTGCATGCATAGTTGGTTACATTCATTGCATCGTTCTACTGACTGGAAATGTTAATTTATGCATAACTGAAATGTGACCCAAACAACACAAAAACAACACAAACAACCCCGGCATTCGATATTTAGCATAAAAAACGCTTCAGAAATTCATAGTGTGTGTGGTGTGTTGTTGTGTGTGGTGTGTGTGTGCATGCATAGTTGTTTTACTTCATTGCATCGTTCTACTGACTGGAAATGTTAATTTATGCATAACTGAAATGTGACCCCCCCCCCCCCTTCAACTTACTGTATTTTTCTGAAAGCTTGGCCAATAAGCTTTTCAATTTCACTTGTTTGATAAAAATGAAAATAGGGCTCCACTATGTCACACGCGCATATATAAACATACATATAATAAAAAATTTTAAAGAAAGAGGGAAAGGGGTAGGGGTAATTTAAAGCGCAGAAACAATTTAATTTACACAGTAAAATATATCATTGTTCTGTTTTCATATGCAGAAATGACTGCAATATGACAGACAATCAAAGAATGAAATACAGTAGTGAGGCCAAGAGAGGAAGATGACGAAATTGAAACAAAGGGTAATTACTCTTTTTCTAATTAACTCCCCTCCACCAAAGTTGATTACGATACCATTCACCTAGCGGTGTGTGGGGTGAGGTCATTAAAGGCGAGCTTGGTGTAGTGTAACCTTGATTTACGCGTGTGGTTGTTATGATAAATAAGTACCTGTCATTAAATATCTACCTCTCGCATGCGAACTGTACCCAACTAACCCTAACCCTATCCCTAACCATAACCCTAACCCGTTATCCCTAACCACGGAAAGAACCAAGAAATAGAGCAGGAGGGTGTAAATCTACATATTTGCCGAGAAATCGATGTACAAATCCATGCACTTAGTTTCGTAAAATTCACAATGGCGGACAAACAAACGATTCTAATTGGCTACGCTAGGACTACTTCCGGCTAGGACTACTTATCTCATAGAGGTAAAAATACACCGCCACAGAGGGCGTAAAAAGTGTCTGGCACTACTTCCGGCTAGGCCTCGCCACGTCACCGACAGCCCAGCATGCAGAATGTAGCCTAAACATGTAGGCCTAATGCTGATCATATCTTGAATAAATCAAAAGAACACAACGTCGAGCGACTCGAGGTGTGTGTGTAGTCGAAAGAAGATCAGTAGACTTGGCACATTCTTTTTTAAGAATGATGCTTTGCTTGTCTCACTTTGGTTCTGACCCACGCTACTGCTAGGTGAATGGTATCGTAATCAACTTTGGTGAAGGGGAGTTAATTAGAAAAAAGAGAGTAATTACCTTTGTTCAATTTTGACCAGACAATCCTCAGGGCTTTACGAACTGTATTTTTAACTACTTCCGGTCAGTTTTGTCTTTGCCATAGGGCAAATCAGCAAAAGCTGTATAAGAAAAAAACACACAGCTGCATGTTTCAAGTTAGAAGGAAAGCAATGACTTTTGCTGTTTTGGCTTATTACATGTGCTGTTTGAAATCTTTAGCATATTTATCATGATATTTACCAGCCCGCGAAGTCAAGCTGGTAATGTTTTTTCACTGCTGTCTGTTCTGTTTGTTCCTGCTGTCTGGACTGGATGGCTGGACTACTATGTATGTAATGTAAGTATGTGAACGCACCCCCCCCCCCCCCCCCGCAAATATAAAAAATACAGTAAAATCTCTCTCTCTCTCTCTCTCTCTCTCTCTCTCTCTCTCTCTCTCTCTCTCTCTCTCTTACAAACAGTAAATGACATAATTATTTTACTATTAGACAATATCTTCAGTAAACGCATTCATTTTAATCGAAAGAGAAAGTTCTACTCGAACGTACATTAAGCAGTTTATGAAGTCATAACAATGGACACCCCCTCCTCCAAAAAGAAACCCGCAAAACAAATCAAATTTTAGACAAAACCGTACATCGTTTGTGTTTTAGGGGTCAGTACATAGAGAGAGATGGGGAGGGGGGAGGGGAGGAGAGAGAGAGAGAGATGAGAGGAGAGAAGAGAGAGAGTGTGTGGAGAGATGAGAGAGAGGAAAAGAGAGGAGAGAGAGTACGCATACACATGACATTTACGTATGAATAAAATTACTATACAGTGCAATTCAAATATTATAGCATGGTCATGTCCGTTTATTGATAAGAAAAAGAGCATGCGCGCGCACGTGTGTGTGTGTGTGTGTGTGTGTGTTGTGTGTGTGTGTATTGTTCTATGTGTCTCGCTCATACAAACAAACACGAGTATCCAGTTCTTCTGTTCAACCAACTTTACTCTCTTAGTAAAAACATGGCAGAATCCCCCAGCCAGACTGCAACCGTCTTGCGCATGACCACAATGTATCAAACCTTTACAAGCAACCAAAATAATATAGTAAAATACTAAATACTAAATCATGAATAACATAACAACATACATATAAACTTAAATACTAGAATGATTATAAACAAATAATAAAACTTAGAACAAAATATAATTAAAGGAAAATAGGAAAACAATGAATATGTGAACAGTACCCGTTCAACTAAAATAAAGTCAATAAGGTTATATGCACTGCGCTGTGCTAATGTACTAAAACCCCCTCATGTTTGTGTCAATCTGTGTGTGTGTGTGGCAATGTGTGTTTAAACACCCCCTCTTGTTTATGACCCTCAATGTGTATGTGTGTGCGTCTTGTGTGTGCGTGCCCCACATGTTTGCGACCCTGTGTGTATGGAGTTGGAGAGAGAGAGACGTTGAGAGAGAGAGAGTCTCAGTCATTATTTGAGAGAGAGAGTAGATTAGACGTCCCCCTCAAAGTTAGAGAGAGAGTCTGTGTGTGTGTTGTGTGGTGTGTGTGTGTGTGTGTGTCAGTGTAATTACTTGCGCACCTTACACCACCAGACGAACTAGAAACATTATTTGCTACTCTTGGTTTACACAAAACACCCAATCTGCGTTGAGATTCAGTGTTGTTCTTCGAAAAGATTACGATATTCAAAGAAAAACTTTCTTTCAGTTTGCAGTTAAAAAAACCTCATGTTCACAGCAACTTGAACCGGTTTAGTTCGCAACCTTGAAAATTTAAGCACCGGTTTTTCGGTTCAAAACTCTTGTTTTAAACACACCCTTCCCCCCACCTTCTATTTATGACCGTCAATCTTAAAGTCATTATTTTGTTGGCAATCTTGTACTTTAGACACCCCACATGCTACGACCCTCAATCTCAAAGTCATCACTATTTGTTTGGCAATCTTGTACTAAACACCCCCTCATGCTTACGACCCTCAATCTTAATGTCATTATTTGTTGGCAATCTTGTACTTTAGACACCCCCTCATGTTTACGACCCTCAATCTCAAAGTCAACTTGTTGGCAATCTTGTACTTTAGACAACCCATTCATGTTTACGACCCTCAATCTCAAAGTCATTATTTGTTGGCAATCTTGTACTTTAACGTCCCCCCTCATGTTTACGACCCTCAGTCTCAAAGTCATTATTTGTTGGCAATCTTGTACTTTAACACGTCCCCTCATGTTTACGACCCTCAATCTCAAAGTCATTATTTGTTGGCAATCTTGTACATTAAACGTCCCCCTCATGTTTACGACCCTCAATCTCAGTCATTATTTGTTGGCAATCCTGTACATTAAACGTCCCCCTCATGGTTACGAGCCTCAGTCTCAAAGTCATTATTTGTTGGCAATCCTGTACATTAAACACACCCCCTCATGTTTACGACCCTCAATCTCAAAGTCATTATTTGTTGGCAATCTTGTACTTTAAACACCCCCCTCATGTTTACGACCCTCAATCTCAAAGTGGCAATCATTAACACCCCCATTTGTTGGCAATCTTGTACTTTAAAACACCCCATGTTTCATGTTTACGACCCTCAATCTCAAAGTAAGTCATTATTTGTTGGCAATCTTGTACTTTAAACACAACCCCTCATGTTTACGACTTTATTCATATCTCAAAGTCATTATTATGTGTTGGCAATCTTGTAACTTTAAGCACACCCCTCATCATGCTTATGACCCTCAATCTCAAAGTCAATCACTATTTTTTGGTAATCTTGTACTTTAAACACCCCCACATGTTTACGACCCTCAATCTTAATGTTATTATTTGTTGGCAATCTTGTACTTTAAACATCCCCCCTCATGTTTACGACCCTCAATCTCAAAGTCAATCACTATTTGTTGGCAATCTTGTACTTTAAACAACCCCACATGCTTACGACCCTCAATCTCAAAGTCATTATTTGTCAATTGGCAATCTTGTACTTTAAACACCCCCATCATGTTTACGACCCTCAATCTCAAAGTCATGATTATTTGTTGTCAATCTTGTACTTTAAACACCCCCTCATGTTTACGACCCTCAATCTCAAAGTCAATCACTATTTGTTGGTAATCTTGTACTTTAGAACCCCCCTCACCCCCATCTCAAAGTCCACATGTTTACGACCCTCAATCTCAAAGTCAATCATTATTTGTTGGCAATCTTGTACTTTAAACACCCCCCTCATGTTTACGACCCTCAATCTCAAAGTCATTATTTGTTGGTCAATCTTGTACTTTACACCACCCTCATGTTTACGACCCTCAATCTCAAAGTCAAAGTCACTATTTGTTGGCAATCTTGTACTTTAAACACCCCCCTCATGTTTACGACCCTCAATCTCAAAGTCAATCACTATTTGTTGGTAATCTTGTACTTTAAAAACCCCCCTCACCCTCAAATCCAAAGTCATTATGTTTACTTGACCCTCAATCTCAAAGTCAATCACTATTTGTTGGCAATTTTGTACTTTAAACACCCCCCTCATGTTTACGACCCTCAATCTCAAAGTCAATAATTATTTGTTGGCAATCTTGTACTTTAAACACCCCCTCATGTTTACGACCCTCAATCTCAAAGTCAATCATTATTTGTTGGCAATCTTGTACTTTAAACACCCCCATCATGTTTACGATCCTCAATCTCAAAGTCATTATTTGTTGGCAATTTTGTACTTTAAACACCCCCTCATGCTTACGACCCTCAATCTCAAAGTCAATCTCAAAATTATTTGTTGGCAATCTTGTACTTTAAACACCCCCATCATGTTTACGACCCTCAATCTCAAAGTCAATCACTATTTTTTGGTAATCTTGTACTTTAGACACCCCCATCATGTTTACGACCCTCAATCTCAAAGTCAATCATTATTTGTTGGTAATCTTGTACTTTAAACACCCCCCATGTTTACGACCCTCAATCTCAAAGTCATTATTTGTTGGCAATCTTGTACTTTAAACACCCCCATCATGTTTACGACCCTCAATCTCAAAGTCATTATTTGTTGGCAATCTTGTATATCTACTTTAGACACCCCTCATGTTTACGACCCTCAATCTCATAATTGTTATTTGTTGGCTATCCTGTACTTAAAACACCCCCATGTTTACGACCCTTAATCTCAAAGTCATTATTTATTGGCAATCTTGTACTTTAACCACTCCCCTCATGTTTACGATATTAATATCTCAAAGTCATTATTTGTTGGCAATCTTGTACTTAAACACACCCCTCATGCTTACGACCCTCAATCTCAAAGTAAAGTCATTATTTGTTGGCAATCTTGTACTTTAAAACACCCCCATCATGTTTACGACCCTCAATCTTAATGTCATTATTTGTTGGTTGTCTTGTACTTTAAACACCCCCCTCATGTTTACGACCCTCAATCTCAAAGGTATTATTTGTGGGTAAACTTGTACTTTAGACAATCCCCGTCATGTCTACGACCCTCAATCTCAAAGTCATTATTTATTGGCAATATTGTACTTAGACACTCCCCCTCATTTTTATGACCCAAAGTCAGCAACTTGAGTTAAGAAAGTCATCAACAGTGAACATATTAATATTTGAAACTGTACATCTCTTCATTTCTGGTTCGAATCGGTTTTAAACTTATTTCTAAACTGTTTTCAATTATCATGTCAAATCAAACATTCCAATCATTTTTGTGTGAAAACGCAGGAGCACCTCTATGTTGGTCTATTTGATTGAATAACTTGTTCTAGATATGTAAATATGGTTGTAATTACTTTTGTGGGATGTTTTAATGAGTGTCATATTGAGTCATCAAATTGTTGATTAATTTGTCTCTCAATCCCCCTTTTGTTTTCCTCCTTCCTTTCTTTTCTTTTTTTTTTTGGTGGTGATTTTTCCAAAATGTGACTTTTATTTCTTTTCTGGTTTTTCTATTTTGTTCACTTTGTTTGTTAGTTTGTGAATAATGTTTCTAAATATTGAAATAATATTTTCTAATTGGTGAGAACACACCTTCCGTCATTTGAATTATATGTAATGTATTGTGTACGGGTACGTTATAAGCTATATGCTTGTTGTTACCCAGTTACCTTCGTTATTGTTTATAATTTGACATTGTTGAATAAAAAAAAAACGTTTAAACCAACAGTGAACGCCTCAATAGCTCATTGCGTAGAGCGTTTGTCTCTCATGCGAATGTTCCGAGTTCGATTCTCGGCAAGGGCACTTTTTATTGTTGTTGTTGTTGGTTGTTTTCTATTAACGATAGTTTCATTTCACGCACACGTGCGCACACGCACGCACGCACGTACGCACACGCACACGCACACGCACACGCACACGCACCGCACACACACACACACACACACACACACACACTGACCCCAAAGCCGAAAATGATCTCCCTTGCCCTTCATCAGTAACTCACTAACTGGGAGTTCAGTATATATGGCTCGGTTACCTATGGCTCTTTAACTGGGAGTTCAGTGTATATGGCTCGGTTACCTTTGGCTCTTTCACTGGGAGTTCAGTGTATATGGCTCGGTTACCTATATGGCTCTTTCACTGGGAGTTCAGTATATATGGCTCGGTTACCTATGGCTCTTTAACTGGGAGTTCAATGTATATGGCTCGGTTACCTATGGCTCTTTCACTGGGAGTTCAGTGTATATGGCTCAGTTACCTATATGGCTCTTTCACTGGGAGTTCAGTATATATGGCTCGGTTACCTATGGCTCTTTAACTGGGAGTTCAATGTATATGGCTCGGTTACCTATGGCTCTGTAACTGGGAGTTCAGTATATATGGCTCGGTTACCTATGGCTCTTTAACTGGGAGTTCAATGTATATGGCTCGGTTACCTATGGCTCTGTAACTGGGAGTTCAGTATATATGGCTCGGTTACCTATGGCTCTTTCACTGGGAGTTCAGTATATATGGCTCGGTTACCCATGGCTCTTTAACTGGGAGTTCAGTGTATATGGCCCGGTTACCTATGGCTCTTTCACTGGGAGTTCAGTGTATATGGCTCGGTTACCTATGGCTCTTTAACTGGGAGTTCAATGTATATGGCTCGGTTACCTATGGCTCTGTAACTGGGAGTTCAGTGCATATGGCTCGGTTACCTATGGCTCTTTAACTGGGAGTTCAGTATATATGGCTCGGTTTCCCATGGCTCTTTGATCTGGGATGCGTCTTTGGCAAAACTGTTACAGACAAACTGTGTACCAAGACGATCAGCACCAACAGCGATGCGAGTAAAAACGCAGGAACCAACGGCCCAGTGCACATCAAAGCTGTAGGCGGAGGTGACGAATGGTCTCAGTTTGTGTTACTGGAAGGAAGCTTTCCACGCGGCGGCCAATTGAGGTGCTTTGACGTGGAGAATACTCTGAGCAGAGTAAGTCGCTTTCATAATTGTGACCCGTCACCACAAAATGAGTCGTGATGTCCCAGATGTCACTTTTGAGTTATTAACAAATTGTTATTTTGCATTAAAAAAGCTTTTCCAACAAACCAAAAAGTTTGTAAATCGGACTATTTGTTGCAAAGTTACGAAGATTTGAAATCGTATACTCAGGGAATCGGCGAAATGAAAAAATGCAACCGGAACATTTATAAATGCGCACAAAACAACCAGATGTTTCTGATATAAACACACTTTTAAGGCAGAAAGGATTGTTTTTACACTTCAATACTTATGTACATGGTAGATAAAGACCCATTGTTCAATAATAAGTCAAAATCTGAGAATTGATGATTTGACCCCCTTCCACATAAAATTGTCCCTAGGGGACAAGTGAACTGGGGACAATGCGACTCATTTTGTGGTGACGGGTCACAATTATCATTTAGACCGTTAGAAAGCCAACAGGACCTGTGCAAACCTCCGACAAAAGGCATTACCGTCACAATACCGTGTGTGTGTTAAACACTTCTAACGCCATGCATGTTTTTGTGTGTGTTTTTTGACGTTCTTGGTTGTCCGTCGCTTCTCAACCGACAAGATCGAGGGAAGCAAAAACTTTTTTTTCCATATATCATATCATATCATGGCACTACGGGGTAAAAAGCGCATGGGCGGGTAAGGCCCACCCCAATTATCTCATGAAATAAAGAAAATTTCAGTCAAATTTGCCCATGAGACGAATGCTAGACATTAACGCTCGTCTCATGGGCAAAATTCTGAAATTTTCTTTATTTTTCAGATAATTTGTATTCGGCATTATGCGCGATTACCCCGTCTTCCCCTATAGGTTTTTCAGCCTTTTGCCCTCTAGATTGGTTCTTTTTGTTATTTAATGTTGTATCATTTACTGATCGGGGGGGGTGGGCGGGGACTACTTAGGCAGTCGTGCTTTTTTTGGGGGGGGGCGGCGGCGGGGGGGCGGGGGTCTAATTTGTTTTAAATTTACTGAATAGACAATATTCTGAAAATATCGATCTGATGAGTTCTAGAATACATTTAGTTACGATGCATTTACTGCTTCGTTTGGAAGGTTATTGCATCCATTAGTAATACGATTAGTAAAAAAAAAGGTTTGTGCAAGTTTGGTGTTAGTAGGTTTTTTTTTAATAGTTTAAAAGTATGACCGCAGGTTCTTTCATCCTCACACAGAGTTAGTAATTGTTTAGTGGTAGTATAGTCGTAAAGCCCATGGAGAATGGTGTATGTGGATATAATTTTTTTTTACTTTTTGGGCATGATGTTATCACTTGCAAAGCAAGAGATGGACTTTAAAAAATGCATGGGTTTAGCACTGCATTATAGGCTTGCGTCACTCACTTCACATGCCTGTTTTATGCATGGTACATCATACCTTTGTTGGTTTTCATGCTTCTGATTAGAATCATGTTATAAAACACAATATACCGATCTCCAAGACAGTGAAAGAAGCCTGCCAAGCGTGGGATGTAAAACAATATCTTGACATATCATTTGCGTATATTAACCCATAGGCTTAGAGTAAACGCGCGTGAGAAAAGGTGTAAGAATACACTGTTGCTATTAGAAACTTGACGTCACAGTTATATATCTTGACATATCATTACCGTCTTGTCCTACCAAACCCAGAATTTGACAAGCTGTGCAGTGCTACCCCTAGGATTCATTCAGCGCTGACGACAACATTTAATGCTGGTACACAACGAAGATTCATGGTTCGACTGAATCAACAGTACCAGCTGTCACAGATCTACACAAACCATTCTGTGCGTGTCACTTGAAACGTCTAGCCATGGATATAGGCCTAGGCTACTCAACTCCATGACCGCGTCAATATTAGCAGACGATTCGAGCTATGCAATTTTGGCACAGGGAGAGTCCATGTTGATAATGTAGACGCAGTACTGTCGCAAAACAGCTCGAATTCATCTTCAGTCCGGAAAGAAAAATGAGCCGACTGAACCTGTGCGAAGAGCTACCGCACCTTCGTTAAAAAAAAAGAAGCATGTTTTCGGGGCCTGTGATCGTTCTTGTCAAAGCTGACTCCCCTCTTTTTCACGGTGTGCTGAAATTGACTCGCTCTCGTTAAGTGTGTACATTTTATTGTTGGTGTTTACAAGTTAAAATAACAGCAATTGTCGTTAGTGTTTCAGTTCGCTGCTTCTGTTTGTGTTTATGTTACATCTTATGAAGTACATTTGTGTTAAAATTTTCTATTTTGTTGAACTATATTCTTTGCGCAAGAATGCGTGTTACAGTGTGTGTGCTGCGACCACTGTTGTGGAAAATGGATGCGTTTTCATTTCGCTGCAGATCTGAGCCTGTTTCTTTTTCTTGCTTTTCTGTTGATACATATCGGTATATATCCGTTATTAGGATTGATAGTGCATGAAATTGAATAGTACTAGGAATAAATGTTTCTAACATGCTTCTAACAGAAGTATTTCACGTGGAGTTTCACATATTCGAATTTTTCAAAAGTGTTTTTCTTCAAGGCTGAAATCTACTTTGGAAAACGTCAAGGCATTACACCGCCTACAAGGCAAGCAGCACATTTTTTGAACAGTTCTTAGCGGAAACGTTTGATGACTGACATATTTTCTTTATAGCACTTGTTTTCACGAAGTATTTGTGTTCATATTAAAAACAACAACAACCAGAGCATGCATTCTTTCAAATTCAGAAACACCAACTCCTTTTTTATAAGCATGAAAGCCCGTCCCGTTTTTGGATTCTAGTTTATGGCTATTTTTAACCATTTTCCGGATTTTTCTTCGATCACTCAGACTGTTTCCTGTCAATTATGAGCGCAGATGCGTTGTGCTGCCGTTATGCGCCTACCAGCAAGTCCGACTTCGGCTGGAGGAAATGTTTTTGAAAGTTTTTCATGAAAAAAGGCAGGAGAATGGACCGGTAAGGCAGAAAGATAGTAGATGACAGTAAGCAAAGGGAAAAGGCAGAGTCAGAGAGAGTGACAGATTAGAGGAAGCTACAAACACAGAACTATTTTTACAAAAGAACAAAAGGGTTGTTGTTTTATTTTTGCTGTCATGTGTTTGTCGACAACTTTTGTTCTAAATAAATGTTTTTTCATCAAACGTTTGGCTGAAAGTTGTAATTGAGAAGATGGGCGTATAGCGCTATGCAAAAATCAACGCAAACGTTTAAAAGCTTTTATGATTAAGGAATCCCCCCATAAGCCACCCCTGCTTACCATGACCATAGAGAGGACAGATTTGTTTCAGTCAAAGAGTCAAACAATAGTTTATATAGTACAATAGTTTTTAAAAGACGCGAATGGCATAGTGTAAAATGTAAACTTATTATGCGTTTGCTAGTCTCCGAGTTAATCAGTATGTTCACAAGCAGCAGTCAATCTTCCATCAGTAATATTTGTGCTTGCGCGTTACTTACTAGTAGAAGTACGAAAATTAAACTGCTCATACAATTAACATGACACATCCAATATCCAAACTGATTTCAGGAAACAGTCCACATCGCAAATACCTTTAACATGAGATGCTACTTGACTATGGTATATGCCCAAACACTTACGTTATGGGCCCCCATTATTGATGTCCGCCATCTTTAATTCTAGAAGTGTTCACTAGGATCCCACGCAATCATCCAGCTGGGATGTCAGCTTCTAACAAGCAACGTTGATCACATTCACGTTTGCTGAAGAGTGCAAACGAACTAAAATGGCGGGCTTCAGCTTACAAAACACGGAGTTATAATGTTATAAAGTTTATAACATTATAACTCCGTGCTACAAAACAAGTCCTAATGAGTTCATTCTTTTACGACAGTGCATAATGTTAGCGTTAATGATACAGCATTTACAATAATGAAACGTGGCAAAATTGTCCCCTGTAGTGGTGTCCAACCAATGGGGCCCCCTGATTTCAATAGATGATTTTCGAAGAAAAAAAACTAGGGGAGAGCACTTCGTGAAAATTAGAGTTGATTACCTCCATTACTCGGTCAAAACCATAGCAACAATGCAACAATGGCGTCGAAGCTTGAAACCGCAGGATGCGAGTCAGCGACTTGCGAACATTTTTTTTAATAGAAAAATTAGGGGTGGCCAGTAGCCACAAACTGATAAAACTTGCAAAATGTGACGCAAAAATATAAATGACATACATTTTTAGAACGACGCACGGTGTTCTAATTGTGCTGTATGTCTGCTCAAACACGCGAGTCGATAGGCTACGAGAGCTGAAGGTAGAGTGACTTCCCCTGTTTGACCGATTGAATTAGGCAAGATCACTCCCACACACCATGAAATTACTCCCCTTAATTATTTCCAAACAATTCCTATTAACCACGACGGCAAGCCAACTAAACATACTCCGACTGAGATCGGTTATTTTACAAGTAAAAATTGTTGTCCAATCTTCACACTCTACATTACTGAACATTAACGAATGCGCATGCATATACATATGTATGCTTTACGCCCAATCTGTGAAATTGCTTATTTCATGAAATGGGCAAAATGCTTTGCCCAATTCATGAAATGGACAACATATATCACATTTTTAAAAACTTCCCATTCGCACAGGTATTGATTAAGGCTTGATTCAACAGTAGGTGAAGACGGGGTAAAAAGCGCATGGGCGGGTAAGAAGCCCACCCCAATTATCTCATGAAATGAAGCAAATTTCAGTTTCATTTTGCCCATGAGACGAGCATTAATGTCTAGCATTCGTCTCATGGGCAAATTTGACTGAAATTTTCTTTATTTCATGAGATAATTGGGGTGGGCTTCTTACCCGCCCATGCGCTTTTTACCCCGTCTTCCCCTAGCACATTTTTCTACATTGCATTTTCACCCCCATCTCACCCCCCCCCACTCCCACCCCCCCCCCCCCCCCCCCAACTCTAGCAAATCCTACTCTGGGGCATGCCCGAGCCACATGTTCTACAAAACGTTTGATCATATTAGGTCTGATTAAATGAATTTTATACTCGTCTTAGGGTACGTACACATACGTGCAGAGATTCCGTGCGGAAAACCCGTGCGCAATCCGTAAATAAGTAAAAGAAATAAGCGAAAAGATTTCCGCATGTGCCCGCATTTCCCCTAATCCGTGATTTTTTACCCTTCTTTCTTTTACTTATTTCCGGATTGCGCATGGGATTTCCGCATGAACTGTGTACGAGGCCTAAAGGTGTGATTTCTCGTTCGTTTGAACCAACTTTTGGTCTCTGTGTGTTTTTGAACGAAAACGTACTTCTCATTCACAGCGCTTTTCTAAACAGCAAGTTTCAAACTTCTCTTGATCTTGATGAGGTTCGTCGGCAGGATCCAATTTCGGATATAAACGCTAACGTGGGGGAACAAAATGGGGAGAGCACCTAAACCTATTGATCCCTAACTAAACATAATAAAAACAAAATGGGGGGGGGGGGGGGGGGGGGGGGGGGTTTGTTAATGATCGGCAGGCTACAACGTTCCACTTTTCATCCAGCTGAAAAAGACAGCTGGACCAGCCGACCCCCGGCTATTTTTTTTCACGGATGGGCAAAGCATTTTGCCACATTTCATGAAATGGGCAATTTCGCGGATTGGGTGTAACGTTGTTTGTCACAGGTGAATAAGGTGACGGTGAAGGTGGAGGGTGATGATTGGTGGCCAAAGTTCATCAGCATCTGCCCTGACGGCAAGGACTACCGTTATCACTGTCACTGGCAGGGAAGTAACTACTGCGGAGATGCTGACAACTGTAGCATTAAGAATGAGAAAAAAACCATTGATTGTAAGTCTCTCTCTGTCTCTGTCTCTGTCTCTCCTCCTTCCCTTTTTCTGCATCCCAATGCGCGCGTTTGTGAACGTGTACTGATAATGTTGTCTGTGTGTCACTGTTTCTCTGTCTCTGTCTGCCCGTTTGGGTCATACGTCTGTCTCTCCCCTTTTCATCATTATCTCATCTCTCTCTCTCTCTCTCTCTCTCTCTCTCTCTCTCTCTCTCTCTCTCTCTCTCTCTCTCTCTCTCTCTCTCTCTCTCTCTCTCTCGTGTATGTGTGTGTGCGTGTGTGCACGTGCCCGCGCGCGCGCGTGTGTGTGTTGTGTGTGTGTATAATTATTCACTGAACGCTAATATTATTTACTTAATTCTGGTTTATCAGGGGGGGGGGGGGGACACTATTTTTTGTGTTTGTTTTTTTGCTGTCCCATCTTCTGGGCCGTACAGTGGCGTTGCTCCCACGCCGCTCGTTCCGAATCCCAATTCGCAGCTACACCCCGGTTTGTTCAAGTCGCAGAATCCGAGATCAGCAGTCCAAGGGGAGCGAATCTATGTTAGGCCGTCAGGAGGCAACCTACCGAGGAGACAATGGACTTCTGCTGAGTCACTTCGGTGGAGTTCAGTGGAGCCTGTTCAGGACACCACCTACTAAGCCCCCTACTGACGACACTATTCTCTTAGTCGAGGAGCCAGAGTGAGTGAGGTCCTCCTCCGAGGGCGCCACCACGACCGTCCACCGACAGCTCCCCAGAACACACTGATCCCCATGACTTTGATCCGAACGCACCAAGGCATAGACTGGATTGGAAACCGAAACTGAGGTCACCATGAGAGCAGGGCATGCAAAGCCACAGAATTTGAGACATTTTTTTTAATTTTATGATTGATGGAAAATGAGGCCGATGATAATGATGATGATGATGCTATGGAGTTCCGTATCGGTCTGAGACTGCATGGCAGGGCTGTATTCTACGCTTCCTTTCATAATGATATCCCGGCGTTAACCAGGCCCAAGAACTACAGACACCTGCAGTGTTGGTCTTGCAATTAGAGCAACACTCTCAGAATCGCATCCGTTAAGCGGATGAAACTCGACTGTGTGGTTTCAGTCTTCCCATTGAGCCCATAGCCACTCACTCTGGGTAGGAGTCGGTCCAGGACCGAAAAAAACCCTCGCCTCTGATGGGATTCGAACCCAAGACCTCCCAGCCAGTAGTCCGCGACGCTAACCATTACACCACGGCGGCTGGTGGGACACTATTTTATTGCTAAAACGAATTTTATAACAGTTTCAATCAGCAAAAGTATTGGCTCACCTATGAGCTTTCGGGGGCGTCGCGCTCCTTTCGTCAGCGTCGTCTGCTGAGAGGCCACACGATCGTGAGTACAGCTCAAGGCTGTACCCACGGCACATGACTGAACCAGGGAAGAATAAGCCGCGGGCAAGGTGTGTCTCCCACGGTCCCGGTTGAGTGTGGGCTTGGCGGCCGCGATGTAGATGGCCTCCTTCACCCCTCTCTGGAACCATCTGCTGTCTCGGTCCAGCACAGAGATGTTGTCGGGTGAGAACCGGTGGTCGTAGTTGGCCATGTGGGACGCAACCGGTGACGAATCCCGTCTGTGCTCCGTGACTCTCTTCCTGCGGCTCCTTTCTGTCTCTCCAATGTAGACCCCTTTGTCACAGTCTCCGCAATCAATGCAGTAGACGACTCCCGACTAGTCGAGCTTGTCAGTCTTGTCTTTGGGGGCAACAAGCTTGCTGCGGATGGAGTTGCAGGGCTTGCTGTGGACTACGACCCCAGTCTTTCTGATCTTGCGGCTGAGAGCCTCTGTGATGCCACGGACATATTAAGGGATGGTGACATGCCCACGGCGAGGGGTCTGGCGCTGGTTAGAGGGGTGGGGAGGGATCGTTTTGCTCCCTGGTTGATTCCATGTACACTTGGGGTACCCTGAGATGGAGAGCACTTCTTTCAGGTGGTGTTGTTCCTGGTTCAGGGCTTCTGGTGTGGAGCATAATTTATGGTCTTTGCTCGGTGTCTTAAGGTCCGGATAAACCCCAATTTGTGTTCCAATGGTTGGTGGCTATCGAACTGGAGGTATTGGTCAGTGTGGGTGGCTTGCCTGTACATGCTGAAGACTAGCAGGGTGTCATCATGTCTTGTGATGAGCGTGTCCAGCATAGCGATTCGACCCTCCTCCTCCATTTCTCTGGTGAATTTGATGGAGGGGTGTTGGTTGTTGAGGTGATCCGTGAATTCCTCCACGCCATCCTTGTTGATCCGCGCCATGGTGTCATCCATGTAGCGGCCCCAGTAGCGAGGAGGAGTGTGGAACGAGGCCAGGGCTTTCTCCTCAAGGTCCTCCATGAAGAGGTTGGCTACAATCGGGCTGACGGGGGAACCCATGGCGGCACCTTCTGTCTGCTGGTAGAAGCTACCCTCGAAGGTGAAGTAGGTGGTCGTGAGGCAGCAGGAGAGGAGGTCACAGATGTGGTCGGCTGACAGCGTGGTTCTTTGTGACAGTGTGTTGTCGTTTTCCAATCTCCTGCGGATGATCTCTATACTCTCATTCACAGGAACTGGAGACACTGTGTAGTGGGACAGTTTGTTCACCAAATTCGCGCTGTTCTGCAGGTGGTGTTCTGTGTTGCCAACCAAGGGGGACAGGATGTCGGCCACGAACCGTGCGGTTTCATAAGTGAGGGAACCTCTCGACACAACTATGGGGTTGAGGGGGATGTCTTTCTTATGAACCTTGGGCAGACCATAGAACTTGGGCACGTCGGCGGCTGTGGGATATAGTTTCCAATAGTCCTGCATGCTCAACTCCACGCTCACCTTGAGCTGCTTCAAGAGACGGACAATTTTGGTGGAGTAGCGGCTTGTCTGGTCTCTTCTGAGGGGCTGGTAAGTCTTTTGGTCTTCCAATAGTTTGTGGATTTTCTTTCTGTAACCCCCTTGATCCATGATGACTGTGGAGCGACCTTTATTTGCAGGAGGGATCATGATGGATAGATCCTTCTTTAGTTCCATCAGAGCTTTCCTCTCTGCAGCAGTCAGGTTGGACTTGGGAAGCTTGGCTTGTTGGAGTCCAACACACTGTGAGCGTAAATGAGAGGCCTCCTCGGTGTTAGGACCGATGTGTTTGCAGGCTGTTTCGATCGATGTGATGAAATCTACCATTGGTAGTTTGTCTGGTGCCACTGCGAAATTCAAACCCTTTTCCAGAACGGAATGAACTGCTGTTGGGAACTCGCGGTTAGTGAGATTAACCACCCACCTGTCTTTCGTTTCACGCTGTTTCTGCTTGCTCACCTCAGCAATGGGATCACCATGGTCGAATTTAACTGAAGTTTGCGCTGCTAAAGGTTCAAACATCTGCTTTTGCCGCATTCTGACTTTGTCGAATTCTGACTTTTTGACAGTCTCCAACTCCCTAACTTCCTCCGACACAGCTTCCGGTACACGTGTACCGACGTCCTCGATTCGTTCGTAGTTTTGTTGTTCAATGGTTTTGATCTTGTAGTTTATCTGTGCTAGGGGAAGACGGGGTAAAAAGCGCATGGGCGGGTAAGAAGCCCACCCCAATTATCTCATGAAATAAAGAAAATTTCAGTCAAATTTGCCCATGAGACGAATGCTAGACATTAATGCTCGTCTCATGGGCAAAATGAAACTGAAATTTGCTTCATTTCATGAGATAATTGGGGTGGGCTTCTTACCCGCCCATGCGCTTTTTACCCCGTCTTCACCTACAAATTCCCAGCGTGGTCAAATATGTAGCAACTATGTAGAATATGCCAAAAAAGTTATTAGAGTTACGTCCCCTGTTGCCAGCGCCAAATTTGCACGAGCTATAAATTTGACTGCCAATGTCTGTCAAACTTATAGCTCGTGCAAATAAATAGCTCAACATCAGCCAATCATTCAAATTATGAACAAAAGTAGCAGCGTGTTGTATTGCTGATGTTGAGCTATTCATTTGCACAAGCTATAAATTTGACTGACATTGGCAGTCAAATTTATAGCTTGTGCAAATTTGGCGCTGGCAACAGGGGACGTAACTCTAATAACTTTTTTGGCATATTCTTCATAGTTGCTACATATTTGACCACGCTGGGAATTTGAACCCGACAGGCCTACCTTGCGAATTGCTTCGTTCCCTTTTCCAGTTGCCGGAATGATTGAATGACCATCTGGTCGTAATCATGGATAAGACCGTGCGAAGAGGTAGTTTTGACAGCTGAGGCGATGACATGATCAAACGAATTTTATAACAGTTTCACTCAGCAAAAGTATAGGCTCACCTCAGAGCTTTCGGGGGCGTCACGCTCCCTTCGTTAGCGTCGTCTGCTGAGAGGCCACTGGCGGTTCAGTGCACACAATCGTGAGTAGAGCTCAAGGCTGGACCCACGGCGCATGACTGAACCAGGGAAGAATAAGCCGCATTGATTTGTTTTGTTAGAAAGTTAACATCTATCAACGTGACGATTGTCTGATCAACTTTAAATTTCGCTGTAAAATGGTTAATCAAGTTGATTGTTTGACTTTTGACGTAAATGACTGGCCATAATACACATTAGTTTTTACAAGTAAAATGATTGATCATCTTCATTGCATATTATCAATTTTTCTCTGCAAAATATTTGATAATCGTGATCGTCTAACTCAAGGTATTAGGTACTTTATAGTCACAGAGGCTGTGCCCTTTACTCAAATGGCTTTTATCATTGGTTGACATTAGCCTGTAGTAGGGGCCAACAGTAACATGAGAGCTGTACAATAGACGATTTTCTACAGTCATGGAAAACCATGGTACAGTTTTAGTCTCTTGTGGAAGACTCTGACTCTCGAACGAGGGGGGCCCTTGCACCGGCTCTGGTGCTGCAGCCAATGGGATGGTCTGGCCTTTGGGGACCTTCCTCAATGCCAGCTGTGTCCTCAAATCCCTTTGGCCGAGAGAGTGGGGATGTACCCTGGGCAAGGCATCTCCACTAGAAACAAATTCTCGCCCAGCCCGCCAGAAAAGTATCTGCCCCTTCTGCTATCTGGCAGTCATTGTCGGAAACGACAGACCAGCATACATAGTCACAAAGGCGTCTCTGTGAAATTCGGGTTGCTCCCACCTGGAGAGCGCGTCGCAACCAGAGGCGCACCACCCTTTTTTTTTTCTGCGTGTGATTTTTGTGTGACTGATGAGGAAGGAAGGATGTATGTGTGTAAATTTTGACCAAATGACAACTTTTTTGTTGCCACTGGGTTTAACGTGTGCTAAGTCAAGTGCATGGGCACACGGGACCTCAGTTTATCGTCTGATCCAAAAGACTCCACGTTCAGACCGTGAGGCCTAGTGCAAAGTGAGAGGAAAAATCCCCTGTAAATCTATTTCAACCTGCCGTGAAACGAGCGCTGGTTAATGCTTCCAGGGCAGTCGGTTTGCTCCTATGTGCCTGTGTTAGCACGGTAACGTTTGAACGGAGGGACCCAGGAGGCTCACATTTTGCATGCGGATAGGAAGTTAGGATATCTAGGCCAAGTTCGAAAATGAAGGTCATTGGTTCAAGGTCACTGGAGCCGAACATTATGCCGCGTGAGATCCTCGCTGACACAGGGGCACTGTAAAGTGCATGATGTGTAGACCGTTTGATCGGACTTTAGTTTCAGGGGCGTTTGTCTGTTTGTTCATGCAAAGGTCACTGGACCCGAAAACGCTACCGTGCGGCTGGTTGACATAGCGTTTTCACACCCTAGTTCTTTATTTCGTTTTGAATTTTCCGACTCATCCAAACATTTACGTGTGTGTGTGTGCGCGCGCGCGCGCGTGTGTGCATGTGTGTAATGCAGGTGTTCGAAAAGACAACCGGCATCACTGCCAGGAGGAATAAAGCGTGCCCAGATCGAGCAGTACACCGACAGCTGTGGGACTCACGAGTGTCCCGCAGGATCCTTGATCGTACTGCTTCCTTTTCTACTCTTTAGGCTCCTCTCTTTGATGAAAATCTGGGTAAAGGTAAAGATCTGCCACCCCCCCCTGCATTTCTCGGTTAATTCTCTTTTTCCGTTTTTGCCTTTCTTACCATACATAAAGCTGTATTTTAGGAACATTTTTAGCTAATAACCTTTTTGGAATACTAACCCTAGCCCTAACCCTAAACCTAACCCTACCCCCCACTATGTACTGCAGTACACCGCGATTTGTGACAGTTGTGAGGGTTAGGTTTAGGGCTAGGGTTAGTATTCCAAAAAGGCTATTAGCTAAAAATGTTCCTAAAATACAGCTTTATGTATGGTCAGAAAGGCAATAACGGAAAAATAGAATTAACCGAGAAATGTAGGGGGGGTGGCACATCTTGACCCTTACCATCTGGTGTAGCTCACTCTGGGTCTCTACTTCTCTTTCTCCCTCTGTCTTTGTCTGACCTCTTTCTAAAAAAAATCTGCATGTCTTGACTTCTCTCTCTGTTTGTTTGACCTCTCTCTCTCTCTCTCTCTCTCTCCGTCTGACCTCTCTCTATCTCTGTCTGTCTACCCCCCCCCCCCAACCCCCTTCTGCCCCCCCCCCCCCCCTCTCTCTCCCCGTCTGACCTCTCTCTCTGTCTGTCTGTCTACCCACCCAACCCCTTTCTCCCCCACCTCTCTCTCTATCTCTGTCTGTCTACCCCCCCCACCCCCCTTCCCCCCCCCCTCTCTCTATCTCTGTCTGTCTACCCACCCACCCCCTTTCTCCCCCACCTCTCTCTCTCTATCTCTCTACCCCCCCCCCTCTCCCCCCCCCCTCTCTCTCTGTCTGTCTCTCTCATATCAGAATGTGAAATAACAATCAGTTGATGTCCAGCCTTCACAGACACTTTTCAGTATATCTATCATTTTATGCTGTCAGTGTCTGACGCATTAGTTGTTAGATATGCTTTACACTGAAACTCATGTTTACAAACATTATTTGTCACTGACCCATTAGTTGTTAGATAGTTATGCTTTACACTGAAACATGTTTACAAACAATTATTTGTCACCGACGCATTAGTTGTTAGATATGCTTTACACTGAAACTCACGTTTACAAAAATTATTTGTCACCGACGCATTAGTTGTTAGATAGTTATGCTTTACACTGAAACTCATGTTTACAAAAATTATTTGTCTCTGACGCATTAGTTGTTAGAAGATAATTATGCTTTTTACTAAAACTCATGTTTACAAAAAATATTTGTCTCTGACGCATTAGTTAGATAATTATGCTTTTTACTAAAACTCATGTTTACCAAAAATTATTTGTCACTGACGCATTAGTTGTTAGATAGCTATGCTTTTTACTGAAACTCATGTTTACAAAAAATATTTGTCACTAATTTTCCTGCGACATCGTAGGGGGAATGTCAGAGTTTTTTTGCACTTTATTTTGGAACTCAAATTTGTTATCTCATGCCCAGAAATGCAAGGACGTGAGTGATATTTCAGCGACTTTAAACCACGAAATTCTTTACCTATTAAACATTTATATTCCGATAAAGTGCGAAAACATAATTTATGAACAAAGAACAAATTTTATTTTGCCAATTACAAACAACAAATTTGATCTTGCAAATAACCACCCAATTCATAACTTGAGTAACTTGGCTGGTAACTTGAGCATGTGTAGATGGCAAGAACTTCATCGATCAAAACATGGTATGCCCAACGTACGGATGATGCAAATCAAAAAATGTTATTTACATGGCATTACAATTATTTTTGGGGGGTTCTCCTATGGATGGTTACATTTTTTTCTGGAAACAAACAAAAATGAATAAAAACAATTATATATACATCTATTAACGTGCCTGGAGAACTCACTTTGTTTTGAAAAGAATATACATCAAATAAATCAAATAAAAAAATTTGATACATAAAGCAATAATGTAGTTTAGGACAATTTCCCGACAAACTGACACGAAACTTGATAGAGTTCACAAACAGAACATGAAAACGGTTCAAGTTCTAAAGTAATTTAAATACCTCCACCAAAGAACCGACTTAAAACGACTGTCATGGAATGAATACGTAAAAACACAATTTTGCTTGAAGCATCAGCACGCAGCAATGGCCTGGCAGGTACAAAATGAGAAGTGACCGTGTTTCCAACATGCTCAAGTTACCCGCTCTTCCCCTATCATACAAGTTAGCATAATCTTCATTCTTGTATTTTGTTTTTCAATCTTTTAATTATTATCTTTCACTTTTATTTCTTGAGCCTGATAGCGAACAAAAAAAGAGAGAGGAGAATAAACAGAAAGGAAGCAAGAGTTGACCGGTTTTAGTCTGTTATTCTGAGTGTGAGCGAGTCCGTTTGTTAGTGTTGATTTATCTACCACTTCTGTCTGTCTGTGTGTGTGTGTCTATCTGTCAGTCTGTTCATTCAGTTACCTCTCCTCTCTTCTTCGTTCCGTGATTGTCTCTTCTTGTCCGTCTGTCTGTGTGTCTGTCTGTTCATTCAGTTACCTCTCCTCTCTTTTTTTGTTTTGTTATTTTTTTTACCTCTCCTCTCTTCTTCGTTCCGTGGTTGTCTCTTCTTGTCTGTCTCTCCCCCACTGCCTCTACCTTGGATACAATATATCCCTACTTCTTCTCATCTTCCTGTTTCTGTCTGTCTGTCTGTTGTTGTTTTGTCTATCTATAGCTTTCTCTCTCACTCACACACACACTTTCTCTCTCTCTCCCTCCCTCTCTCCCCCTCACACCCTCTCTCTCTCCTCCCCTATCCCTCTCTCCCCCGCACACACACTCCTCCTCTCTCTCTCCCTCTCTCCCCCTCACACACACACGCTCTCTCCCCCTCACACACACACACTCCTCCTTTCTCACCCTCATACACACACACTCTCTCTCTCCTCTCCCTCTCTCACCCTCACACACACTCTCCTCCTCTCTCTCCCCCTCTCACACAGACACACTCTCTCTCTCTCCTCTCCCTCTCTCACCCTCACACACACTCTTCTCCTCTCTCTCCCCCTCTCACACACGCACACACTCTCTCTCTCTCCCTCTCTCACCCTCACACACACTCTCTCTCACCCTCACACACACACTCTCTCTCAAAATGAAAGCTACAATACAGAGCACATCTCCAACAAAGGAAACATGTTGATTTAAATGTTACTTATTTATTAATAGTCAACCACACATAATTTCTTTGGGACTTTTATCACGACTCCACCAAAGTCGGAGTGTGGCTGCCCACATGGCGGGGTAAATTAAAAAAACGGTCACACACGTAATGTTCTCATCCCTAGCTGATGCATTTGTACCATAGTGTTCAAGTGCTTCGGCTGTTGGGATGATCCCAGGAGTCTTTGAAACCAGGGTATGTCAACATCAACATCACGACTTAAACAACAAAACTTGTTTGTAAATCAATACATCTCATCACAGGGAAAAAACAAAAAAACCCACAAAATCAAGTAAAAAGTACACTTGATAACAAAGTCAATGTTTCATGAAAAAAGAAATAAAATTTATCACAACTGGAATTTCATAAACGATGAAATGGCTATTACTTCTATTACAGTTGATAACAAAGTCAATGTTTCATGAAAAAAGAAATAAACTTTATCACAACTGGAATTTCATAAACGATGAAATGGCTATTACTTCTATTACAGTTGATAACAAAGCCAATGTTTCATGAAAAAAGAAATAAAATTTATCACAACTGGAATTTCATAAACGATGAAATGGCTATTACTTCTATTACAGTTGATAACAAAGCCAATCTCTCATGAAAAAATAAGTACAATTTATCACAACTGGAATTTCATAAACGATGAAATGGCTATTACTTCTATTACAGTTGATAACAAAGCCAATCTCTCATGAAAAAATAAGTACAATTTATCACAACTGGAATTTCATAAACGATGAAATGGCTATTACTTCTATTACAGTTGATAACAAAGCCAATCTCTCATGAAAAAATAAGTACAATTTATCACAACTGGAATTTCATAAACGATGAAATGGCTATTACTTCTATTACAGTTGATAACAAAGCCAATCTCTCATGAAAAAATAAGTACCATTTATCACAACTGGAATTAAAAACAATACCAAAAAAAACTACAACAAAAAAAACATGGCTATTACTTCTACCCCACCCCACCTCTCCCTTTTGCCAGAACATTCACAATTTGGGGATTGTAATCACATGATATTCCTGGTGTGGGTCACATTTTCATTCATAAAGACAACTACTGTATATTAAAGACAATACAATCATAAAACAAGAGGCAAAGCCTTCAAGGCTCACTTGGGGGAGTGCAAAAAATAATGACTTTGAGATGGAGGGTCATAAACATGAGGGGGGTGTTTAAAGTACAAATGAAACTATCGTTAATGGATACAACTTAAAAAACAACAAAAAACCATGCCTTTCCCGAGAATAAAACCTGGAACCATTGGCATGACAGACGCTCTTCTACAATGAGCTATCGAGGCTTTCAGTGTTGATGACTTTCTTAACTGATGTTGCCTATTGAATACTCTCTAACCCACTAATTTAAAATGGTATCTGTTTACAGTGTTGTTTTAAGTATTTAATTATTCAAAATCATTATTGTTTGAAAGCTTACATAAACATCTATATGCGTGCAAAGTTTGAACAATGTACGCCTTCTATTTCCCGAGAAAATGTCAACGTTAACGTTTGGAGGTTGGACCACGGACGCAACACACACACACACAACCGAACAACTATCATACTATAGACTCACTTTGTGCTAACTTCGTGAACACGACTGAGCCAATGACTAGCATTATCTTGCAGTTCCATGGTTTGAAATCACCAATGACGATACACTGCTCAGTGCTGTTCAGGGAGGAACGTTTAGTTTATCTATATTTTCAGAAGTTTTTTCTAAGCCAACTGAAGTTTACCGTAAGTAACCTGTCACAAATAACACTCAAGAATATGTGGTACAGTGGAATCTCCCTTATAAGACCTCCCATTATAAGACTCCCTCCCATATAAGACCTACTTCTCTGAGACATTGCCATTCTTTGTAAGTATTAAAATTACCTCCCTTATAAGACCACTCCCTTATAAGACCTCATTTTGGATGATTTTTGAAGGTCTTATAAGGGCGGTTCCACTGTACAAGGTTTGGAAATAAGTTTTGCCGTTGCTAGATTTTCATTCATGGGCAGTTTTATTTATGTTTGCGCCATTAAGTGTATTATTCAAGAACATTTTCTACTAATTATGTTGCATATAGTTAGTTAGTTAGTCTATTATAATCCCGTCAACAGCTATGGTTATCTCAGGACTGTCACCGCGTAAAGTTCGACCACGTATAGCAAAACACAAATCCATGAATCTTAACAACGTACAAAACCTGAAAACAAATACTATAGTACAATTCATAACATGACACTTCCCTCATTATACCCTATAGCACATAATTCCAGACAGTGCTGGAAATGTAAGCCATTCCACTCTATTTATCGAGTCCAGGTTAAAAAAACCAGTAAAAAAGGATAACAAATACATACTAGTAAGCTAAGATACATAAAAAAGGCTATATAAGCAAATATGCACTGCAAAATGGACAACAGGTGCCCACTCAAGTGCGTAAGATAGTCTGGAAGCCAATGAACAATACAAAAAAACCCATGGCATGTCATAAATTGTAAAAAGGAAAAATGTGGAAGGGTTTTATAGAAAAAATGCAGGAGAATGGACCAATAAGGCAGAAGGAAGTAGACGCCAGAAAGCAAAAAGAAGAGAAAAGGCAGAGTCAAAGAGAGTGATAGAGTAAGGGAAGTCATTAGCATAGAACTTCCAGAAGAAAGGGGAACTATTTCTGCTGAAAGACCCCCCGGAATCCCTACGGGAGGGCCCTAACCACGTAAGCCAGCCAAACAGAGAGAGAGAAAATGGAGTTTTACGTCCTCTTGGTCTGAATCAGACACATAATTATGGGACACTTGTAAATACAAATATGGTTGGAACAATACTGGAGGCAATGCCCGGAGGCAGTACGAAACCAGTAAAGTCCCGATTTTTTAAAATTAATACAGATAGCTGTAGCGGTGACCACGCCTCGGTTAAACCTCATCGGCTATGGCACCATCCCAAGCCAGACTAACAAAACAAGTTTCTACCTAAATCTGATGGAAGAAACTTATCGATATATATCACAAATGCTATAAAGAATACGCAGCCAAAATATTTTGTATATGGACATGCTTGGTGCAGTTTTTATCTAAACATTTCTTGATTCAGTGTTCTAACTAAGCAGCTTGATTTTGTGTTTTGAACGGCTGTGGATATCAACAAAACAAAGAATGAAATAGTGAGGCCAAGGCAGGAGATAAAGAAATTGAACAAAGGGGGGAACTCTCTTTCTAATGAACTCCCCTCTACCAAAGTTGATTAGGATACCAATCGTGGCAATGCGTGGGTCAGAGCCAAAGTGAGACAAACAAAACAAAGACGCTAACAACAATAGCAATCATATTTTCATGGCGTCTGGCGACCAGCAAAAACATCAACATGTTGTCATTACCAAAACACAGCAAAGACAGCATTCCTTGAAGAAGGGGAAAAAATCAGGCATCTGCTGATGTAAAATTCAGGTATCAGAATACTCCAGTCCAATCCGCGGACGAACAACACTCGCCATGACTCGGAGTCGACATAGAGTCGGACCCCACAAAACTCTAGTCCGTAGTCGGCATCATTGCGATCATTCGCTACCCGATTTCTCGCGGAAAAGTTCAAAGTTCTCACATCATTGTAGTCTCCCGCGATCATATCCTCTAAATCGACTCATTTAAAACCCATATCACAATCACTGTCATCAAAACAAACTCTGAAACAGTGAAAGTAAGAGTGTAGAGAGCTCTAAACTCGGAAGAAAAAACAAACATGGCCACGATTTTTCGTTTCCGAAGGCGCAGTATGAAAACAAATCGTTTAAGAATACCATTTGAGAATAAGATCGCGCTGCCTCATTAAGTACAAACCGCGGCCGGCAGTGCCAAAACCGCGGCCAGTGGCTGCCAAAACTGCGGAAATCCGCGGGCCATTCTGATGCCTGAGAATTACAACAATGCCACTTCTTTTCACTTTTGACTGAATACTCAGTTTGGGGCGCCAAAATATTAAAACTTAAAATGAACAACGACAAACAAACAACAAAAACTATAAAAAAAAAAGAACACCAGTTTGTTCTGTGTTGTTTCTTTAGCTCACATTGACCGAGTGTTTGATTCCTCACATTCGATATCATATGGTCAAATTTAAATTCAATGGGTTAATGAAAATTACTACGCAAAACATCAGCTTGTGGCACAACTGTTTCTACACCTTTCAGTTTCACTGACTGAATACTTTGTTTAGGTCTCAACAATTATAGGCCACTGCAACAACCATGTTTTGCTAGAGTGAATACCCTTGGTAGATGCTTCAGTACTGACCAAACAAGGGCATAACTCTCACCAATAACCCTATTTGAGGCCACTAAATGGCTGCCTTTCGCAAGAGTGAATGTCCTTTTCAGTACTGACCAACAAGGGGTTCAATCTCACTACCAAGGGCGTTAATAACCCTAATTGCAGTGGCCAATAGTCAAAAGTTTCAACAAGAATACCAACCAAAAACGGAGAGGTTTTATTCTGCAACAACAGGAAATAAATAACATTATCAGGAAATATCAGATAAGATTTTTTAATTTTTTTTATTTTTTAAAGATAAGATTCAAAGAGGAAGGGACGTGCATTGTTTTGCAATAATAAAAAAAAAGAGAGTATTTTTGAAGTAAGTAAAATGTTTTTATTAGCACTTTAAAAATTATTTCTGCCCCACAAAAAATTCAACAAAACAATAGAGGTACAAAAAGGAAATTTGAGCAGAAAAATCGTTAGAACTAAAATTACCGAATGAGGTAAGAACAGTGAAGAAACACATAACACAACTTCAATAATAAATCTTCTTCTTCGATCGCTCAGACAGTTTCCTGTCAATTATGAGTGCAGATGCATCATGCTGCCGTTATGCACCTAATGCCCAGCACGTGCGACTTCGGCTGGAGGAAATATTTTTGCACAATAATGGTGACAGCAGAAAAAAAATCCTGAAAATTTACTAATTCAAAACAAAGAAAGAAACAAACAAAATAAGTGCAACGCCGAGCGGCTGCAAAGTCCCCTCGCAGCATCGCCGAGCTACTCCGAAATCGGAATGTGTCGGTTGTACACATACATAAAAACGCATAAAAACAGCACGTAACTGAATAGTTTTTTTTATATATAGCCTTGGGGTTCGGACCCGTGATTTGAGCGCGCGCGATCATGCGCACACGAGCGCACAGAAAAATTCATGACAACTGTGTTATAGACCATTCATCAAGAAATGTTGTGAAAGAAACTGCATTGAAATACATGCAAAACTTTGCGAGATATTAGCGATTATGTGTTTGGGGGTTTGAACCCCGTAACTGGCGTGACCTTGACCTTAATGTAAAACTAAATACATCAGTGGATAGCTTGCATCTTGGCAAACTAGTATACCAAATTTGATGATGATAGACTGAATAGTTTTTGAGAAAAACGGACGAATAGCCGGACGGACGGAGGCAGGCTCGGGGACTAACAAAACAAGTAAATATCCGCAGCTGTGAATGTAGAAAAAAAACCCACACAAAAACAAAAATTAAACAAAATAATTACTATTTTAAGGGATTGCATAGCCAAGTAGCATGTTACAGTACCGTATTTTTTGGACTAGAAGGCAATATATTTTTTTTCCTAGTGTGAAACCCCTGCGCCTTATAATATGACTAATAATATATTAACCCTTTCACCGCCAATGTCGCATTTTAGCACCACAATGGTTTTAACACCCATGTCACTAAAACTAGTAAAAGGCATCAAAACAGGGCCTGTTATCCAAAGACCTCATTTTCTTAATTTTGGTGAGGTAAGGATAGGCCTAATGTTGTATATGTCACAGAGGAATAAGGAATATTGCAGATATTGTTTTTTCTATACCCAGTTAAGTTTAATATTTTTTGGCTGAAAAATGGCTGGCGGTGAAAGGGTTAAGAGAATCTGAATTTTATGTCAAATTTGGGGGGTGCGCCTTGTAGTCCGGAAAATAAGGTGTTCTTTGTTCATGGTAGTGCACAATCATTATACAAGACAAGCTCAGAATAAACTAGAAAGCACAGACAAAATGCTAACCTCCACTGAGAGAGACAACTCACTTTTAACGTACAGACAAACCCCTATTTCACGACCCTCTGTTAAGCGACCACCTCTCATTTGAGACCGGATTTGTTGGCACAGATGCATTTTACTATGTAAACGACCTCTCTTAAAAGACTTCCTCTAAAACGCGACTTACGACCACCATTTTGTTGGTTTTTACGACCGTTGTTGTCGTCTGCATAGACTTCGAGCAAAGGGAAACAACCATGGTCAAGGGCCTGAAAGCGGAGTCGCTTCCCTTGTTGTAGAAAAGATGGCGGAAAGCGTAGGAAAAGCACGAAAACCACTGACTTTGAAAAAGAAAACCACTGACTTTGGACGAGAGTGGAGGTGATTAACAGAAGTCGGCGAAGTGAAACTGTAATACATCGATTGCACAATCCTATGGAGTTGGAAAGACCCAAATCCAGTTTTAATATGTCATTGTATGTGTGCATGAAGAAGAGAGTATGAACTGTGCTGAATTTTTTCTTTCTACGGCTGCCAGTGAAAACCTCTGTCATACGACCCCTCCAATTTACGACCGATTTTTCCGGACATTTTGGAAGTCTTAAAATAGAGGTTTGTCTGTATTTGCAATTTAATTATTTCTAGGGCTCAATTAATTTATTTTTTTATTAATTTGGACTGCCAACTGGTGTTAATAACCCAGCCAACACCAACACCAACAAGTTGCCACATACCATGGGAGACAACAGACAATGCTCGCAAAATAGGCAAGGGACATAATTTCGGTGTTAATAACCCAGCCAACACCAACACCAACAAGTTTAAAGTCAACTCCAGGGCACAGAAATCATTCATCCCCAGATCCATCCACCTTCTAAATTCATGATCCTTTTAGGTTTAAATGTATGTTCATTGTGTTAAAAGAAACTATGCATGCTTATCCTTAGACGTGTATGTATCCACGTATAATGTGTATTTTTAAGCGTGTATTATGCATAACCTTTAAATATGTACATCATGCTCACGCATGCTAAATGTCTATGTCCGCATACATTTTATGCATATTTTATTTTTATACTCATGTCACTTTAAGTCAAAATGTGCTCCTATTCATGCATGCTGAATGTCGATGTCTTTGTTATTCTGGCACCTGAACAAAATTTCTCCTTGGGAGATAATCGGAGTTGGCAATATGTACGCACCACACGTTTTTGGTCAGATCTTGTTAACAGTGTCTTGTTAAAAGTGTGATTTTGAATTCGCCAGCTTTCTTTCAAAACCGATCAACACGCGGGTTAGGGATAGGGTTAGGGATAGGCTTAGGGTTTCACATCACATTTTACAATGCACTCTTTTTTACATCCTCGATCTTTCTTAGGTTCCAAAGATGCGCGCTTATTGGACAAAACATTGCGATCGATGATAAAAAAAATGAATGCGCTCATTTAGGACAGAAGAAGCGATGCGCTCAATTACAACAGAGTGGATGCGCTCATTTCAAACTACATGCATGCGCTCATATGAGCCGGAAAAAGTCGATGCACGTTTATCGACAATAGAAAAATCGTATGCAGCCGAGATAATAAAGTGAGTTTGAATTGATTTGAACAAAAGCTCCCTTTTTCCATGCATGCTACTCAAACAAGAACCATACTTCATGGACGATTTAAGGCGACAGTCTTTTTATCCAGACTGAGACCCAAGACCTCTACGCCCATATGACCCAAAGAAACTATGATAAAACTGAACAATATTTTCAGTATAATATGCATTATAGTTCATTAAATAAGGTAATTGGTTCTTGTAAAAAACAAAAAAGGCATCAAAACCATACGAATTGAAATCCCTTCTTGCTTGCAACAAATTTTAAAACTTCATGGATAGCAACACGCACAACAACGTCGGTGAAATTTAAAAAAATTGTATCTCGATTTCTTTTTTCCCTTGGGTTAGATACATAGTCAGCTCTCTAATTTCCCCCGCTCATATTTCTAACGACTTTCTATCTGGGGTAAATGAGGTTGTGAAAATAGAAAAAAAACCTCATAAGTCCCACATTCAGATCTAGTTAAGGACAAAAACCTCGAATCTTCGTTCTTTTCAAGCCTAAATCTTTTTTTTAAAAGTAATTTTAACAAAATGCAGGACTAAACTCGCAATGTCTTGAACAACATATTCATCATAATTAATCAATTGTGGTCAACGCGGTTAATTTCAAATTATTTTTTTCATTTTTCTCAAAACTACCAAAATTGAGATACAAGGTTATTTAATTTCACAGATGATAAGCTATACTTTTTTTTCCTTAATTGGATACGGATACCATGTACCTTATAATATGGATAATAACATAAGTTACTGTTAATGCAAAATCACATCTTTGTTCAAATGTGTGTGTGTGTGTGTGTCAGAGCTGATTCTAGGATTTTGAAAAAGGGGGGGCATTCCCCCCCTATGATTGAAAAAAGGGGGGCAGGTCCCCCCCTAAGAATGAAAAAAGGGGGGACACTTTGCACTGCATTCCGTCTTGGACAGCCATGGCCACTTCTTCAGCCAGTCGTCTTGGAACCGGTGTTCCCTTGCACTGGCGCTGTTATCGGGCTGCTTCTCCGAGTTTTTGGATGTAGTCGCCGTTTCTTCAAGCTCTTCTCCACACTCTGACTCATCATGTGGCACAGACTGCTTTTTTTTCACTTTGCCTCCGTGAAAGTCAAAATCAAGGAGCATGGCTACGCGCTTCATTTTGGAAGAAATCCAATATGGCGGCTTAAACTCTCGCAAGTTCTCGTCGGTATTCAAGATGAATGAGATGAACGCGATTGATTAGTTGATCAGTTTGTGTAGCCTAGACAACAGGTTTTGCAGACGACGAACGCCATGCCCGCAGCGATCGGTGAAAATAGCGGGCTGTTCTGCAAATGTGCGGGAGTCGGCCCGCATTAAGACTTGATTATCGCGGGAAGGAACAGATTTTCGGGGGATTGTACCAATCCCGCGCTCTAGAATCAGTGTGTGTGTGTGTCTGTGTGTGTGTGTGTGCGTGTGCGTGCGTGCGTGTGCGCACCTTTTAATACAAAGCGCCTTACAGCCAGTAAAATACGCTATTAGTATCACGACGATGATGGCGATGACTAGCAGCGGTTGTGGTTATCATCATGATAAAAACACTCTCTCAGTCTGACTAGACAGCGTAGTCCACTAAATCATCAAAGCCACTGGCGTTGACTGCCCGTTCAGCTCAGATTCCGGAGAGCGCGACTTCTGGGACTGTTAAGACAGAAAACCACAATTTCCGTTTCTTTGACATTACGGGGAAAACAGACATAATGCAGACCTGTTTACCCCCTACACAAGTCTTGAGTAGTCTGGACAGCTGAAATGAGTAGTTTCTGGTGCCAAATGTGTAGTTTTATTCATTAAATCATCAAATAATGTTCACTGAAAATGAGTAGTAATCAAGAATTAAAGAGCATTATTTTTAGTTTAGAAGAGTAGTAGAGGTCCAAACTGAGTAGAACACTACTCCAAAAGAGTAGTGTAAACAGGTCTGACATTAATGGAATGTTGGCATGGATTGAGATTCTAATTTTTCGTGATGCGAGTTACAGTGGAACCTCCCTTATAAGACCTCCCTCCCTTATAAGACCTCCCTCCCATATAAGACCTACTTCTCTGAGACCACGCCCTTCTTTGTAAGTATAAAAATCACCCCCCTTATAAGACCCCTCCCTTATAAAACCTCATTTTGGATGATTTTTGAAGGTCTTATAAGGGAGGTCCCACTGTACCTTGTCCAGGTTTTATTGTTTGTGGCTCAAGCCACAAACCTATAACTCACTTTGTCGGTCTGTCTGTCTGTCTGTCGGTCTGTCTGTCTGTCTCTGTCTGTCGGTCCAAAATTGTCGCACTTCAAATCGAGGCTACACTTCAAATTGAGGCCGCTCTTTAAAATGATGTATTTTAAAAGCGTACAAAATAATAAACATACGTAATACAGACACTACAACAGACACGACGAGTATGCGGTGCTTCTTTTGATGAGAGTAAGTAGGATACATAGTTTTAAATGTTTTCCAAAAGATATAAAAAGTTACGAAATGGTGCAGAGATAACATTCTGGTTTACAGATTAAAACTATTGAAAAGCCAGGGGAGGTTACTCATGGTTGGAGTGGTAAAAATAGACCGCGTGCCACAAACTATTGCGATTTCGCGCTTGTTTGATAATCATTTGACGCTTGGCATTTGAAATAGATCGTTCGCTCAAATCGGACATAGAAGACAGAATTTTTTAGGTTTTGACTTACGTTGGTGGTTTTTTCTCCTTTTCCCTTGCACCATCACAATTTTTATTGTCAATACTTCAAGGTCTCCTGACAAGAGGTTGGGGCTGTGCCGGTCGGGGTTTGTCCCCGGGAGGCCACTATGGTAGCCGGATTGGCCTGACTGGAGCCAAGAAACGCTGGGGAGATAGATCTCTATATTTTTAGTTCATTTCTTTTCAGTTGCTTCTTTCATTTTGTTTTATTTTTCCTTCCTGCTGCTCCACAAGCACGCTGCATAATTATCCAGTTGGATAGCTCAGCGTTACGAGTCAGATTCAGAAGAGGGGTGCGGGAACGATAAATGCTTTAAAACTGTTTTCTTTTACGCATTCCTAGCATGGTACTGGGGGAAAAGCATTTTTCTCTGAAAATATTTGGGGGGGTTCTTCTTCTTCTTCTTCGATCGCTCAGACAGGTTCCTGTCAATTATGAGCGCAGATGCATCACGCTGCCGTTATGCGCCTAACTAAGAAATAGTTAGGCCCAGCAAGTCCGACTTCGGCTGGAGGAGGAAATGTTTTTGAAAGTGTTTCGTGAAAAAAGGCAGGAGAATGGACCGGGTAAGGCAGAAAGATAATAGATGACAGTAAGCAAAGGGAAAAGGCAGAGTCAAAGAGAGTGGCAGATTAGAGGAAGCTACAAGCACAGAACTTCCAGAAGGTGGGGGAACTATTTATACAACAGACCCCCCGGTATCCCCACGGGGGATGGGGGTTCAGAAGATGGTGTCTCTTGGCATGGCCAGGGGGTAAAGAGCTTTTTTACGGTAACCAGAGGGCAAGATCTCTTGAAGATATGACATTCTTCTTCTTTTTCTACGTTCCCAGGCCATATGGCCATAATGGGTAAGGTACGTACGTGTCCGGTTTTCAGTTTTCACTGGTCTCCCCGCTAGCGTACAGCCGACACATTCCGATTTCGGAGGAGCTCAAAAAAGAACAAAATATTTGGAAGATGTTTGGGGTTTTTTAAAGCAGGAGAATGGGCCAATAAGTCAGAAAGATAGGAGATGAATGAAAGCAAAGGGAAAAGGCAGAGTCAAAGAGAGTGGCAGATTGGAGGAAGTTACAAGCACAGAACTTCCAGAAGGTGGGGGAACTATTCTTACGAAAGACCCCCCTGGGATCCCCACGGGGAGAGACTCGTAGAGGGGGCGGGGTCGTTCAGCTCCCCATATGGAGGCATGAGGCATCCACCCACTGCCCCAGAAGATAGACCTTTGCTTTTCTACAATCACTTTTCTCCGAATTCAGAGAATTCTCTGAAAATGACCATGCCTGGTTTGCTCATAAAATTAATGTACTTCCGTAAACAGAAGATAATTTTACATTTTCTCACATGCTTTCTAATTCTAACATCTCTTTGAAATAGAATACAGCAAGTTTTTCATGATTTCAAAAATATCTCGGTCAAGCAGAACACCTCCTATTCTTCTTCTGTGTTCCCAGGCCATAATGAGTAAGGTACGTATGTGTCTGGTTTCTAGTTTTCACTGGTCTCCCCGCTGCGTACAGCCGACACATTCCGATTTCGGAGGAGCTTAACCCCTTCACTGCCACAGGAATACTGAGAAATTATTGATTTTCTTATCATAAAGTTTAAAACAAATCTGTTAAGACTCAATCTGAGAAAATGGTCTGGAGATGTGTCTCTCCTGGCCTATCTCAACCAAAAACCATATCATCCCAGGACTATGACATCAAAAGTTATGACATCATACACTACGAGTATGTATCCTATCAGGCAGGAGGTCCCCCCGTGGGGATACCGGGGGTCTTTTGTAAAAATAGTTCCCCCACCTTCTGGAAGTTCTGTGCTTGTAACTTCCTCTAATCTGTGACTCTGCCTTTTCCCTTTGCTTACTGTCATCTACTATCTTTCTGCCTTACTGGTCCATTCTCCTGCCTTTTTTCACAAAACACTTTCAAAAAGATTTCCTCCAGCCGAAGTCGGACTTACTGGGCCTAACTATTTCTTAGTTAGGCGCATAACGGCAGCATGACGCATCTGTGCTCATTATTGACAGGAAACTGTCTGAGCGATCGAAGAAGAAGAAGAAGGCAGGAGGTTAAAGGAGAAAATTATTTGGAAGACTTTTTTTTTTATAGGCAGGAGAACGGGCCAGTAAGTCAGAAAGATAGCAGATGAATGAAAGCAAAGGGAAAAGGCAGCGTCAAGGAGAGTGGTAGATTTTTATCAATCTTACTATCTACTTTAACTAAATACTTACCAACACTTAAAACATGTGCATTGACTCATAATGACCTGGAACTATACCAAAGAATATAGTAAAGCGAAAGTAGGGCGTGACGTCACCCCCTGCGCCGGATATGGGGTGCGAGTTATCCCCCTTACATCCGGGCAGGCGAGGTGCGCGCGCGCACTACAAACATCATTCGAAAACCCTTTTCCCTCAAATAGCATCAGGAGGGTAGGTAGGGAGGGAACATATTTGTTTTAAGTGTTGGTAAGTATTTAGTTAAAGTAGATAGTAAGATTGATAAAAATCTACCAATCTATTTTAACCATACATTACCAACACTTAAAACATGTGCAGATTACCAGAGAGGAGGAGGGTGATGCTCCCATTTGAGAAGCTAAGCACCCTTGACCTGATAACAAAGGCTTAAGCCTAGAACAACACGCATTCTAAAGACTTAAAAAACCCTAGTCTAAAAAAGACATTCCCCCCAAAGAATCATACCCATGATATACCACCTGAAAAAAGGCATTGCGACACGTACATCACAGGGAGACGGGGAGTTGGGCGACCACAACCTTCTTGATGGCGTAGTGGTTGTCATCTCCTTTGATGGAGATGTCCCTGAGATAGTGCTGGATGAACGCGTTTTGCGACTTCCAATAAGCCGCAGCCATGACCCTGACCAAAGGTACTCCCCTAAGTAGGGCCAAAGAGGTGCTAATTGCTCTTAACTCATGGGCCCTAACTGGGTTCTGAGGGAGTCTAACAAGGGAGGAAGCGTAGGCGAGCTTAAAGCAGTCCAGCAACCAACGAGACTGTACCCTTAGCGACATCCTTGCAACACTTAACGTTAACGGAAAGGAAGAGACGACGCCTAGCACCAGGGAAGGGTTTAGTCCGAGCAAGGTAGAACCTAAGCGACCTGACAGAAAAGTCCAGGAAGGAATCTCAGGAAAGAACATGGCTGACTAAAAAAGCAGCCAGGAGATGACAAACCCCGCATGGAGTCACCTAGAGCAGCCAAGGCCGATACAAAACGGACTATGAGTGGCCGGACCGGGCCACCACACGCTGCTACGCCCTTTCGAACCGGAAAAAACATCGATCGAAGAGGCGAGACTGAGACAAAAACAAAATAGCCCACATCTGGACCAAGGACCGATGACGGGATAGAGACAGCTAGTACTAAATGATTAAGATGAGAATCCGCAAAACAGCAGATTCAACCTCTAAACTAGCAAACTGAGGAGCCACGGTACCAATGTGCAACTGCACTTCGCAACCAACTCTACATGCCAAGACCGTAAGAAGACAAAAAAAAAAAAAAAAAAAAAAAAAACTGCCTCCGACGTAGGGACAGACCGAAACAGCAACATAGTTGCCATCGCATGACGCCAAATCAAACCAGATGACGCGGAAATGTTCCCACCGAAACGGAAACATGAAGACAAAAGCGGAACAGTGTGCAAACGTGACGTAAACACACCTCGACTTTACCCATTTCAAGGCACTGACTCAAAATGGGGGGGGGGGGCCTGAAGGAAGGCCCAAAAACACCCAGTCGAACAACTTAAGTTGAAAACTGACGTTTAGTGATCTGACAGCTGGGCATGGAAGATCAAGATAGCCGGACAGATGGGTCCGATCGGGACGGAACCAGACCGAAAAGGATGGCTGGAACGAGGGAACGAGTCCACTGAATGAACAACTCATGGTTGAAAACAGAGGAAACGATGGTCTGAAACAGAGCAAGTAAAAACCATGCCCGCCAGAACAGACATCATTCGAAAGAACGGCGAAACCGGGGCCGTTCAGAAGGAAGGCAACGAGGGTACGGTTGAACAACTGTTGGTTGCAACCGTGAAAGAAGGAGCGCACGCTCCGACTTCTCTCTGCAAGGGCCTTAGTATACCTTGGCAGGAGGAAGGAGCTCCGAAACTGACTCCGTCAGACTAAGAAGTCTGAGGAGACGGAAAAGTGTGACCGACTTCGTACCGAGAGGACGGACACCAACAGAGAAAACGAGGACAGTGTCCTCCGAGGCTGAGACTGTGAATCCGACCGTGTCGAACCCCATCTCCAGAGTTTTTAAAGTGCCCCCAAAAGAGTCTCTGGCCAGAAGGATCACCAAGAGAAGCTAGAGCCACTCCAATGGTTGGTTCAATCACGGACCCAAAGAGCCTGAAAACCGCAAGAGAGTTCATTGGAGAGGTTTTGCTCAAAGTACAGCAATGAACCGAATCAACAACGTCACAAAAGCACAGCCCTTGAGGGCTTTGGACAAAGATGCTTCCAACTCTTGTCATAATGGAGTTTCTCCGCTACAGCCTTAGAAGGCTTGGAGAAAGAGGGAAATGGGAGGTAGTCCCATGGACACCTAGCACCGACTTGAACGGATGAACAACAAAAAAGCCCACGGGAACTGAATCTTCGTCGGGCCAGGTAGACCTGCCCAAAGAGAAACGATTAGTTACTGCGAGAAGCGTAACAGAGTATCCAAGTGACGTCAGGATAACCGTGGAAAAATCCCAGAGAACGGTACTGACTTAGAAAGAAACGGTAGAGGATTGACGAACAAAAAATAACCATTTCAACGGCCATGACTTGTAAAGGGTAACCCAAGACAGAAAAAACAAGGCCTGACAGGATGGGCCGAAAAGGGGGACCGGTTGAATGAGTAATCAGGTTGAGCAACTCTTGTTGTAACCAGAAAAGCATGAAACTGAAGAGAGCAAGAAAATCCATGCTCGTCAGAATCGAAGAAACGGACCATCAGGAGCCGTTGCAACAGCCATGAATGAAACAAAGAAAAAAAACAATGGATCATTCCCAAAAGCCACCGTGCCAAACGGAAGGACAGAATCACCATGAGGTTCTTGAAGAACCGGAACGGAACCCGACGGTCCGTTGCCCAACCCGGTAAAATGGATCGGTGAAAAAGGGATCGACCAGAAGCACAAGAGCTAGAGATCAGCAGATCGAAGTAGATCTAACCAGATGATTAGAGGGTAGAAGAGAACTCCTCTTGTGAGAAAACTCTTGAGGAGCCCGATGATGAACCGAAAGAAAACGGTTGGTTCATTCACGGACTCAAAGAGCCTGAGAACCACAGGAGAATTCGTAGGAGAAAAATCTGCTTTCCGATTGGAGTGGTCCAGAAGCTTAGGAGCTTGCAATAACCAAAACTCCTTTCCCTGGTGAGTGGCCGGACCGGGCCAGAACACGCTGCTACGCCCTTGCCTGGATGGAGACTGACTTAGCTAAGTCCACGTCCGAATCCACTGGAGAGCGCTGACGTTACGAGCCTCTGGGGTGGACTGACTGGTCCAAACCAGGAGAAGCCACCCGACCTTTTAGAGGACGAGTACCCTGAAGCAGACCCCGGTGAGGGACCACAGGGGGACGATGAACGCCCAAGCCGGACCGTGCGGAAGGACGGACGGACGGTGCACCGGTACCACCGGTGACCGTCGGGGAACCGTGCGGTGAGTCACCATGCCGCCGGCCGGACGGGAGACCGCTGCGTCTCGGAGAGACAGAGGTGGACATCCCCAGAGACTCAGCCACCACACGAATGAGGGAAGTGGCCACGCCACATCCCTTGAGCGAGTCCGAAAGCCCGACTTCAAGTTGCTTGAAAACAGCTTGCTTGAAGACAACCGGAACAGAGGAGCCTGACTCCAACTTCAACTTCTCTAATTCCGCTTTAGACGGCTTAGAGACGGGAGGAAACGGAAGGAAATCATCCATGAGAGGGAGGACCGACCTGAACAGAGGGACCGAAAAAGAACCCACTGCTGTGGTGTCCTCTCTCTGACGCAAGAAGACTTCTGCCTTCCGAATGGCGTCCAAAAGAAGAGTAGGGGCCTGGAGGAAGAGACGGCTCTTACCCTGCTGGAAAGAGCCGACAGACTCTCCGGTAGCCGACTGTGACGCAGGCCGGCTTATCTCAACAACATTCGGACCAGAGTCCTTCAAAAAACACCATCAAGCCTTGTTGGGGAACGTCCACGCCGTGGAACTGAACACTAGCAACAGAGGGCGCGTCCTGGGGAGACCCGTCCTCTTGGGGAACAAGGCCCGTCATCACTGACCGTAGGAGGCGTTGCACTTCGTGCTCAATCAACGCATCCAAGTCAGAACCGGTTTCGCCGTCTGAAAGATCGGACTCCACCGGCGAGGCCTCACCGTGTGAACGGTGGTGACCGCGTCGAGAGAGCAACGGAGAAGCTCCATCCGTATGCCGCCGAGAAACACCCGGTTGCCCCCCTGCTGGGTGGACAAAAAACCGGCCCACCGGTTGTACGGTGCCGTTCACCCGGTCGAGTAGCTCTAGGCTTAAACAGAACCGGGTGAACCTCTTTCGGTTGCTCACGCATGGCCATGCGTGCCGGCTGATCTTCATCCGAAGATGCCGGTTCCAACCGGACGAGAGGTCTGTAGACCGTGGACGGTAGTCGACCTGGGTGGACAAAAACCGGTTCACCGGTTGTACGGTGCCGTTCACCCGGTAGAGTAGCTCTAGGCTTAAACTGAACCGGGTGAAACTTCGCCGGTTGCTCACGCATGGCCATGCGTGCCGGTTGATCTTCATCCGAAGATGCCGGTTCCAACCGGATGAGAGGTCGGTAGACCGAGGAGTGGGAAGGTAGTCGACCGGTTCCGTCCTCCCGGTAACGGGAACCGGGAATAACTTTGGGGCGGACAGGTCTAGCCCGTCCTCCACCGTAAGTTTGCCTGTAGGCGCCAGAACCGTGAGCTCGAGTCTCTACGGAACTGGCCATGAGCCTGTGGCCTTCGGGGCCTAGGGATCTAGTCCCTTCGTCCCCGGTAGGTTCATAGCCCCACGGTTCGGCTGAACCGTGACCTCTTTTGGATACAGAGGTGGGGGGCCTTCGCCTTGAATCCGACCGTCCGTCGGATTCAAATCCCATAGCATGGGAGGGCGAGCTCGCCGGAGGATACTCCTGATCCCCCGGGAGAAGAACCGGTGGATCCTCC
>CM065706.1:26825461-26845461 GCA_017654935.2 Phymorhynchus buccinoides | reverse complement strand
TCATCATCATCGTCGTCATCGTTATCATCAGAATGTGAACCTGCCCTCGATGACTGCCAACCTGAAAACATCATCATTATTATCATCGTCATCATCATTATTATCATCATCATCATCATCATTATGATCACCATTGTGGTCATCATCATCGTCATGATCATCATCACTGTCATCATCATCATCATCATTATAATCACCATTGTCGTCATCATCATCATCATCATCATTGTAATCACCATTGTGGTCATCATCATTGTCATGATCATCATCACTGTTATCATCATCATCATCATCATAATCACCATTGTCATCATCATCATCATTATAATCACCATTGTCATCATCATCATCATTATCATCATCATTATCCTTATCATCATCATCATCCTTATCATCACTGCCATCATCATCATTATAATCACCATTGCCATCATCATTATCCTTATCATCACTGTCATCATCCTTATCATCACTGTCATCATCATCATCACCATCATCATCCTTACAATCATCATCATCCTTATCATCATCATCCTTATCATCACTGTCATCATCATCATTATCATCTCATGAGGACAGGTCGTAGAACAGTAGGAGGGAGGACATCCCCACTGTACTCACTTTGCGGGGAGCTCAAAGCGCTGTACAAAGGTCTAAGCACTAACATACAAATGAATAAGCCATATACATAAAATACAATACAAGACTAGAGTAAGCGAACATACACACATACACAGAACTTCCAGAAAACCCTGTAAATAAGAAAAAATAAGTAAAAGAAAGAAGGAAAAAAGAAGCGGAGAGAGAGACAGAGAGAGACTGCTATCTCTGTCCATCTGTCTGTCTCTGTTGTGTTTTCTGTCCGCCCTCCCATACGTGTCTCTGTCTCTCTCTCTCTCTGTTTTTCTATCTCTCACTCTTCCACCCGACCCTTCTCTCTCTCTCTCCCTCTCCTTTTCTCTCTCAATCCCTCTCATCCTCTACTCTCCCCCTCTCTCTCTCTCTGTGTCTCTTTCATTGGTTGTTTGTTGTTGTTGAAGTACCCTGGCTTAAAGACTCCAGGGATCATCCCAACAGCCAAAGCACTTGAATGCTATGGTACAAATGCACCAAGTAGGGATGAGAACATTACTTTGTGCGACCGTTTTTGATTACACCGCCATGTGGGCAGCCACACTCCGACTTGGGAGGATTTTTGGTGAATGATGATGTTATGCTAGGAGTTTGTCATGGCTAAAGACAATCCATGCATAACTTAGCGTAACAACATTTTGATGTAGCCTTGGTGTTCTAGCCTATGTCAAATTGGTCTGACACAGCCTTAAGCCAAGGTTGTTCTATTGGTTGTTGTTTATTTTGTTTGAGTGCAATGGTGTACAAAAATACAAACAAGAGGAAAAGTCTTCAAGGCTCACTCGGGGGAGGGATGTGTGTGTGTGCAAAAAATAATGACTTTGAGATGGAGGGTCGTAAACAGGGGGGAGGGGGGGGGGGGGGGGCAGGGTAAAGTATAAATAAAACTATTGTTAATGGATACAACTAAAAATTAAAAAAGTGCCTTTGCCGAGAATCGAACCCGGAACCATTGGCATGAGAGACAGACACTCTACTAATGAGCTATCGAGGCTTTCAGTGTTGATGAGTTTCTTAACTCATGTTGCCTATTGAATACTCTCTAACCCACTAATCTAAAATGTTATCTGTTTGTTATCTGTTTACAGTGTTGTTTTAAGTATTTAATTATTCAAATCATTACTGTTTGAAAGCTTGCATAAACATCTATAACAATATGTGTATGCAAAGTTTGAACAATGTGCGCCTTCTATTTCCCAAGAAAACGCCAACGTTAAAGCTTGGAGATTGGACCACGGTCCCGCAACACAGACACACATACAGAGATACACAACCGAACAACTATCATACTATAGCTTAGGTTAATCATAGTCACAGAGGCGTCTCTGTGAAATTCGGGTTGCTCCCACCTGGAGAGCGCGTGTGACTGATGAGGAAGGAAGGGAGGGGGGTAAATTTTGACCAAATGACAACTTTTTCGTTGCCACTGTGTTTAACGTGTGCTAAACTACCCAGCACAATTATTTCAGTTCTACCCTCGATGAAAACATTCGTATTTGCATTCTCTCTCTTCAATTAGAAAAGAGATTTCACATAGATCTCAAAAGTTGGTCACAATCATTAACCCTTTTGCCGCCAGCCAATTTTCAGCCATTTTTTTTACATTAATCTTAACTGGGTAGAGAAAAAAAACCACCTGCAATATTGGGGATTCCTCTATGATATATTTAAAGTAAGGCCTATCCTTACCTCCCAAAATTAAGAAAATAGGGTTTTGGGATAACAGACCCTGGTTTGATGCCTTTTATGACAAGGGTGTTAAATCATTGTGGTGCAAAAATGCGACATTGGCGGTGAAAGGGTTAACGCTTCTACTTTCTAGCGCTAGGTTTTGTTGTTGTTGTTGTTCTTGGTTGTCATTTGCATCTCAACCGACAAGAGGGCAATGACTTGTTGTTTTTCTAGTCCACGTGCGTTGCTTCAATGGAAGGGACACGTCACATAAGTTCTAAGAACAGACAAACACATGGCAGGGTGCTTGGCAGCCTTTGGTGGGAGAGTAGAGTGATGTCTTGGGTGAATGCTCTCTCCCATGGTGCTGGAACAGTTAACTCATTCGAGTTGTTCCACCCATATATGTCCGGAAATAATAGATAGCCGTCAGTTTGATGCATTTTCTTCAAGGGAAGTAAATCTGTGTGCACACCATAACTTGGTCATTTCTAAACTCGCTTCGCTCCCTTAGATCACAATGTTGCTTCTGCCTTTGCCTTTGTAGTGGTTTGTTGTGGGGGAAACCAATTGGTGTGGAGAGTGGTTTTTTCTATATAAAGTCTATATACAAAAAAGTCTGATCTACCACTTCCCTATGTCTAAACCTGAAGTAAAAACCTGTAATCTTCCTTCATTTCTTCTTTTGTTTATGTATGTTTTGTTTGTGTGCCTAGCTGGAGAGATTTGTGAGTTTTTTTTTATTAATTCAAAATTGTTGCGATGCGAATGAGTTAAAGAGACATGAAGACCGAATGAAGCTCACGGTTTACTTCAAGACCGAATGAAGCTCACGGTTTACTTCAAGACCCAATGAAGCTCACGGTTTACTTCAAGACCCAATGAAGCTCACGGTTTACTTCAAGACCCAATGAAGCTCACGGTTTACTTCAAGACCGAATGAAGCTCACGGTTTACTTCAAGACCCAATGAAGCTCACGGTTTACTTCAAGACCGAATGAAGCTCACGGTTTACTTCAAGACCGAATGAAGCTCACGGTTTACTTCAAGACCCAATGAAGCTCACGGTTTACTTCAAGACCCAATGAAGCTCACGGTTTACTTCAAGACTCAATGAAGCTCACGGTTTACTTCAAGACCCAAAGAAGCTCACGGTTTACTTCAAGACCCAAAGAAGCTCACGGTTTACTTCAAGACCCAAAGAAGCTCACGGTTTACTTCAAGACCCAATGAAGCTCACGGTTTACTTCAAGACCCAATGAAGCTCACGGTTTACTTCAAGACCCAATGAAGCTCACGGTTTACTTCAAGACCCAATGAAGCTCACGGTTTACTTCAAGACCCAATGAAGCTCACGGTTTACTTCAAGACCCAACGAAGCTCACGGTTTACTTCAAGACCCAATGAAGCTCACGGTTTACTTCAAGACCCAATGAAGCTCACGGTTTACTTCAAGACCCAATGAAGCTCACGGTTTACTTCAAGACCCAACGAAGCTCACGGTTTACTTCAAGACCCAATGAAGCTCACGGTTTACTTCAAGACCCAACGAAGCTCACGGTTTACTTCAAGACTCAATGAAGCTCACGGTTTACTTCAAGACCCAATGAAGCTCACGGTTTACTTCAAGACCCAATGAAGCTCACGGTTTACTTCAAGACCCAACGAAGCTCACGGTTTACTTCAAGACCCAACGAAGCTCACGGTTTACTTCAAGACCCAATGAAGCTCACGGTTTACTTCAAGACCCAACGAAGCTCACGGTTTACTTCAAGACCCAATGAAGCTCACGGTTTACTTCAAGACCCAACGAAGCTCACGGTTTACTTCAAGACCCAATGAAGCTCACGGTTTACTTCAAGACCCAACGAAGCTCACGGTTTACTTCAAGACCCAAAGAAGCTCACGGTTTACTTCAAGACCCAACGAAGCTCACGGTTTACTTCAAGACTCAATGAAGCTCACGGTTTACTTCAAGACCGAATGAAGCTCACGGTTTACTTCAAGACCCAACGAAGCTCACGGTTTACTTCAAGACTCAATGAAGCTCACGGTTTACTTCAAGACCCAATGAAGCTCACGGTTTACTTCAAGACCCAATGAAGCTCACGGTTTACTTCAAGACCCAACGAAGCTCACGGTTTACTTCAAGACCCAATGAAGCTCACGGTTTACTTCAAGACCCAATGAAGCTCACGGTTTACTTCAAGACCCAATGAAGCTCACGGTTTACTTCAAGACCCAATGAAGCTCACGGTTTACTTCAAGACCCAACGAAGCTCACGGTTTACTTCAAGACCCAACGAAGCTCACGGTTTACTTCAAGACCCAACGAAGCTCACGGTTTACTTCAAGACCCAATGAAGCTCACGGCTTACTTCAAGACCCAATGAAGCTCACGGTTTACTTCAAGACCCAACGAAGCTCACGGTTTACTTCAAGACCCAACGAAGCTCACGGTTTACTTCAAGACCCAACGAAGCTCACGGTTTACTTCAAGACCCAACGAAGCTCACGGCTTACTTCAAGACCCAACGAAGCTCACGGTTTACTTCAAGACCCAATGAAGCTCACGGCTTACTTCAAGACCCAATGAAGCTCACGGTTTACTTCAAGGAAGCTCACGGCTTACTTCAAGACCCAATGAAAAGCCAAGACCCAATAGTCCTGAAAAAAACACGGTAAAATTTTGGGGGTGCGCCTTATACAAAGGTGCGCATTATAGTCCCGAAAAACCACGGTAAACAGAGTGCGGAGGTTCTCTCACAGGGTAGATGTCCTGGCCGTTCCACCCCTTGTAGTAGGCCACAATCAGCGCCAGGGTCAGGGCCACGTACACCAGCAGCGCTAGGCAGGTCACGTTGTAGAACTTGCGCATCTGAGAAAGAAACCAAAGCAACGATGTCCACCGAAGTCAAAGCGTGGCTGCCCACGTGGCGGGGTAGTCAAAAACAGTCTCACACACGCAATGTTCTCAATCCCTAAAAAAAAAATGAATAAAACAAATGTTGTTTTTGTCGTACCCTGGTTGAAAGACTCCAGGGATCATCCGAAAAGCCGAAGCACTTGAACACTATGGTACAGATGCTAGAGAGGAGAACATTTAAGTGTGTGACCGATTTTGATTACCCCGCCACGTGGCAGCCACACTCCGACTTCGGGGGGGGGGGGATTTTGGAGACTGATGGTGTTATGCTAGGAGCTTGTCATGGCTATAGACAACCCCTGCATAACTATGCATAGGATAACAACATTTTGATGTAGCCTTGGTGTTCCAGCCTATGTCAATCAATGGTCTAGCATAGCCTTGAGCCAAGGCGGATAAAACAAATGATCATAACTTCTGCACAATCATTCTGATCCTAATCACCACCATCAATTTCGCCGCTATCATAATCATCATCATAATCGTCGTCATCAACATAATCATCCTTAACATAATCATCATCACTGTTTTCATCAAAATCACCATCATCGTTGCCATCATCATCAACATCTCCAACATTGTCATCACCATCGACACCTTAAGAACCACTGTTATCGTTATCAGCCCCATCATCATCATTATCATCATGACATTACCGCCACGCTATCACCACCACTCTCATCATCATCATCACCGTCATCCTTTCATCATCTTATCACCATTGTTGTCATCATCATCTAAGAAAATAGTTTTGCTGTAAGTCAGCTATGGCATTTTTATTATATTTTTGTTGTTACTATCAAGTGGCAAACAAAGCAATTTATAAAAATAAAAAAAACCAACACCACCTTATCTGAAATGTCCATCATATAAAAATCCTTGTACACCAGGAAAAGTTCCACCCATGCACATACAGATGCTTACTGATGCTCACACAATGCTTGTACACACATACACACGCTTACTGATGCTCACACAATGCTTGTACACACATACAAACACTTACAGATCTCTCTCTCTTTCACACACACACACACAAAAACACACGCACAAACACACACACATGGATGGAACTACACAAAATGAAAAAAACCCTGAAAGGCCGGGGTCCAGGGGTAATGTCCCCCTGCAGCTGAAGATTTTTTTTTTTTACTCACTGATGCTCAGACAAAATCTTGTACACACATACAAACGCTCACTGATGCTCACACAATGCTTGTACACACATGATACACACGCTCACTGATGCTCAGACAAAGCTTGTACACACATGATACACACGCTCACTGATGCTCACACAATGCTTGTACACACATGATACACACGCTCACTGATGCTCAGACAATGCTTGTACACACATGATACACACGCTCACTGATGCTCAGACAATGCTTGTACACACATGATACAAACGCTCACTGATGCTCAGACAAAGCTTGTACACACATGATACAAACGCTCACTGATGCTCAGACAAAGCTTGTACACACATGATACACACGCTCACTGATGCTCAGACAATGCTTGTACACACATGATACAAACGCTCACTGATGCTCACACAATGCTTGTACACACATGATACACACGCTCACTGATGCTCAGACAAAGCTTGTACACACATGATACAAACGCTCACTGATGCTCAGACAAAATCTTGTGCACACATGATACAAACGCTCACTGATGCTCAGACAAAGCTTGTACACACATGATACACACACTCACTGATGCTCAGACAAAGCTTGTACACACATGATACACACGCTCACTGATGCTCAGACAAAGCTTGTACACACATGATACAAACGCTCACTGATGCTCACACAATGCTTGTACACACATGATACACACGCTCACTGATGCTCAGACAAAGCTTGTACACACATGATACAAACGCTCACTGATGCTCAGACAAAATCTTGTACACACATGATACAAACACTCACTGATGCTCAGACAAAGCTTGTACACACATGATACAAACGCTCACTGATGCTCAGACAAAGCTTGTACACACATGATACACACGCTCACTGATGCTCAGACAAAGCTTGTACACACATGATACAAACGCTCACTGATGCTCACACAAAGCTTGTACACACATGATACACACACTCACTGATGCTCAGACAAAGCTTGTACACACATGATACAAACGCTCACTGATGCTCACACAAAGCTTGTACACACATGATACACACACTCACTGATGCTCAGACAAAGCTTGTACACACATACATACACTTACTGATGCTCAGACAAAGCATGTACACACATGATACAAACACTCACTGATGCTCAGACAAAACCTGTACACACATGATACACACTCACTGATGCTCAGACAAAGCTTGTACACACATACATACACTTACTGATGCTCAGACAAAGCTTGTACACACATACATACACTTACTGATGCTCAGACAAAGCTTGTACACACATACATACACTTACTGATGCTCAGACAAAGCTTGTACACACATGATACAAACACTCACTGATGCTCAGACAAAGCTTGTACACACATACATACACTTACTGATGCTCAGACAAAGCTTGTACACATGATACAAACACTCACTGATGCTCAGACAAAGCTTGTACACACATACATACACTTACTGATGCTCAGACAAAGCTTGTACACACATACATACACTTACTGATGCTCAGACAAAGCTTGTACACACATGATACAAACACTCACTGATGCTCAGACAAAACCTGTACACACATGATACACACGCTCACTGATGCTCAGACAAAGCTTGTACACACATGATACAAACACTCACTGATGCTCAGACAAAGCTTGTACACACATACATACACTTACTGATGCTCAGACAAAGCTTGTACACACATGATACAAACACTCACTGATGCTCAGACAAAACCTGTACACACATGATACACACGCTCACTGATGCTCAGACAAAGCTTGTACACACATGATACAAACGCTCACTGATGCTCAGACAAAATCTTGTACACACATGATACAAACACTCACTGATGCTCAGACAAAGCTTGTACACACATGATACAAACGCTCACTGATGCTCAGACAAAGCTTGTACACACATGATACACACGCTCACTGATGCTCAGACAAAGCTTGTACACACATGATACAAACGCTCACTGATGCTCAGACAAAGCTTGTACACACATGATACACACGCTCACTGATGCTCAGACAAAGCTTGTACACACATGATACAAACGCTCACTGATGCTCACACAAAGCTTGTAAACACATGATACACACGCTCACTGATGCTCAGACAAAGCTTGTACACACATGATACAAACGCTCACTGATGCTCAGACAAAGCTTGTACACACATGATACAAACACTCACTGATGCTCAGACAAAACCTGTACACACATGATACAAATACTTACTGATCTCTCTCTTTCACACACACACACACACACACACACACACACACACACACACACACACACACAATCTTTGTACATACTGCGGTTTTCCTTTTGCACATGGAAGCTCTGACGGCTACACTGCCAGCCAGCACCATCTGTTCCATACAATCAATAGGAAGGGAATAACAACATAGCAGGCCATACAAACAAATTCCCTGACAATACTGTAGTACCAGACCAGCTTACCCACCCCCACCACCACCCTACACAAGTCTTGAATAGTCTGGTTAGCTGAAATGAGCAGTTTTGGTGCAAAATGTGTAGTTTTATTCATTAAACCATCAAACAATGTTCACTGAAAATGAGTAGCAAAGAGCATTATTTTCAATTTTGAAGAGTAGTAGAGGTCCAAATTGAGTAGAATACTACTCAAAAAGAGTAAACAGGTCTGCTGTACCATAATTTTCGGACTATGAGTATAAGGAGCACGCCCCCCCCCCCCCCCCCCCCCCCAATTTTACACAAAATGTTGAGTTTGTTGCTATTTTTTCTTACTGCATTAACAGTCGTATAATGAGGCACAGAGGACTTAGTCCGGGAAAAAAAAGTATCGCCTTATAGCAAAGACTACAGGGGAAGATAAACATCCGGACTCTTTTCCCTATATGAGTAGTGAGGACAGAAACACTGGTTATGTCCCTTTGAAACGTGACACATTTTACACATCGATAGGCCAGTTGAATTCTCCGTTCAAGTTCCAGTCTGAGTTTTTGGATAGCCTCCACTGTGAATAGTGTACACGTCCCCACTAACGATAACTCTATCAGCCCGGTTCGCCGAGCTTTTAAGTAATCCATCTTACCCTTTTAGAATATCTTTGCTTATAGTAAAAAACACACCACAAAATCACGGTAGATATTCAATAAACACTGTTATAGTTTCATCAAAGAAAGTGAGAATGGTAGGCTTCATCCAAAATCATTGGCATTTTAGATTCTAATTTGGTAGGTAGGTAGGTAGGTAAGGGTCATCACATTGAGGCCCGGTCAGCGGGACCTGGATGGCTGGGTCATTATCTTGCTTGGCACGGCATCATCACATTGAGACCCAATCAGCGGGACCTGGCTGGCTGGGTCATTCTCTTGCTTGGCACGGCATCACATTGGGGCCCGATCAGCGGGACCTGGCTGGCTGGGTCATTCCCTTGCTTGGCGCGGCATCACATTGGGGCCCGATCAGCGGGACATGGCTGGCTGGGTCATTCTCTTGCTTGGCACGGCATCACATTGGGGCCCGATCTGCGGGACATGGCTGGCTGGGTCATTCCCTTGCTTGGCGCGGCATCACATTGGGGCCCGATCAGCGGGACATGGCTGGCTGGGTCATTCTCTTGCTTGGCACGGCATCACATTGGGGCCCGATCAGCGGGACCTGGCTGGCTGGGTCATTATCTTGCTTGGCACGGCATCATCACATTGGGGCCCGATCAGCGGGACCTGGCTGGCTGGGTCATTCTCTTGCTTGGCACGGCATCACATTGGGTCCCGATCAGCGGGACCTGGCTGGCTGGGTCATTCTCTTGCTTGGCACGGCATCACATTGGGTCCCGATCAGCGGGACCTGGCTGGCTGGGTCATTCTCTTTGCTTGGCGCGGCATCACGTTGGGGCCCGATCAGCGGGACCTGACTGGCTGGGTCATTCTCTTGCTTGGCGCGGCATCACATTGGGGCCCGATCAGCGGGACCTGGCTGGCTGGGTCATTCTCTTGCTTGGCACGGCATCACGTTAGGGCCTGATCAGCGGGACCTGGCTGGCTGGGTCATTCCTTGCTTGGCACGACATCATGTTGGGGCCCGATCAGCAGGATCTGGCTGGCTGGGTCATTCTCTTGCTTGGCGCGGCATCACGTTGGGGCCTGATCAGCGGGACCTGGCTGGCTGGGCCAATCTTTCTGGGTGGTTGTTTTTCTTCTGTCCGCTTACTTCTTCTTTATTTCTGCACCATCTCACGCATTTCCGTTGATCCTCCTAAAGTTTTTTTACAGCGACAGAATAGTCAGCAGTGCTATGGTCGCTATACGGAAGGAAGGAAGGAAGGAAGGAAGGAAGGAAGGAAGGAAGAGAGGGACAAGCTTCAACAGCCTAGGCCTCACTGCCTATCAAACATCCCCTTAACCCTTTCACCGCCAAAGTCGCATTTTAACACCTGTCACTGAAAGGCATCAAATTGGGGTCTATTATCCAAAGACCCTATTGTCTTAGTTTTGGGAAGTAAAGATAGATCTTATTTTTAGAGGTGGGGGAAAAAACCAGTTTGAACCGAAAAACCGGTGCTAAGCTTTCGCAGTTCGAAGAACCGATTCGAGTTGCTGTGAACCGGTTTTTTAACTGCAAACTGAAAGTAAGTTTTTCCTAGAATAACGCATTCTTTTCGAAAAACAATACTGATTCTCAGCGCAGATTGCGTGTTTGTAAACCAAGAGTAGCTGTTTCTAGTTTGTGGTGGTCTATGGCTTTGACTTTGACTGAGTGTTAAGTTGAGTGTGAGTGTGTCATAAGTTTCTTTATTGTGTGTGTGTGTGTGTGCGTGCGCGTGCGTGAGTGTGTGTGAATATTCTGACAAATAAATATGTATTTGCATAGGTGTAAACTAGTGATGCGAGTACTGGTTAAAAAACCGGTTCGGTTAAACCGGTTCGAAGATGGAAAATCGGTTTAAAACCGGTTCGGATTTTTGAACCGGTTCTCAACTCTACTTATTTTATATATGTCACAGAAGAATCCACAATACTGCAGATGGATTTTGTTCTCTACCCAGGTAAATTTAATGGAAATGTTTGGTTGAAATATGGTTGGCAGTGAAAGGGTTAATGCCAAATGACTTATTGGCTACACCAAACAAACAACTACACGACAAGTGTAAAGTGACGTTATTTTATTCACAAGAGACAAAACAAAACTACTGGATATTTCGGCGAATGCGCCTGCATCAACAGACAAACAAGAAAACAGCAAATATAGCAAAAGGAGCAAAACGCAGGCAACAAAAGGAGCAAAAAATCAACAAGATCAAAAAAACAATACTTCCCCTCTACAGTCCAATGCGTAAATGATACAACGAAGTTGAAACCAAAGGGCAAGGCATGCATTTGTGAACACAAATCAGAAAAAAAAAGAAAGAAAGAAAGGACAAAAAATGGTTTGAGATGAGAGAGGTTGGGGACAGTGAGTACGCAATCATAAATGGCAGAAGTTGGAAACAAGGGTCAGGACACTCTCATCAGGACTCATCAGTTTAGTTTAGGTCTGAGCAAGTGTTTGAACATTCAAAAGAAAATCCTTTTTAAAAAAAGTTTATAAAACTTAGTTATGATTCTCCAGAAATGTTTGGAAAGAATCAACTTAATATCCCTTGACAAGTTAATGTTAGTATGAACAAGCTGGGGTGTGGCTGCAAATTGGGATTCGAGATGAGCGGCGTGGGAGCCCGATCAGTACAGCCCAGAAGATGGGACAGCCAAAAAAAAAAAAAAAAAAAAAAAAAAAAAAAAGTTAATGTTAGTATCTAGATCATTCCAGTAAACAAACAACTGTGTTAGGAAAAACAACATTTTCTTTTGTTAGTCTGACAAAGTTTGATAATTTTTTGAATTTTTTTTAAAGCCTGCTGATTTTCGAGTGCAAGTGAGTTGCGGGACAGAAAAGAAGACATCAACATGAATATCACCAATATTGTTAAAAATCGTGTATGTTTGAATCAGACTCCCTCTCAATTTTCGATCCTTTAGAGAATGTAAATTAAGATCTTTTAACCTCCCTGGATAGGTCATGTTTTTACACTTTTTAACAGTTGTGTTGCACGCCTTTTAACCTTTTCAATTTGACTTTGACTATTGCTTTAAGAAAGGACACAAAATCACATTCGCATATTCCAGATGTGGTCTGACAAATGATTTGCATAATGAGTAAAAGATGTATTTATTGACATTTAATCATTCCCCATTCAAAGTTCAAATTTAAGTTAGTTTATATTTTAAAATCTAGATTTGTTGTTATTGACGTACCTTGGCTAAAAGACTCCAGGGATCATCCCAACCGTGGAAGCATTTGAACACTATGATACAAATGCATCAGCGGTGGATAAGAACATTACGTGCGTGACCGGTTTTTTTATTACCCTGTCATGTGGGCAGCCACACTCCATCTTCAGGGGATTTTGGAGACTGATGATGTTATGCTAGGGGCTTGTCATGGCTGAAGACAATCCCTGCAAAACTATTCATAGCATAACAACATTTTGATGCAGCCTTGGTGTTCTAGCCTATGTCAATAGGAAATTGTTCGGAAATAATTCAGGGGAGTAATTTCATGGTGTGTGGGATTGATCTTGCCTAATTCAATCGGTCAAACAGGGGAAGCTACTCTACCGTCAGGTAGATCCCCAGCTCTTGCCTCGTGTGTTTGACCAGACTTACATCACTTAGAACACTGTGCGTCATTCTAAATTTGATGTAATTTACATTTTTACGTCACATTTGGCAAGTTCTATCGGTTTGCGGACACTGGCCGCTCCTCATGTTTCTAAAAATAATGTTTGCAAGTCGTTGACAGGCATCCTGCGGTTTCAAGCTTCGACGTCATACCACCATTCTTGCTATGGTTTTGACCGAGTAAGTTGAGGTAATTAACTCTAATTTTCACGAAGTGCTCTCCCCTAGTCTTTTCTAAAAAATCATCTATTGGTCTGACACAGCCTAAGCCTTTCACTGCCAAAGTTGCATTTTAGCACCACAGTGATTTAACACCTATGTCACTAAAAGGCATCAAATTGGGGTCTATTATATATATATATAATCCAAAGACCATATTGTGTTAGTTTTGGGAAGTAAGGGTAGACATCATTTTATATATGTCACAGAAGAATCCCCAATACTGCAGATGGATTTTGTTTCTCTACCCAGTTAAACTTAATATAATTTTTTGGCTGAAATATGGCTGGCGGTGAAAGGGTTAGGCCAGCAGGATCAACTACAAGCTTTCTGCTCTTACCTTTGCTGTCATGTCTGGCTCTGCTCCTACTTACCTGTCTGATCTACTTCATACTTACATTCCATCTCGTCAGCTTCGTTCTTCTTCTGATTCTCGTATTCTACAGCCTCCCTCAATTAAAACGAAAACTTATGGCGAGAGATCCTTTTCTTTTCAGGCCCCAGCTACTTGGAACAAACTCCCTCTGTCTCTCAGACATTCCAACTCCCTGTCAGTTTTCAAAACCAACCTGAAAACCCATCTATTCTCTGAACACTACTGTCCACCATGATCGGATTGTGAGAATGAAAGCGTGTGTGGATGATGAATGGCATGGGAAAGTTGGGAGACAGAAAGTGTGTGTGTGCATGCGCGCGCTGGCATGTGCTTATGCACGTGTGTGGGGATGTGTGTGTGTTTGTGTCTGTGTGTATGTATGTATGTACGAACGTACGTACGTATGTATGTATGTATGTACTGTATGTATGTGTGCATGCGCGTGTAAATGATATGCTATGTTCGTCAGTGTGTGTGCTTGTGTGCGTGCGGGCATGGGTATTGATGTGATTTGATTAAATGTATTTTTTGTAAAGCGCCATGAGCAGCTAGCCTGGAATGTGCGCTATATAAGTTTTCTTCATTATTATTATTATAAGGCGGTTTAAATATGGATGATTTTCCAACCGAGTTCTCACCACCAGTCCGGCATAGAGGCCCGCTCCGTAGCAGGTGGGTTTGTCGAACTTCATGGAACCTGTGTTGTCATCCATCATGGGAAGAATAAACGTCTCCAGCAACCCTGGAATAGATATACATACATGTAATCAAAACATACAACAGCTCTCACTCTCACTTTACACCAATCCCCCCGTGGGGATACCGGGGGGTCTTTTGTATAAATAGTTCCCCCACCTTCTGGAAGTTCTGTGCTTGTAACTTCCTCTAATCTGTCACTCTCTTTGACTCTGCCTTTTCCCTTTGCTTACTGTTATCTACTATCTTTCTGCCTTACCGGTCCATTCTCCTGCCCTTTTTTCACGAAACGCTTTCAAAAACATTTCTTCCAGCCGAAGTCGGACTTGCTGGGCATAACTATTTCTTAGTTAGGCGCATAACGGCAGCATGGCGCATATGCGCTCATAATTGACAGGAAACTGTCTGAACGATCAAAGAAGAAGAAGAACTTTACACCAAGCCCGTTCCGTAGCATATGGGTTTGTCAAATTATATGGAACTTGTGTAGTCATCCGTCATGGGCAAAGTGAACGCCTCCAACAATCCTGGAATGATGTAAAACAAAACATAATACAGCTCTCAATCTCACTTTACACCAAGCCTGTTCCGTAGCATATGGGTTTGTCAAATTATATGGAACCTGTGTAGTCATCCGTCATGGGCAAAATGAACGCCTCCAGCAAACGTGGAAGAGATACATATAAACATGTCAATCAAAACATAAGACAGCTCTCAATGAAGCTCTCACTCTCACTTTACACCAAGCCCTTTCCGTAGCACATAATGGGTTTGTCAAATTATATGGAACCTGTATTGTCATTCGTCATGGGGAAAATGAACGCCTCCAACAATCCTGGAATAGATATATATATACATGTCAATCAAAACATAATACAGCTCTCAATGAAGCTCTCACTCTCATTTTACAACAAGCCCTTTCCGTAGCATATAATGGGTTTGTCAAATTATATGGAACATGTATCGTCATCCATCATTGGTAAAATGAACGTCTCCAGCAAACCTGGTAGAAATATACATATCAATCAAAACATAAGACAGCTCTCACTCTCACTTTACACCAAGCCCGTTCCGTAGCATATAATGGGTTTGTCAAATTATATGGACTCTGTGTAGTCATCCAGCATGAGTAAACTGAATGTTTCCAGTAATCCTGGAATAAATAGAGTACATCTACATGTAAATCACAGCACAACCATCACTTATCAAGCTCTCTCTCTCACTTTACAACAGGCCCTCTCCGTAGCCCGTCGGTTTGTCGAATTATAATTCACCCTGTGTTGTCGTCCATCATGGGTAACACGAAGGTCTCCAGCAAACCTAGAATAGATATATACATGTCAATCAAAACATAATACAGCTCACAATGATTGGAGCTCTCACTCTCACTTTACAACAGGCCCTCTCCGTAGCCCGTCGGTTTGTCGAATTATAATTCACCCTGTGTTGTCGTCCATCATGGGTAACACGAAGGTCTCCAGCAAACCTAGAATAGATATATACATGTCAATCAAAACATAATACAGCTCACAATGATTGGAGCTCTCACTCTCACTTTACAACAGGCCCTCTCCGTAGCCCGTCGGTTTGTCGAATTATAATTCACCCTGTGTTGTCGTCCATCATGGGTAACACGAAGGTCTCCAGCAAACCTAGAATAGATATACACATGTCAATCAAAACATAATACAGCTCTCAATGATTGGAGCTCTCTCTCTCACTTTACAACAGGCCCTATCCGTAGCCCGTCGTTTGTCGAATTATAATTCACCCTGTGTTGTCGTCCATCATGGGTAACACGAAGGTCTCCAGCAAACCTAGAATAGATATACACATGTCAATCAAAACATAATACAGCTCTCAATGATTGGAGCTCTCTCTCTCACTTTACAACAGGCCCTATCCGTAGCCCGTCGTTTGTCGAATTATAATTCACCCTGTGTTGTCGTCCATCATGGGTAACACGAAGGTCTCCAGCAAACCTAGAATAGATATACACATGTCAATCAAAACATAATACAGCTCTCAATGATTGGAGCTCTCACTCTCACTTTACAACAGGCCCTCTCCGTAGCCCGTCGGTTTGTCGAATTATAATTCAGCCTGTGTTGTCGTCCATCATGGGTAACACGAAGGTCTCCAGCAAACCTAGAATAGATATATACATGTCAATCAAAACATAATACAGCTCTCAATGGGGCTCTCACTCTCACTTTACAACAAGCCCATTCCGTAGAATATGGGTCGGCCATACAATATGGAGCAGGGCTGGCCAAAACTACTAGCCTGGCTAGCATAAAAAAAATCTAGTATGTTGAATGATTTTAACAATACTATGTCAAAGCTTTGATAGATCTATAATCTCACGAGTTCATAGACATGCACATCGGACACAAGCAATCACATACGTACATTGCACAACTGAGAGAGACAGCAGGGCTCCCAGGGACCCCCATTTGAGGGGTCTATGAAGCACTAAAATTCTAAAGGACCCTCTAAAAGAATGTGCAGGGGGTCCCAGGGATGCACTAGAAAACTTCTTTTCAGCCTGCACAATGCCACTGGGACATTCTATCCCGCCTCTAGGACCCTCTATACTGTAAGTGACAGAGTCCTTGTTTTGCGGGACGATTGGGAGCCCTAGACAGTGATAGAGCAAAAGAGAGAGAGACAAATAGACAGGACAGATCTACAGAGGCACAGAGAGAAGAGGAAGAAAAACTCCCTTACCAAGAAAGGAAATGAGGATGCCCAAGACAATTTGCATAATGCCGATGACAAGGGGTCGTCGAACGACATGTCTGTTCCCAATTTGCATAAAGCTGAGCTCTGAGCTGTGTGGGAACTCGGGAGAACTGTTCGAGAATGAATTGTCGTCCGACATGCGTTGGTACTGGAGAGACATGGTGAAGCGCCTGGGAGTTGACTGCCTGTGTAAAATATACACACAAAAACATGACAGTTATTAAGAAGTGAAAGGTTGTGTACACACACACAAACTATACATGGTGAACCGCTCGGTGTGATTATCTGCATTACTTTTTTTTAGCAATGTTTTAGAGCCGAGAGAGAGAGAGAGAGAGAGAGAGAGAGAGAGAGAGAGAGAGAGAGAGAGAGAGAGAGAGAGAGAGAGAGAGAGAAGAGAAAGACAGAAAGAGAAAGAAAAGAAAGAAAAGAAAGAAAGAAAGAGAGAAAGACACAGAGAGAGAAAGAAAGAGAGAGAGAGACAGACAAAGTGATAGAAAGACACAGAGAGAGAGAGAGAGAGAGAGAGAGAGAGAGAGAGAGAGAGAGAGAGAGAGAGAGAGAGAGAGAGAGAGAGAGAGAGAGAGAGAGAGAGAGAGTGAGAGAGAGAGAGGGAGAGAGAGAGAGATAGAGAGAGAGAGAGAGAGAGAGAGAGAGAGAGAGAGAGAGAGAGAGAGAGAGAGAGAGAGAGAGAGAGACAGAGAGAGAGAGAGAGAAGAGACAGAAGATAGAAAGACACAGAGAGAGAGAGAGAGAAAAAGAAAGAAAGAAAGAAGAGAGAAGAGAAAAAGAAAAAGAAAAGAAAGAAAAGAAAGAAAAGAAAGAAAGAGACAGAGAGAAAGAAAGAGAGACAGACACAGAGAGAGAGAGGGAGAGAGAGAGAGAGAGAGAGAGAGAGAGAGAGAGAGTAGAGAGAGAGAGAGAGAGAGAGAGAGAGACACAGTGATAGAAAGAGAGAGAGAGAGAGAGAGAGGGGGAGAGGGAGAAAGAGAGAGAGAGAGAGAGAGAGAGAGAGAGAGAGAGAGAGAGAGAGAGAGACAGAAAGACAGACAGAGAAAGAAACTGAAACACTGAAACGGTTTAATGTACATTGGCCGTAGGCCACAATACAAAAGCAGGGGAACTTGGGGAAGAAATGGGGAAACATTTCAAAATTAGGAGCAACAATTGATAATGACATCGCGTAATCAAACAATAATTACTTTCATTGCCAAAATATCATGTATACCAAAACTAGTTCTGAAACAAGCCATGAGAGAGAGAGAGAGAGAGAGAGAGAGAGAGAGAAGAGAGAGAGAGAGAGAGAGAGAGAGAGAGAGAGAGAGAGAGAGAGATTGAGAGGAGATTGAGAGAGAGAGAGAGAGAGAGAGAGAGAGAGAGAGAGAGACTCAGACTCAGACTCAGACTCAGATACTTTATTTTACAAGGATAAGAATTTAGGCTGGGCCTATTCTTCCATTCTGTCCTTGGTTCTAAGCATGCAATACATAACTACTACTATAAATGAACATTGGAATATAGGAACATCGCCAACAGAAACAACAACTGACAGTCATATAGCAACGACACGGTAGGCAGAGCATCAACATCAGCAATAAAAAAAAAAACAAAACTGAAAAATAACCAACCAAATAAACAAACAAGCAAATAAGTAAATGAAAAACACCTCTATCACTACAAATTACTTCTCCTACTACCATTATTACTCCTACTACTATTACTACCACCATCGCCTCCACACCACTACTACTACTACTACTACTACTACTACTACTACTACTACTACTACTACTACTACTACTACTACTACTACTACTACCTCCATCACCACCATCACTACTACTACCGCTACCACTACCACTACTACTAATACAGTGCCACAATAATATAACAATGACATGGTACGCAGAACATCACCATCAGTAATAAGGACAAGCAAAACAGAAACCAACCGACCAAACAAAGACATAAAATTAATGAAAAAAAGAGAAAAACAAAACAAAAATTACTTCCACCACAATTTTCTTCATCCACTACTACTACTACTACCACTACTACTACTACTACTACTACTACTACTACTACTACTACTACTACTACTACTACTACTACTTATTTATTTATTTATTAAAAAAACACCTTATACAGCCCATAGCCTTAAAGCTCAATGCGCTTTACAAAAACAATAAAAAGTTAAAAACGAGCCCAAAAAAATGTGATTCACACACGCACACGCACACAAACACACACACGCACACACACATAGGCGCGCAAGCGGAAACATGCAAAATATATGCATATTATATCAGTAATACACATTGAATGAAGAAAATGTACAATAACTCCTTATCCATGTAAACAATCAAAACTACAACTTTTAACTAACAATAGATGTGATGCACGCACATTCGCACACGCACGCACACGCACGCACACGCGCGCACGCACACACGCTCACACGCACACGCACGCACACACACACACACACACCACACACACACACACACACACACACACACACACACACACACACACACACACACACACACACACACACAACACACACACACACCACACACACACAACCAAATATGCAAGCAAAGACAATCATGATTTCATTAAGTGAAAAACATGATTAAAAGAATTACGTTACATTAACATAATCACACAATACAATAATGCATGCAACACATAATTATTCACACACACACACACACACACACACACACACACACACACACACACACACACACCACACACACCACACACACACACAAACACACATATATATATTGTGATAATATCTATTATTGCCATTATATATATGTGTTATATAACACACAC
>CM065706.1:26788991-26824961 GCA_017654935.2 Phymorhynchus buccinoides | reverse complement strand
TCCCTTCCCTCCCCGCCCATAATCATCCCCTCTTCCTTCCTCCGTCACAATTAAACCGAGTCGAATGCTTCTCTAAATCAACGCCTTTAACAAAAGCCAAGTAATTCTACGTTTATCATAATACGCTATATGTCATAAATCATTCAGTCACACAAAAATCGCATGCAATGTTTTTTAAATGGTGGTTGCCGCGCCTATGCGCTGTGTACGCGCTATCTAGGTGGCTAGCAACCGAATTCACAGAGACGCCTCTGTGAACTATAATGTACCAACCTAAAGAGTCCTAAATTCTCTCCAATGTATCCTATTCTTCATAAATCCTGTGTGATCTTCATGATGAGCTTAGGTAAAAAAAATATACTTTCCAATCGATTGGTATGCAGCTAGATCCTATTTTGTATACGACATTAACACGCGTATCATTTATTGGTCTCAGTTCTTTATAAAATCGTGTGCGTGATCTCCTTTGGTAAGCATGTTGATTACCCTTGGTCTTGAACGCAAGAAACGTTCACTCCTTTTTCAAATCCTGCATGTAAGACCTCTAACACCAAACGCACCATCCTACGACCAAAACATTACAAAATATCGGCAGTGAAACAATCAGTACCTGAGGCTTGTGTTATCTGAATCTTTTTTTCACAGCCAAACCTGCTTCCTCTAATGTAATACAACCCTTAACATCGTGACTTCTCATGAGCTAAGCGTGTGATTATTTCTCACTAAATCATCAATTCCACAATCAAGTGTTTGTAAACCCCTCTTTAACTCATGCAGAACAGAAATATACCTTGGTCTTGTAGAACATACCAGGTTTATAATTAGTGGACATGATTTTACTTATGTAATGTCGTTTTTCTAGTTGCAAAACATAGTTTTTTACTTTGTCTCCATCATATTCCACCTAGCCTTGATCTTAGAAATAACCGCTTACTGTTCTCTTTCTCGAATACTTTCAATTTGTCCCTTTAGAGTCTCCCCGATAGGCTTGCCAATACTTCATTTCCCTAATTTCACTGGCGACGATCGACCTTGTAGTTCCTTTTCGTAGTTACGCCTTTCTTTCTATTGTGTCCCGTGTTTCAGCTGAGTCGTGTGTGGGTGTGTGGCTGTGGTGGTGTGTGTGTGCCTGTGGTGTGGTGTGTGTGTGTGTTGTGTGGTGTGAGAGAGAGAGTTGCTTTGTATTTGTGTTATCTACGTTGAGAAACACATTGATTGTATACTAAAGACCGTTTGGCCATTGGACGGCAAAAGATGTCTATCTATAAGGTCTATCTCATTATTATTAAAATATATTCATTATCTATGCTAGCAGAAGCGTTAGGAACCGTTGTTGCCCACACTCGTTTGCTAGAAGATAAGAAACAAAAAAAAGCGGCTTAGGGGACTCGGCATCCAAATACTTACGGACAAATTAGATGCGAGAAAGTAGCCAACATCGCGACTTCGTCAAAGATGATGCAACATCATCTGTCTAATAAAAAAAAAGAAGCAAATAATATCCGTTTGGTTGTCAGTCGAAATTCCATCAGTAAAATATAACAGAAAACAGAAATAGTAGCAAAATTATCAAACAAATAAATGCCGTGGAACATTTACTGAAAGCTGTTATATGGCTTAGTCATCTCCACATGAGATGAATGAGCTCACTTGTAGATTGAAACATAACTTAGCCCATTTAACAAAGGTACTCTGACGCCTTGAGTTTCGCCGTCCACGCAATGCGTACCGGTTTAGTGTGAATCGCAAGTAACACACTGCTGCAGCTACTGGGACATTTTGCATAAACAGACTTTGGCAGAGCTTAGGGGTATCCCACCATTTAATATTTTGTTTAACTAGTCCCTTGTATGTTTACTACTGCATATGTAAAGCAATGGGGTGAAGGGGCAAGCAGTTTATAGAAAGTGAAGATTTGAGCGTTCTTGGAGGGCTCTTATTTGACATAGCTTTAGTTGGGACTGAAGTGATCTGGTGTCATACCGGTGGGCTCGAATGGATTTATACCCACGTGCATGGGTTCTAGGAGGTTGACTCTTCTAAACGTTTTTGACTAGACAGAAGGAGGATGCACACCTCTCAGTTCTCCACATTGCAAAAATATATTGAGTGCCCCTCATAATTATGGTGCAGCCTGGGGCTACCGGTAGTTGGCCACTTTACCACCATACCCCCACCCCATACATGAAGGTTCCAAGCTCCAATGCTTAATCACGTGACAGAAATATATTGCTACAATGAAATAAATAAAGGAAAACTAAGGTTATCGGCCTGTCGTACGTGCCTAGGAGCCACTCGATAAGGCTTTGGCTGAAGCTTTGGGGTAGTGGGTGCATCCATGCTCGGGAGCAGTTGCTCGGTTTTGATAAAAGTGACAGAACTAGTTGGTGTCAATGGTCGCCTTGGTCTTAAGGCTGTGTCAGAGCAATGGACACAGGGCTAACATCACAAAGTTTGTTATGCTTTGCTAGTGTAAGGCGGGGATTTCTTTAAGCCATGACAAGTCCTAGCATAACATCATAGATTCCAAAATCCACTGGAAGATGGAGGTGTCTGCCCACGTGGCCCCCCCCCCGCCGGTAATAGAACGGTCCCACACGCACCACCGTCTCCATCCACAGCGCGATGCATTATGTAACAATAGTGTTCAAGTGCTTCGGCTATTGGGGGATCCTGGAGTTTTGAGCCAACGGTTACGTCAACACTAACAACAAAAGGCATGCAAAATAAGCCTTCGGTTGAAGCCTATCGGCAGCAATTTAGACAGCGTGTGCACGCCCTGGGGGCTAGTGGCTTGGGTAGCAATCCATGTTTCAAAGTCCGTTTGGCCTGTATAGTCTTCTTGAGGGAGACTTAAATCGAATTCAGTGTTGCTCCTGGTAACCAGATACATAAAAAAGAGCTGATTATCATAGTTCACCCAAAGGTCAAGCCTTGTAATAATAATAATAATAATAACTCTTATATAGGGAGAGAACAAATGCGCAGACTAGTATCTTAGCAGTATCATTCTATAGACAGGAGATGGCGAATCGTGCCAATGCGACGCATCTCACAGTATGCTGACCGACAGATAGTTTGACCTTGTGAGATGTGGAAGCCAAGATTTCTAGCAAAAGGAGAAAAGGGTATTTGAGTGTCACAAACAGAGATGGAATCAGGCTTTGGGTACGGAAGTTGTCTAGATCATGGTACCCCTGTAGACACACATCATGTCAGTGAAAGAGAGACATAGTCGCATGCATTATGAGTGTTATATCAGGCACTGTTCACGATAATTATTTTGCTTTGCACGATAGCTTGGTGTCCTGGGGTAGAAAGTTATTTGCTCTCAACTTAACATCGAAACGTTTTTGAATTGAAACAGCATCTGAAATGTTCACGTTTGTTTTTGGAAGTCAGTATCTAATATACCACAGACTATAGACAGACATTGTTATAAACAAGATCATAACAATCTACTATTGCTTCATCACAGGATCACGCGGACTGATAACAACGCAGAAGATGGGTCTGTCCACTTTCGTCATGGTCGTGCTTGTCGTCGGCGCCATCACTGGAATGGCCTACTGTGCCGAAGGTAGGCGACGAGAGTTTGTATGAAGGTGCAGATCAGCACCTCCCACCTCCATTTTCGCGGTTCTTTCCCGGTTTTTTGGGGGGGGGGGGGGGGTTATGTTTTTCAAGGCTGCCGCCTATTTTCCGACTGCAGATTCTTCTGCTTCTTCTTCTCTTTGGGGCCCACGATCATTTAGTTGATCATATCTGGCACCCTCAGGAGAAACAAAAAAGACTGAACAAAGGTGGGTTGGGGGGTGGGTGGTCTGTCTATGTCTTCAGTTGGGGAAAGGAGAGGGGAGGGGGGTGGGGGACAGATCGATTGAAAGTTGAGTCAGGGGGGTGGGGGGGGGCAGGATCGATGTTTGACAGTCGGAGGTGGGGGGATGATGTTGAAGGGGGGGGGCAAATTGAAAGAATTTAAGTCGGGGGGGGGGGGGGGCGGGGTGGCAGAATTGATGTTGAAGTGGGGGTTAGGTGGGGCAGAATTAATGTTGAAGTCGGGGGGAACAGGAATAGATGTTTAAGTCGGGTGGGGTGGGGTGGAGGGGCGGCGGGCAGGATCGATGTTGAAGTCGGGGGGTGGGGTGGGGGGCGGGGTGGGGGCGGGGGTGGGGGGTGGGGGGTATTGGTTGAAGCAGAAGGGAACTGGATCGATGTTTGAATCGGGGATTGTGGGCGGGGGCGCAGGGGGGGGGGCAGGATTATGTTGAAGTCAGGGGGACTGGAATCTGATGTTGAGGTGGGGTGGTGTGGGGGTGGGGAAGTAGCGGGGGCAGATGATTTTGAAATCAGGGGGGCGACAGGATCGATGTTAAAAGTCGGTGCGAGGGGGGGTGGGGATGGGTGGGGTGGGGGCGGGTGTCAGGGTTGATGTTGAAGTCGGGGGAACAGGATCGGTAGTTCGTCTTCTGTATTTTTTACGGGTATCTAACTAACCCTACCCTCAAAATGAAAATACAGACGCCAAAGAAGGGAAAATAGGCCCCCAAACCCCTTCTAAACATACATTGTTAAGCTCCCATTAAAAAAGAGAACAAAACAACCAGGCCTTACGAATATTTATCATAAAAAACGCTTAAGAAATTCATAGTGTGTGTGTCGTGTGCTGTGTGTGTGTTTGTGTGCAATGCAATAGTTGTTTTTACATCATTGGCCTCGTTCTATCGACTGGATATGTTTAAGTTCATGCATAACTGAAAATGTTGACCCCATCCACCCCCTTAAACTTAGAGTGGTATTTTCTGAAAGCTTTGCCAATAAGCTTTTCAATTGTTCACTTGTTTGATAAAAATGAAAATAGGGCTCCACTATGTCAACACGCCTCGCATATATAAGCATACATATAATTCCATTTTAAATGAAAGGGCGGAAAGAGGTTGGGGCAATTTAAAGCGCAGAAACAATTTAATTTACACAGTAAAATATATCATTGTTCTGTTTTCATATGCAGAAATGATTGCAATATGACAGACAATCAAAGAATGAAATACAGTAGTGAGGCCAAGAGAGAAGATAACGAAATTGAACAAAGGGGGAAACTCTCTTTCTAATTAACTCCCCTCCACCAAAGTTGATTACGATACCATTCACCTAGCGGTTTGTGTGTGTGGGTGAGGGTCATAAAGGCGAGCTTGGTGTAGTGTAACCTTGAATTACGCGTGTGGTGTTATGATAAATAAGTACCTGTCAAGTGTCATTAAATATCTACCTCTCGCATGCGAACTGTACCCATCTAACCCTAACCCATATCCCTAACCCTAACCCTATCCCTAACCACGGAAAGAACCAAGAAATAGAGCAGGAGGGTGTAAATCTACATATTTGCCGAGAAATCGATGTACAAATCCATGCACTTAGTTTCGTAAAATTCACAATGGCGGACAAACAAACGATTCTGATTGGCTACGCTAGGACTACTTCCGGCTAGGACTACTTATCTCATAGAGGTAAAAATACACCGCCACAGAGGGCGTAAAAAGAGTCTGGCACTACTTCCGGCTAGGCCTCGCCACGTCACCGACAGCCCAGCATGCAGAATGTAGCCTAAACATGTAGGCCTAATGCTGATCATATCTTGAATAAATCAAAAGAACACAACGTCGAGCGACTCGAGGTATGTGTGTGTGGTCGAAAGAAGATCAGTAGACTTGGCACATTCTTTTTTAAGAATAATGCTTTGCTTGTCTCACTTTGGTTCTGACCCACGTATTGCTAGATGATTGGTATCGTAATCAACTTTGGTGGAGGGGAGTTAATTAGAAAAAGAGAGTAATTACCCTTTGTTCAATTTTGACAGACAATCCTCAGGGCTTTACGAACTGTATTTTTAACTACTTCCGGTCAGTTTTGTCTTTGCCATAGGGCAAATCAGCAAAAGCTGTATAAGAAAAAACACAGCTGCATGTTTCAAGTTAGAAGGAAGCAATGACTTTTGCTGTTTTGGCTTATACATGTGCTGTTTGAAATCTTTAGCATATTTACATGATATTTACCAGCCGCGAAGTCAAGCTGGTAATGTTTTCACTGCTGTCTGTCTGTTTGTTCCTGTCTGACTGGATGGCTGACTATGTATGTATGTATGTAAGTACGTGAACGCAATATAAACATACAGTAAAATCTCTCTCTCTCTCTCTCTCTCTCTCTCTCTCTCTCTCTCTCTCTCTCTCTCTCTCTCTCTCTCTTACAACAGTAATGACATAATTATTTTACTATTAGACAATATCTTCAGTAAACGCATTCATTTTAATCGAAAGAGAAAGTTCTACTCGACGTACATTAAGCAGTTTATGAAGTCATAACAATGGACACCCCCTCCTCCAAAAGAAACCCGCAAAACAAATCAAATTTTAGACAAAACCGTACATCGTTTGTGTTTTAGGGGTCAGTACATAGAGAGAGATGGGGAGGGGAGGGGGGAGAGAGAGAGAGAGAGAGAGAGAGAGAGAGAGAGAGAGAGAGAGAGAGAGAGAGAGAGAGAGAGAGAGTACGCATACACATGACATTTACGTATGAATAAAATACTATACAGTGCAATTCAAATATTATAGCATGGTCATGTCCGTTTATTGATAAGAAAAAGAGCATGCGCGCGCACGTGTGTGTGTGTGTGTGTGTGTGTGTGTGTGTGTTGTGTGTCGTGTGTGTGTGTCATGTGCAAACAAACACGTGTATGTATGTTCTTCGTGTGTGCGCGTGCCAACTGTGTGTGTGTCTTAGTAGAAGAGAGAGAGAGCAGAAGAGAGAGAGAGAGAGAGAACCGTCTTGCGAGATGAGAGACAGTGTGTATCAAAGTGTGTGTGTGTGTGTGTGTGTGTAGTAAAATACTAAACCTTACACCACCAGATAACTATAACAACTACTCATGGTTTAAACACCCAATACTTGAGATTCAGTGTTGTTCTTCGAAAAGATTATATTCCAAGAAAAACTTTCTTTCAGTTTGCAGTTAAAAAGCGGTTCACAGCAACTCGAACCGTTTTTCGAACAAAATTTCAGCACCGGTTTTTCGGTTCAAACCGGTTTTTCCCCCCACCTCTATTTATGACCGTCAATTTTAAAGTCATTATTTTGTTGGCAATCTTGTACTTTAGACACCCCCCATGTTTACGACCCTCAATATCAAAGTCATTATTTGTTGGCAATATTGTACTGCACCCCCCTCATGCTACGACCCTCAATCTCAAGGTTGGCAATCTTGTACTTTAGACACCCCCTCATGTTTACGACCCTCAATCTCAAAGTCATTATGTTGGCAATCTTGTACTTTAGACACCCCCTCATGTTTGTGTCAATCTTAAAGTCATTATTTGTTGGCAATCTTGTACTTGCGCCCCCCTGTGTTTACGACCCTCAGTCTCAAAGTCATTATTTGTTGGCAATCTTGTACTTTAGACAGATGTTTACGACCCTCAGTCTCAAAGTCATTATTTGTTGGCAATCTTGTACTTTAAACGTCCCCCCTCATGTTTACGACCCTCAGTCTCAGTCATTATTTGTTGGCAATCCTGTACTTTAAACACCCCCCCTCATGTTTACGACCCTCAGTCTCAGTCATTATTTGTTGGCAATCTTGTACTTTAAACACCCCCATGTTTACGACCCTCAAACTCAGTCATTATTTTTGGTAATCTTGTACTTTAGACACCCCTCATGTTTACGACCCTCAATCTCAAAGTTGTTGGCAATCTTGTACTTTAAACACCCCCATGTTTATGACCCTTAATCTCAAAGTCATTATTTTTCAATCTTGTACTTTAAACACACCCCTCATGTTTACGACAGCAACTCAAAGTCATTATTTGTTGGCAATCTTGTACTTTAAGCACCCCCTCATGTTTATGACCCTCAATCTCAAAGTCAATCACTATTTTTTGGTAATCTTGTACTCTAAACACCCCCACATGTTTACGACCCTCAATTTTAAAGTCATTATTTGTTGGCAATCTTGTACTTTACACCCCCCCACATGTTTACGACCCTCAATCTCAAAGTCATTATTTGTTGGCAATCTTGTACTTTAGACAACCCCTCATGCTTACGACCCTCAATCTCAAGGTCATTATTTGTTGGCAATCTTGTACTTTAAACACCCCCTCATGTTTACGACCCTCAATCTCAAAGTCAATATTTGTTGGCAATCTTGTACTTTAGACACCCCCACATGTTTACGACCCTCAATCTCAAAGTCATTATTTGTTGGCAATCTTGTACTTTAGAAAACCCCACATGTTTACGACCCTCAATCTCAAAGTCAATCACTATTTGTTGGTAATCTTGTACTTTAAACAACCCCACATGTTTACGACCCTCAATCTCAAAGTCATTATTTGTTGGCAATCTTGTACTTTAAACACCCCCCTCATGTTTACGACCCTCAATCTCAAAGTCATTATTTGTTGGCAATCTTGTACTTTAAACACCCCCTCATGTTTACGACCCTCAATCTCAAAGTCATTATTTGTTGGCAATCTTGTACTTTAAACACCCCCTCATGTTTACGACCCTCAATCTCAAAGTCATTATTTGTTGGCAATTTTGTACTTTAAACACACCCCTCATGTTTACGACCCTCAATCTCAAAGTCATTATTTGTTGGCAATCTTGTACTTTAAACACCCCCTCATGTTTACGACCCTCAATCTCAAAGTCAATCATTATTTTTGTTGGCAATCTTGTACTTTAAACACCCCCCTCATGTTTACGACCCTCAATCTCAAAGTCATTATTTGTTGGCAATCTTGTACTTTAAACACACCCCTCATGCTTACGACCCTCAATCTCAAAGTCAATCACTATTTGTTGGCAATCTTGTACTTTAAACACCCCCATCATGTTTACGACCCTCAATCTCAAAGTCATTATTTGTTGGCAATCTTGTACTTTAAACACCCCCACATGTTTACGACCCTCAATCTCAAAGTCAATCATTATTTGTTGGCAATCTTGTACTTTAAACACCCCCCATGTTTACGACCCTCAATCTCAAAGTCATCACTATTTGTTGGCAATCTTGTACTTTAGACACCCCCACATGCTTACGACCCTCAATCTCAAAGTCATTATTTGTTGTCAATCTTGTACTTTACACCCCCCACATGTTTACGACCCTCAATCTCAAAGTCAATCACTATTTGTTGGTAATCTTGTACTTTAGACACCCCCACATGTTTACGACCCTCAATCTCAAAGTCAATCACTATTTGTTGGTAATCTTGTACTTTAGACACCCCCACATGTTTACGACCCTCAATCTCAAAGTCATTATTTGTTGGCAATTTTGTACTTTAAACACACCCCTCATGTTTACGACCCTCAATCTCAAAGTCAATCATTATTTGTTGGCAATCTTGTACTTTAAACACCCCCACATGTTTACGACCCTCAATCTCAAAGTCAATCATTATTTTTGTTGGCAATCTTGTACTTTAAACACCCCCACATGTTTACGATCCTCAATCTCAAAGTCATTATTTGTTGGCAATTTTGTACTTTAAACACACCCCTCATGCTTACGACCCTCAATCTCAAAGTCAATAATTATTTGTTGGCAATCTTGTACTTTAAACACCCCCATCATGTTTACGACCCTCAATCTCAAAGTCAATCATTATTTTTTTGGCAATCTTGTACTTTAAACACCCCCACATGTTTACGATCCTCAATCTCAAAGTCATTATTTGTTGGCAATCTTGTACTTTAAACACCCCCCTCATGCTTACGACCCTCAATCTCAAAGTCATTATATTTGTTGGCAATCTTGTACTTTAAACACCCCCATCATGTTTACGACCCTCAATCTCAAAGTCAATCACTATTTTTTGGTAATCTTGTACTTTAGACACCCCCACATGTTTACGACCCTCAATCTCAAAGTCAATCACTATTTGTTGGTAATCTTGTACTTTAAACACCCCCATCATGTTTACGACCCTCAATCTCAAAGTCAATCACTATTTGTTGGCAATCTTGTACTTTAAACACCCCCCATGTTTACGACCCTCAATCTCAAAGTCATTATTTATTGGCAATCTTGTATATCTTTTAGACACCCCTCATGTTTACGACCCTCAATCTCATAATTGTTATTTGTTGGCTATCCTGTACTTAAAACACCCCCATGTTTACGACCCTTAATCTCAAAGTCATTATTTATTGGCAATCTTGTACTTTAACCACTCCCCTCATGTTTACGATATTAATATCTCAAAGTCATTATTAGTTGGCAATTTTGTACTTTAAACACACCCCTCATGCTTACGACCCTCAATCTCAAAGTAAATCATTATTTGTTGGCAATCTTGTACTTTAAACACCCCCTCATGTTTATGACCCTCAATCTTAATGTCATTATTTGTTGGTTGTCTTGTACTTTAAACACCCCCTCATGTTTACGACCCTCAATCTCAAAGGTATTATTTGTGGGTAAACTTGTACTTTAGACACCCGTCATGTCTACGACCCTCAATCTCAAAGTCATTATTTATTGGCAATATTGTACTTAGACACTCCCCCTCATTTTTATGACCCAAAGTCAGCAACTTGAGTTAAGAAAGTCATCAATAGTGAACATATTAATATTTGAAACTGTACATCTCTTCATTTCTGGTTCGAATCGGTTTTAAACTTATTTCTAAGCTGTTTTCAATTATCATGTCAAATCAAACATTCCAATCATTTTTGTGTGAAAGCGCAGGAGCACCTCTATGTTGGTCTATTTGATTGAATAACTTGTTCTAGATATGTAAATATGGTTGTAATTACTTTTGTGGGATGTTTTAATGAGTGTCATATTGAGTCATCAAATTGTTGATTAATTTGTCTCTCAATCCCCCTTTTGTTTTCCTCCTTCCTTTCTTTTCTTTTTTTTTTGGTGGTGATTTTTCCAAAATGTGACTTATTTCTTTTCTGGTTTTTCTATTTTGTTCACTTTGTTTGTTAGTTTGTGAATAATGTTTCTAAATATTGAAATAATATTTTCTAATTGGTGAGAACACACCTTCCGTCATTTGAATTATATGTAATGTATTGTGTACGGGTACGTTATAAGCTATATGCTTGTTGTTACCCAGTTACTTCGTTATTGTTTATAATTTGACATTGTTGAATAAAAAACCCCGTTTAAACCAACAGTGAACGCCTCAATAGCTCATTGCGTAGAGCGTTTGTCTCTCATGCGAATGTTCCGAGTTCGATTCTCGGCAAGGGCACTTTTTATTGTTGTTGTTGTTGGTTGTTTTCCATTAACGATAGTTTCATTTCACGCACACGTGCGCACACGCACGCACGCACGTACGCACGCACACGCACACGCACGCACGCGCACACACACACACACACACACACACACACACTGACCCCAAAGCCGAAAATGATCTCCCTTGCCCTTCATCAGTAACTCACTAACTGGGAGTTCAGTATATATGGCTCGGTTACCTATGGCTCTTTAACTGGGAGTTCAGTGTATATGGCTCGGTTACCTTTGGCTCTTTCACTGGGAGTTCAGTGTATATGGCTCGGTTACCTATATGGCTCTTTCACTGGGAGTTCAGTATATATGGCTCGGTTACCTATGGCTCTTTAACTGGGAGTTCAATGTATATGGCTCGGTTACCTATGGCTCTTTCACTGGGAGTTCAGTGTATATGGCTCAGTTACCTATATGGCTTACCTATATATGGCTCTTTATGGCTCTTTAACTGGGAGTTCAATGTATATGGCTCGGTTACCTATGGCTCTGTAACTGGGAGTTCACTCGGTTACCTGGCTCTTTAACTGGGAGTTCAATGTATATGGCTCGGTTACCTATGGCTCTGTAACTGGGAGTTCAGTATATATGGCTCGGTTACCTATGGCTCTTTCACTGGGAGTTCAGTATATATGGCTCGGTTACCCATGGCTCTTTAACTGGGAGTTCAGTGTATATGGCCCGGTTACCTATGGCTCTTTCACTGGGAGTTCAGTGTATATGGCTCGGTTACCTATGGCTCTTTAACTGGGAGTTCAATGTATATGGCTCGGTTACCTATGGCTCTGTAACTGGGAGTTCAGTGCATATGGCTCGGTTACCTATGGCTCTTTAACTGGGAGTTCAGTATATATGGCTCGGTTTCCCATGGCTCTTTGATCTGGGATGCGTCTTTGGCAAAACTGTTACAGACAAACTGTGTACCAAGACGATCAGCACCAACAGCGATGCGAATAGAAACGCAGGAACCAACGGCCCAGTGCACATCAAAGCTGTAGGCGGAGGTGACGAATGGTCTCAGTTTGTGTTACTGGAAGGAAGCTTTCCACGCGGCGGCCAATTGAGGTGCTTTGACGTGGAGAATACTCTGAGCAGAGTAAGTCGCTTTCATAATTGTGACCCGTCACCACAAAATGAGTCGTGATGTCCCAGATGTCACTTTTGAGTTATTAACTTGTTATTTTGCATTAAAAAAGCTTTCCAACAAACCAAAACGTTTGTAAATCGGACTATTTGTTGCAAAGTTATGAAGATTTGAAATCGTATACTCAGGGAATCGGCGAAATGAAAAAATGCAACCGGACCATTTATAAATGCGCACAAAACAACCAGATGTTTCTGATATAAACACTTTTAAGGCAGAAAGGATTGTTTTTACACTTCAATACTTATGTACATGGTAGATAAAGACCCATTGTTCAATAATAAGTCAAAATCTGAGAATTGATGATTTGACCCCCTTCCACATAAAATTGTCCCTAGGGGACAAGTGAACGGGACAATGCGACTCATTTTGTGGTGACGGGTCACAATTATCATTTAGACCGTTAGAAAGCCAACAGGACCTGTGCAAACCTCCGACAAAAGGCATTACCGTCACAATACCGTGTGTGTGTTAAACACTTCTAACGCCATGCATGTTTTTGTGTGTGTTTTTTGACGTTCTTGGTTGTCCGTTGCATCTCAACCGACAAGATCGAGGGAAGCAAAAACTTTTTTTTCCATATATCATATTATCATGGCACTAGGGGAAGACGGGGTCATGGGCAAGAAGCCCACCCCAATTATCTCATGAAATAAAGAAAATTTCAGTCAAATTTTCCCATGAGACGAATGCTTTAACGCTCGTCTCATGGGCAAAATCTGAGATAATGGGTTCTTTTTGCGCTTTTTACCCCGTCTTCCCCTATAGGTTTTTCAGCCTTTTGCCCTCTAGATTGGTTCTTTTTGTTTTTATGTTGTATCGGCATTACGACTACTTAGGCAGTCGTGTTTTGGGGGGTCTAATTTGTTTAAATTTACAGAATAGACAATATTCTGAAAATATCGATCTGATGAGTTCTAGAATACATTTAGTTACGATGCATTTACTGCTTCGTTTGGAAGGTTATTGCATCCATTAGTAATACGATTAGTAAAAAAAAAGGTTTGTGCAAGTTTGGTGTTAGTAGGTTTTTTTTTAATAGTTTAAAAGTATGACCGCAGGTTCTTTCATCCTCACACAGAGTTAGTAATTGTTTAGTGGTAGTATAGTCGTAAAGCCCATGGAGAATGGTGTATGTGGATATAATTTTTTTTACTTTTTAGGGCATGATGTTATCACTTGCAAAGCAAGAGATGGACTTTAAAAAATGCATGGGTTTAGCACTGCATTATAGGCTTGCGTCACTCACTTCACATGCCTGTTTTATGCATGGTACATCATACTTTTGTTGGTTTTCATGCTTCTGATTAGAATCATGTTATAAAACACAATATACCGATCTCCAAGACAGTGAAAGAAGCCTGCCAAGCGTGGGATATAAAACAATATCTTGACATAACATTTGCGTATATTAACCCATAGGCTTAGAGTAAACGCGCGTGAGAAAAGGTGTAAGAATACACCGTTGCTATTAGAAACTTGACGTCACAGTTATATATCTTGACATATCATTACCGTCTTGTCCTACCAAAGCCCAGAATTTGACAAGCTGTGCAGTGCTACCCCTAGGATTCATTCAGCGCTGACGACAACATTTAATGCTGGTACACAACGAAGATTCATGGTTCGACTGAATCAACAGTACCAGCTGTCACAGATCTACACAAACCATTCTGTGCGTGTCACTTGAAACGTCTAGCCATGGATATAGGCCTAGGCTACTCAACTCCATGACCGCGTCAATATTAGCAGACGATTCGAGCTATGCAATTTTGGCACAGGGAGAGTCCATGTTGATAATGTAGACGCAGTACTGTCGCAGACAGCTCGAATACATCTTCAGCCCGGAAAGAAAAATGAGCCGACTGAACCTGTGCGAAGAGCTACCGCACCTTCGTTTAAAAAAAAAGAAGCATGTTTTCGGGGCCTGTGATCGTTCTTGTCAAAGCTGACTCCCCTCTTTTTCACGGTGTGTTGAAATTGACTCGCTCTCGTTAAGTGTGTACATTTTATTGTTGGTGTTTACAAGTTAAAATAACAGCAATTGTCGTTAGTGTTTCAGTTCGCTGCTTCTGTTTGTGTTTATGTTACATCTTATGAAGTACATTTGTGTTAAAATTTTCTATTTTGTTGAACTATATTCTTTGCGCAAGAATGCGTGTTACAGTGTGTGTGCTGCGACCACTGTTGTGAAAAATGGATGCGTTTTCATTTCGCTGCAGATCTGAGCCTGTTTCTTTTTCTTGCTTTTCTGTTGATACATATCGGTATATATCCGTTATTAGGATTGATAGTGCATGAAATTGAATAGTACTAGGAATAAATGTTTCTAACATGCTTATAACAGAAGTATTTCACGTGGAGTTTCACATATTCAAATTTTTCAAAAGTGTTTTTCTTCAAGGCTGAAATCTACTTTGGAAAACGTCAAGGCATTACACCGCCTACAAGGCAAGCAGCACATTTTTTGAACAGTTCTTAGCGGAAACGTTTGATGACTGACATATTTTCTTTATAGCACTTGTTTTCACGAAGTATTTGTGTTCATATTAAAAACAACAACAACCAGAGCATGCATTCTTTCAAATTCAGAAACACCAACTCCTTTTTTATAAGCATGAAAGCCCGTCCCGTTTTTGGATTCTAGTTTATGGCTATTTTTAACCATTTTCCGGATTTTTCTTCGATCACTCAGACTGTTTCCTGTCAATTATGAGCGCAGATGCGTTGTGCTGCCGTTATGCGCCTACCAGCAAGTCCGACTTCGGCTGGAGGAAATGTTTTTGAAAGTGTTTCATGAAAAAAGGCAGGAGAATGGACCGGTAAGGCAGAAAGATAGTAGATGACAGTAAGCAAAGGGAAAAGGCAGAGTCAGAGAGAGTGACAGATTAGAGGAAGCTACAAACACAGAACTATTTTTACAAAAGAACAAAAGGGTTGTTGTTTTATTTTTGCTGTCATGTGTTTGTCGACAACTTTTGTTCTAAATAAATGTTTTTTCATCAAACGTTTGGCTGAAAGTTGTAATTGAGAAGATGGGCGTATAGCGCTATGCAAAAATCAACGCAAACGTTTAAAAGCTTTTATGATTAAGGAATCCCCCCATAAGCCACCCCTGCTTACCATGACCATAGAGAGGACAGATTTGTTTCAGTCAAAGAGTCAAACAATAGTTTATATAGTACAATAGTTTTCAAAAGACGCGAATGGCATAGTGTGAAATGTAAACTTATTATGCGTTTGCTAGTCTCCGAGTTAATCAGTATGTTCACAAGCAGCAGTCAATCTTCCATCAGTAATATTTGTGCTTGCGCGTTACTTACTAGTAGAAGTACGAAAATTAAACTGCTCATACAATTAACATGACACATCCAATATCCAAACTGATTTCAGGAAACAGTCCACATCGCAAATACCTTTAAAATGAGATGCTACTTGACTATGGTACATGCCCAAACACTTACGTTATGGGCCCCCATTATTGATGTCCGCCATCTTTAATTCTAGAAGTGTTCACTAGGATCCCACGCAATCATCCAGCTGGGATGTCAGCTTCTAACAAGCAACGTTGATCACATTCACGTTTGCTGAAGAGTGCAAACGAACTAAAATGGCGGGCTTCAGCTTACAAAACACGGAGTTATAATGTTATAAAGTTTATAACATTATAACTCCGTGCTACAAAACAAGTCCTAATGAGTTCATTCTTTTACGACAGTGCATAATGTTAGCGTTAATGATACAGCATTTACAATAATGAAACGTGGCAAAATTGTCCCCTGTAGTGGTGTCCAACCAATGGGGCCCCCTGATTTCAATAGATGATTTTCGAAGAAAAAAAACTAGGGGAGAGCACTTCGTGAAAATTAGAGTTGCAAACCTCCATTACTCGGTCAAATGCCATAGCTACAATGCAACAATGGCGTCGAAGCTTGAAACCGCAGGATGTGAGTCAGCGACTTGCAAATAATTTTTTTAATAGAAAAATTAGGGGTGGCCAGTAGCCACAAACTGATAAAACTTGCAAAATGTGACGCAAAAATATAAATGACATACATTTTTAGAACGACGCACGGTGTTCTAATTGTGCTGTATGTCTGCTCAAACACGCGAGTCGATCGGCTACGAGAGCCGAAGGTAGAGTGACTTCCCCTGTTTGACCGATTGAATTAGGCCAGATCACTCCCACACGCCATGAACTTACTCCCCTTAATTATTTCCAAACAATTCCTATTAACCACGACGGCAAGCCAACTAAACATACTCCGACTGAGATCGGTTATTTTACAAGTAAAAATTGTTGTCCAATCTTCACACTCTACATTACTGAACATTAACGAATGCGCATGCATATACATATGTATGCTTTACGCCCAATCTGTGAAATTGCTTATTTCGTGAAATGCCTGGCAAAATGCTTTTCCCAATTCATGAAATGGACAACATATATCACATTTTTAAAAACTTCCCATTCGCACAGGTATTGATTAAGGCTTGATTCAACAGTAGGTGAAGACGGGGTAAAAAGCGCATGGGCGGGTAAGAAGCCCACCCCAATTATCTCATGAAATGAAGCAAATTTCAGTTTCATTTTGCCCATGAGACGAGCATTAATGTCTAGCATTCGTCTCATGGGCAAATTTGACTGAAATTTTCTTTATTTCATGAGATAATTGGGGTGGGCTTCTTACCCGCCCATGCGCTTTTTACCCCGTCTTCCCCTAGCACATTTTTCTACATTGCATTTTCACCCCCATCCTGCCCCCCCCCCCCCCCACACACACCCCCCCCCCCCCCCCCCCCCCCCCCCCCCCCCAACTCTAGCAAATCCTACTCTGGGGCATGCCCGAGCCACATGTTCTACAAAACGTTTGATCATATTAGGTCTGATTAAATGAATTTTATACTCGTCTTAGGGTACGTACACATACGTGCAGAGATTCCGTGCGGAAACCCGTGCGCAATCCGTAAATAAGTAAAAGAAATAAGCGAAAAGATTTCCGCATGTGCCCGCATTTCCCCTAATCCGTGATTTTTTACCCTTCTTTCTTTTACTTATTTACGGATTGCGCATGGGATTTCCGCATGAACTGTGTACGAGGCCTAAAGGTGTGATTTCTCGTTCGTTTGAACCAACTTTTGGTCTCTGTGTGTTTTTGAACGAAAACGTACTTCTCATTCACAGCGCTTTTCTAAACAGCAAGTTTCAAACTTCTCTTGATCTTGATGAGGTTCGTCGGCAGGATCCAATTTCGGATATAAACGCCAACGTGGGGGAACAAAATGGGGAGAGCACCTAAACCTATTGATCCCTAACTAAACATAATAAAAACAAAATGGGGGGGGGGGGGGGGGGGGGGGGGGGGGTGTTAATGATCGGCAGGCTACAACGTTCCACTTTTCATCCAGCTGAAAAAAAACAGCTGGACCAGCCGACCCCCGGCTATTTTTTTTCACGGAACTGGGCAAAGCATTTTGCCACATTTCATGAAATGGGCAATTTCGCGGATTGGGTGTAACGTTGTTTGTCACAGGTGAATAAGGTGACGGTGAAGGTGGAGGGTGATGATTGGTGGCCAAAGTTCATCAGCATCTGCCCTGACGGCAAGGACTACCGTTATCACTGTCACTGGCAGGGAAGTAACTACTGCGAAGATGCTGACAACTGTAGCATTAAGAATGAGAAAAAAACCATTGATTGTAAGTCTCTCTCTGTCTCTGTCTCTCTCTCCTCCTTCCCTTTTTCTGCATCCCAATGCGCGCGTTTGTGAACGTGTACTGATAATGTTGTCTGTCTGTCACTGTTTCTCTGTGTCCGTCTGCCCGTTTGGGTCATACGTCTGTCTCTCCCCTTTTCATCATTATCATCTCTCTCTCTCTCTCTCTCTCTCTCTCTCTCTCTCTCTCTCTCTCTCTCTCTCTCTCTCTCTGTGTCTGTGTGTGTGTGTGTGTGTGTGTGTGTGTGTGTGAGTGTGTGCGTGCGCGCGCGCGTGTGTGTGTGTGTTGTGTGTGTGCATAATTATTCACTGAACGCTAATATTATTTACTTAATTCTGGTTTATCAGGGGGGGGGGGGGGGGGGGGGGGACACTATTTTTTGTGTGCTGTCCCATCTTCTGGGCCGTACAGTGGCGTTGCTCCCACGCCGCTCGTTCCGAATCCCAATTCGCAGCTACACCCCGGTTTGTTCAAGTCGCAGAATCCGAGATCAGCAGTCCAAGGGGAGCGAATCTATGTTAGGCCGTCAGGAGGCAACCAACCGAGGAGACAATGCACTTCTGCTGAGTCACTTCGGTGGAGTTCAGTGGAGCCTGTTCAGGACACCACCTACTAAGCCCCCTACTGACGACACTATTCTCTTAGTCGAGGAGCCAGAGTGAGTGAGGTCCTCCTCCGAGGGCGCCACCACGACCGTCCACCGACAGCTCCCCAGAACACACTGATCCCCATGACTTTGATCCGAACGCACCAAGGCATAGACTGGATTGGAAACCGAAACTGAGGTCACCATGAGAGCAGGGCATGCAAAGCCACAGAATTTGAGACATTTTTTTTATTTTATGATTGATGGAAAATGAGGCCCATGATAATGATGATGATGATGCTATGGAGTTCCGAATTAGTCTGAGACTGCATGGCAGGGCTGTATTCTACGCTTCCTTTCATAATATCCCGGCGTTAACCAGGCCCAAGAACTACAGACACCTGCAGTGTTGGTCTTGCAATTAGAGCAACACTCTCAGAATCGCATCCGTTAAGCGGATGAAACTCGACTGTGTGGTTTCAGTCTTCCCATTGAGCCCATAGCCACTCACTCTGGGTAGGAGTCGGTCCAGGACCGAAAAAACCCTCGCCTCTGATGGGATTCGAACCCAAGACCTCCCAGCCAGTAGTCCGCGACGCTAACCATTACACCACGGCGGCTGGTGGGACACTATTTTATTGCTAAAACGAATTTTATAACAGTTTCAATCAGCAAAAGTATTGGCTCACCTATGAGCTTTCGGGGGCGTCGCGCTCCCTTCGTCAGCGTCGTCTGCTGAGAGGCCACACGATCGTGAGTACAGCTCAAGGCTGTACCCACGGCACATGACTGTACCAGGGGAGAATAAGCCGCGGGCAAGGTGTGTCTCCCATGGTCCCGGTTGAGTGTGGGCTTGGCGGCGATGTAGATGGCCTCCTTCACCCCTTTTTGGAACCATCTGCTGTCTCGGTCCAGCACAGAGATGTTGTCGGGTGAGAACCGGTGGTCGTAGTTGGCCATGTGGGACGCAACCGGTGACGAATCCCGTCTGTGCTCCGTGACTCTCTTCCTGAGGCTCCTTTCTGTCTCTCCAATGTAGACCCCTTTGTCACAGTCTCCGCAATCAATGCAGTAGACGACTCCCGACTAGTCGAGCTTGTCAGTCTTGTCTTTGGGGGCAACAAGCTTGCTGTGGATGGAGTTGCAGGGCTTGCTGTGGACTACGACCCCAGTCTTTCTGATCTTGCGGCTGAGAGCCTCTGTGATGCCACGGACATATTAAGGGATGGTGACATGCCCACGGCGAGGGGTCTGGCGCTGGTTAGAGGGGTGGGGAGGGATCGTTTTGCTCCCTGGTTGATTCCATGTACACTTGGGGTACCCTGAGATGGAGAGCACTTCTTTCAGGTGGTGTTGTTCCTGGTTCAGGGCTTCTGGTGTGGAGCATAATTTATGGTCTTTGCTCGGTGTCTTAAGGTCCGGATAAACCCCAATTTGTGTTCCAATGGTTGATGGCTATCGAACTGGAGGTATTGGTCAGTGTGGGTGGCTTTCCTGTACATGCTGAAGACTAGCAGGGTGTCATCATGTCTTGTGATGAGCGTGTCCAGCATAGCGATTCGACCCTCCTCCTCCATTTCTCTGGTGAATAAGATGGAGTGGTGTTGGTTGTTGAGGTGATCCGTGAATTCCTCCATGCCATCCTTGTTGATCCGCGCCATGGTGTCATCCATGTAGAGGCCCCAGTAGCGAGGATGAGTGTGGAACGAGGCCAGGGCTTTCTCCTCAAGGTCCTCCATGAAGAGGTTGGCTACAATCGGGCTGACGGGGGAACCCATGGCGGCACCTTCTGTCTGCTGGTAGAAGCTACCCTCGAAGGTGAAGTAGGTGGTTATGAGGCAGCAGGAGAGGAGGTCACAGATGTTGTCGGCTGACAGCGTGGTTCTTTGTGACAGTGTGTTGTCGTTTTCCAATCTCCTGCGGATGATCTCTATACTCTCATTCACAGGAACTGGAGACACTGTGTAGTGGGACAGTTTGTTCACCAAATTCGCGCTGTTCTGCAGGTGGTGTTCTGTGTTGCCAACCAAGGGGGACAGGATGTCGGCCACGAACCGTGCGGTTTCATAAGTGAGGGAACCTCTCGACACAACTATGGGGTTGAGGGGGATGTGTTTCTTATGAACTTGGGCAGACCATAGAACTTGGGCACGTCGGCGGCTGTGGGATATAGTTTCCAATAGTCCTGCATGCTCAACTCCACGCTCACCTTGAGCTGCTTCAAGAGACAGACAATTTTGGTGGAGTAGCGGCTTGTCTGGTCTCTTCTGAGGGGCTGGTAAGTCTTTTGGTCTTCCAATAGTTTGTGGATTTTCTTTCTGTAACCCCCTTGATCCATGATGACTGTGGAGCGACCTTTATTTGCAGGAGGGATCATGATGGATAGATCCTTCTTTAGTTCCATCAGAGCTTTCCTCTCTGCAGCAGTCAGGTTGGACTTGGGAAGCTTGGCTTGTTGGAGTCCAACACACTGTGAGCGTAAATGAGAGGCCTCCTCGGTGTTAGGACCGATGTGTTTGCAGGCTGTTTCGATCGATGTGATGAAATCTACCATTGGTAGTTTGTCTGGTGCCACTGCGAAATTCAAACCCTTTTCCAGAACGGAATGAACTGCTGTTGGGAACTCGCGGTTAGTGAGATTAACCACCCACCTGTCTTTCGTTTCACGCTGTTTCTGCTTGGTCACCTCAGCAATGGGATCACCATGGTCGAATTTAACTGAAGTTTGCGCTGCTAAAGGTTCAAACTTCTGCTTTTGCCGCATTCTGACTTTGTCGAATTCTGACTTTTTGACAGTCTCTAACTCCCTAACTTCCTCCGACACAGCTTCCGGTACACGTGTACCGACGTCCTCGATTCGTTCGTAGTTTTGTTGTTCAATGGTTTTGATCTTGTAGTTTATCTGTGCTAGGGGTTCGGGTAAAAAGCGCATGGGCGTAAGAAGCCCACGGCGTTATCTCATGAAATCAGCCAGTCAAATTTGCCCATGAGACGCCGCTAGACATTGATGCTCGTCTCATGGGCAAAATGATGTTTTGATTTTTTCATTTCATGAGTGAAATGGGGTGGGTTCTTACCCGCCCAGGCGCTGTTTACCCCGTCTTCAAATTCCCAGCGTGGTCAAATATGTAGCAACTATGTAGAATATGCCAAAAAAGTTATTAGAGTTACGTCCCCTGTTGCCAGCGCCAAATTTGCACGAGCTATAAATTTGACTGCCAATGTCTGTCAAACTTATAGCTCGTGCAAATAAATAGCTCAACATCAGCCAATCATTCAAATTATGAACAAAAGTAGCAGCGTGTTGTATTGCTGATGTTGAGCTATTCATTTGCACAAGCTATAAATTTGACTGACATTGGCAGTCAAATTTATAGCTTGTGCAAATTTGGCGCTGGCAACAGGGGACGTAACTCTAATAACTTTTTTGGCATATTCTTCATAGTTGCTACATATTTGACCACGCTGGGAATTTGAACCCGACAGGCCTACCTTGCGAATTGCTTCATTCCCTTTTCCAGTTGCCGGAATGATTGAATGACCATCTGGTCGTAATCATGGATAAGACGAAGAGGTAGTTTTGACAGCTGAGGCGATGACATGATCAAACGAATTTTATAACAGTTTCACTCAGCTAAAGTATAGGCTCACCTCAGAGCTTTCGGGGGCGTCACGCTCCCTTCGTCAGCGTCGTCTGCTGAGAGGCCACTGGCGGATCAGTGCACACAATCGTGAGTAGAGCTCAAGGCTGGACCCACGGCGCATGACTGAACCAGGGAAGAATAAGCCGCATTGATTTGTTTTGTTAGAAAGTTAATATCTATCAACGTGACGATTGTCTGATCAACTTTAAATTTCGCTGTAAAATGGTTAATCAAGTTGATTGTTTGACTTTTGACGTAAATGACTGGCCATAATAAACATTAGTTTTTACAAGTAAAATGATTGATCATCTTCATTGCATATTATCAATTTTTCTCTGCAAAATATTTGATAATCGTGATCGTCTAACTCAAGGTATTAGGTACTTTATAGTCACAGAGGCTGTGCCCTTTACTCAAATGGCTTTTATCATTGGTTGACATTAGCCTGTAGTAGGGGCCAACAGTAACATGAGAGCTGTACAATAGATGATTTTCTACAGTCATGGAAAACCATGGTACAGTTTTAGTCTCTTGTGGAAGACTCTGACTCTCGAACGAGGGGGGCCCTTGCACCGGCTCTGGTGCTGCAGCCAATGGGATGATCTAGCCTTTGGGGACCTTCCTCAATGCCAGCTGTGTCCTCAAATCCCTTTGGCCGAGAGAGTGGGGATGTACCCTGGGCAAGGCATCTCCACTAGAAACAAATTCTCGCCCAGCCCGCCAGAAAAGTATCTGCCCCTTCTGCTATCTGGCAGTCATTGTCGGAAACGACAGACCAGCATACATAGTCACAAAGGCGTCTCTGTGAAATTCGGGTTGCTCCCACCTGGAGAGCGCGTCGCAACCAGAGGCGCACCACCCTTTTTTTTTTCTGCGTGTGATTTTTGTGTGACTGATGAGGAAGGAAGGATGTATGTGTGTAAATTTTGACCAAATGACAACTTTTTTGTTGCCACTGGGTTTAAGTTAAGTGCATGGGCACACGGAACCTCAGTTTATCGTCTGATCCGAAAGACTCCACGTTCAGACCGTGAGGCCTAGTGCAAAGTGAGAGGAAAAATCCCCTGTAAATCTATTTCAACCTGCCGTGAAACGAGCGCTGGTTAATGCTTCCAGGGCAGTCGGTTTGCTCCTATGTGCCTGTGTTAGCACGGTAACGTTTGAACGGAGGGACCCAGGAGGCTCACATTTTGCATGCGGATAGGAAGTTAGGATATCTAGGCCAAGTTCGAAAATGAAGGTCATTGGTTCAAGGTCACTGGAGCCGAACATTATGCCGCGTGAGATCCTCGCTGACACAGGGGCACTGTAAAGTGCATGATGTGTAGACTGTTTGATCGGACTTTAGTTTCAGGGGCGTTTGTCTGTTTGTTCCTGCAAAGGTCACTGGACCCGAAAACGCTGCCGTGCGGCTGGTTGACATAGCGTTTTCACGCCCTAGTTCTTTATTTCGTTTTGAATTTTCTGACTCATCCAAACATTTACGTGTGTGTGTGTGTGCGCGCGCGTGTGCATGTGTGTAATGCAGGTGTTCGAAAAGACAACCGGCAACACTGCCAGGAGGAATAAAGCGTGCCCAGATCGAGCAGTACACCGACAGCTGTGGGACTCACGAGTGTCCCGCAGGATCCTTGATCGTACTGCTTCCTTTTCTACTCTTTAGGCTCCTCTCTTTGATGAAAATCTGGGTAAAGGTAAAGATCTGCCACCCCCCCCCCCTGCATTTCTCGGTTAATTCTCTTTTTCCGTTTTTGCCTTTCTTACCATACATAAAGCTGTATTTTAGGAACATTTTTAGCTAATAACCTTTTTGGAATACTAACCCTAGCCCTAACCCTAAACCTAACCCTACCCCCCACTATGTACTGCAGTACACCGCGATTTGTGACAGTTGTGAGGGTTAGGTTTAGGGCTAGGGTTAGTATTCCAAAAAGGTTATTAGCTAAAAATGTTCCTAAAATACAGCTTTATGTATGGTAAGAAAGGCAATAACGGAAAAATAGAATTAACCGAGAAATGTAGGGGGGGGGGGGTGGCACATCTTGACCCTTACCAAAATCTGCATGTCTTGACTTCTCTCTCTGTTTGTTCGACCTCTCTCTCTCTCTCTCTCTCTCCCCCCCCTCTTCTCCGTCTGACCTCTCTCTATCTCTGTCTGTCTACCCCCCCCAAAATCCCCTTCTGCCCCCCCCCCCCTCTCTCTCTCCCCGTCTGACCTCTCTCTCTGTCTGTCTGTCTACCCAACCAACCCCTCTTCTCCCCCACCTCTCTCTCTATCTCTGTCTGTCTACCCCCCCCCCCCCCTTCTCCCCCCCCCCCTCTCTATCTCTGTCTGTCTACCCACCCACCCACCCCTTCTCCCCCACCCACCCCTTCTCCCCCCACCCCTCTCTCTGTCTGTCTCTCTCATATCAGAATTTGAAATAACAATCAGTTGATGTCCAGCCTTCACAGACACTTTTCAGTATATCTATCATTTTATGCTGTCAGTGTCTGACGCATTAGTTGTTAGATATGCTTTACACTGAAACTCATGTTTACAAAAATTATTTGTCACTGACGCATTAGTTGTTAGATATGCTTTTTACTGAAACTCATGTTTACAAAAATTATTTGTCACTGACGCATTAGTTGTTAGATATGCTTTTTACTGAAACTCATGTTTGCAAAACTTATTTGTCACTGACGCATTAGTTTTAGATAATTATGATTTTTACTGAAACTCATGTTTACAAAAATTATTTGTCACTGACGCATTAGTTGTTATATATGCTTTTTACTGAAACTCATGCTAACAAAAATATTTGTCACTGACGCATTAGTTAGATATGCTTTTGACTGAAACTCATGTTTACAAAAATTATTTGTCACCGACGCATTAGTTAGATAATTATGCTTTTTACTGAAACTCATGTTTGCAAAACTTATTTGTCACTGACGCATTAGTTTTAGATAATTATGATTTTTACTGAAACTCATGTTTACAAAAATTATTTGTCACTGACGCATTAGTTGTTATATATGCTTTTTACTGAAACTCATGCTAACAAAAATATTTGTCACTGACGCATTAGTTAGATATGCTTTTGACTGAAACTCATGTTTACAAAAATTATTTGTCACCGACGCATTAGTTAGATAATTATGCTTTTTACTGAAACTCATGTTTGCAAAACTTATTTGTCACTGACGCATTAGTTTTAGATAATTATGATTTTTACTGAAACTCATGTTTACAAAAATTATTTGTCACTGACGCATTAGTTGTTATATATGCTTTTTACTGAAACTCATGTTTACAAAAATATTTGTCACTGACGCATTAGTTAGATATGCTTTTGACTGAAACTCATGTTTACAAAAATTATTTGTCACCGACGCATTAGTTAGATAATTATGCTTTTTACTGAAACTCATGTTTACAAAAATATTTGTCACTGACGCATTAGTTTTAGATAATTATGCTTTTTACTGAGACTCATGTTTACAAAAATTATTTGTCACTGACGCATTAGTTGTTAGATATGCTTTTTACTAAAACTCATGTTTACAAAAAATTATTTGTCTCTGACGCATTAGTTAGATAGATATGCTTTTGACTGAAACTCATGTTTACAAAAATTATTTGTCACCGACGCATTAGTTAGATAATTATGCTTTTTACTGAAACTCATGTTTACAAACATATTTGTCACTAATTTTCCTGCGACATCGTAGGGGGAATGTCAGTATTTTTAGCACTTTATTTTGGAACTCAAATTTGTTATCTCATGCCCAGAAATGCAAGGACGTGAGTGATATTTCAGCGACTTTAAACCACAAAATTCTTTACCTATTAAACATTTATATTCCGATAAAGTGCGAAAACATAATTTATGAACAAAGAACAAATTTTATTTTGCCAATTACAAACAACAAATTTGATCTTGCAAATAACCACCCAATTCATAACTTGAGTAACTTGGCTGGTAACTTGAGCATGTGTAGGTGGCAAGAACTTCATCGATCAAAACATGGTATGCTAAACGTACGGATGATGCAAATCAAAAAATGTTATTTACATGGCATTACAATTATTTTGGGGGGGTTCTCCTATGGATGGTTACATTTTTGTCTGGAAGCAAACAAAAATGAATAAAAACAATTATATATACATCTATTAACGTGCCTGGAGAACTCACTTTGTTTTGAAAAGAATATACATCAAATAAATCAAATAAAAAATTTTGATACATAAAGCAATAATGTAGTTTAGGACAATTTCCCGACAAACTGACATGAAACTTGATATAGAGTTCACAAACAGAACATGAAAACGGTTTAAGTTCTAAAGTTATTTAAATACCTCTACCAAAGAACCTACTTAAAACGACTGTCGTGGAATGAATACGTAAAAACACAATTTTGCTTGAAGCATCAGCACGCAGCAATGGCCTGGCAGTGACCGTGTTTCCAACATGCTCAAGTTACCCGCTCTTCCCCTATCATACAAGTTAGCATAATCTTCATTCTTGTATTTTGTTTTTCAATCTTTTAATTATTATCTTTCACTTTTATTTCTTGAGCCTGATAGCGAACAAAAAAAGAGAGAGGAGAATAAACAGAAAGGAAGCAAGAGTTGACCGGTTTTAGTCTGTTATTCTGAGTGTGAGCGAGTCCGTTTGTTAGTGTTGATTTATCTACCACTTCTGTCTGTCTGTGTGTGTGTGTCTATCTGTCAGTCTGTTCATTCAGTTACCTCCTCTCTTCTTCGTTCCGTGATTGTCTCTTCTTGTCCGTCTGTCTGTGTGTCTGTCTGTTCATTCAGTTACCTCTCCTCTCTTTTTTTGTTTTGTTATTTTTTTTACCTCTCCTCTCTTCTTCGTTCCGTGGTTGTCTCTTCTTGTCTGTCTCTCCCCCACTGCCTCTACCTTGGATACAATATATCCCTACTTCTTCTCATCTTCCTGTTTCTGTCTGTCTGTCTGTTGTTGTTTTGTCTATCTATAGCTTTCTCTCTCACTCACACACACACACTTTCTCTCTCTCTCCCTCCCTCTCTCCCCCTCACACCCTCTCTCTCTCTCTCCCCTATCCCTCTCTCCCCCGCACACACACTCCTCCTCTCTCTCTCCCTCTCTCCCCCTCACACACACACGCTCTCTCCCCCTCACACACACACACTCCTCCTTTCTCACCCTCATACACACACACTCTCCCTCTCTCACCCTCACACACACTCTCCTCCTCTCTCTCCCCCTCTCACACAGACACACTCTCTCTCTCTCCTCTCCCTCTCTCTCACCCTCACACACACTCTTCTCCTCTCTCTCCCCCTCTCACACACGCACACACTCTCTCTCTCTCCCTCTCTCACCCTCACACACACTCTCTCTCACCCTCACACACACACTCTCTCTCAAAATGAAAGCTACAATACAGAGCACATCTCCAACAAAGGAAACATGTTGATTTAAATGTTACTTATTTATTAATAGTCAACCACACATAATTTCTTTGGGACTTTTATCACGACTCCACCAAAGTCGGAGTGTGGCTGCCCACATGGCGGGGTAAATAAAAAAACCGGTCACACACGTAATGTTCTCATCCCTAGCTGATGCATTTGTACCATAGTGTTCAAGTGCTTCGGCTGTTGGGATGATCCCAGGAGTCTTTGAAACCAGGGTATGTCAACATCAACATCACGACTTAAACAACAAAACTTGTTTGTAAATCAATACATCTCATCACAGGGAAAAAACAAAACCCCCCCCAAAATGAAGTAAAAAGTACACTTGATAACAAAGTCAATGTTTCATGAAAAAAGAAATAAAATTTATCACAACTGGAATTTCATAAACGATGAAATGGCTATTACTTCTATTACAGTTGATAACAAAGCCAATCTCTCATGAAAAAATAAGTACCATTTATCACAACTGGAATTAAAAACAATACCAAAAAAAACTACAACAAAAAAAACATGGCTATTACTTCTACCCCACCCCACCTCTCCCTTTTGCCAGAACATTCACAATTTGGGGATTGTAATCACATGATATTCCTGGTGTGGGTCACATTTTCATTCATAAAGACAACTACTGTATATTAAAGACAATACAATCATAAAACAAGAGGCAAAGCCTTCAAGGCTCACTTGGGGGAGTGCAAAAAATAATGACTTTGAGATGGAGGGTCATAAACATGAGGGGGGTGTTTAAAGTACAAATGAAACTATCGTTAATGGATACAACTTAAACAACAACAAAAACCATGCCTTTCCCGAGAATAAAACCTGGAACCATTGGCATGACAGACGCTCTACGCAATGAGCTATCGAGGCTTTGACAGTTGATGACTTTCTTAACTGATGTTGCCTATTGAATACTCTCTAAACCACTAATTTAAAATGGTATCTGTTTACAGTGTTGTTTTAAGTATTTAATTATTCAAAATCATTATTGTTTAAAAGCTTACATAAACATCTATATGCGTGAAAAGTTTGAACAATGTACGCCTTCTATTTCCCGAGAAAATGTCAACGTTAACGTTTGGAGGTTGGACCACGGACGCAACACACACACACACACAACCGAACAACTATCATACTATAGACTCACTTTGTGCTAACTTCGTGAACACGACTGAGCCAATGACTAGCATTATCTTGCAGTTCCATGGTTTGAAATCACCAATGACGATACACTGCTCAGTGCTGTTCAGGGAGGAACGTTTAGTTTATCTATATTTTCAGAAGTTTTTTCTAAGCCAACTGAAGTTTACCGTAAGTAACCTGTCACAAATAACACTCAAGAATATGTGGTACAGTGGAATCTCCCTTATAAGACCTCCCATTATAAGACTCCCTCCCATATAAGACCTACTTCTCTGAGAAAGTGCCATTCCTTGTAAGTATTAAAATTACCTCCCTTATAAGACCACTCCCTTATAAGACCTCATTTTGGATGATTTTTGAAGGTCTTATAAGGGCGGTTCCACTGTACAAGGTTTGGAAATAAGTTTTGCCGTTGCTAGATTTTCATTCATGGGCAGTTTTATTTATGTTTGCGCCATTAAGTGTATTATTCAAGAACATTTTCTACTAATTATGTTGCATAGTTAGTTAGTTAGTCTATTATAATCCCGTCAACAGCTATGGTTATCTCAGGACTGTCACCGCGTAAAGTTCGACCACGTATAGCAAAACACAAATCCATGAATCTTAACAACGTACAAAACCTGAAAACAAATACTATAGTACAATTCATAACATGACACTTCCCTCATTATACCCTATAGCACATAATTCCAGACAGTGCTGGAAATGTAAGCCATTCCACTCTATTTATCGAGTCCAGGTTAAAAAAACCAGTAAAAAAGGATAACAAATACATACTAGTAAGCTAAGATACATAAAAAAGGCTATATAAGCAAATATGCACTGCAGAATGGACAACAGGTGCCCACTCAAGTGCGTAAGAATCACGTCTGGAAGCCAATGAACAATACAAAAAAAACCATGGCATGTCATAAATTGTAAAAAGGAAAAATGTGGAAGGGTTTTATAGAAAAAATGCAGGAGAATGGACCAATAAGGCAGAAGGAAGTAGACGCCAGAAAGCAAAAAGAAGAGAAAAGGCAGAGTCAAAGAGAGTGATAGAGTAAGGGAAGTCATTAGCATAGAACTTCCAGAAGAAAGGGGAACTATTTCTGCTGAAAGACCCCCCGGAATCCCTACGGGAGGGCCCTAACCACGTAAGCCAGCCAAACAGAGAGAGAGAAAATGGAGTTTTACGTCCTCTTGGTCTGAATCAGACACATAATTATGGGACACTTGTAAATACAAATATGGTTGGAACAATACTGGAGGCAATGCCCGGAGGCAGTACGAAACCAGTAAAGTCCCGATTTTTTAAATTAATACAGATAGCTGTAGTGGTGACCACGGCTCGGTTAAACCTCATCGGCTATGGCACCATCCCAAGCCAGCCTAACAAAACAAGTTTCTACCATAAATCTGAAAGGAAATTTGAGCAGAAAAATCGTTAGAATTAAAATTACCGAATGAGGTAAGAACAGTGAAGAAACACATAACACAACTTCAATAATAAATCTTCTTCTTCGATCGCTCAGACAGTTTCCTGTCAATTATGAGTGCAGATGCGTCATGCTGCCGTTATGCACCTAATGCCCAGCACGTGCGACTTCGGCTGGAGGAAATATTTTTGCACAATAATGGTGACAGCAGAAAAAAAATCCTGAAAATTTACTAATTCAAAACAAAGAAAGAAACAAACAAAATAAGTGCAACGCCGAGCGGCTGCAAAGTCCCCTCGCAGCATCGCCGAGCTACTCCGAAATCGGAATGTGTCGGTTGTACACATACATAAAAACGCATCAAAACAGCACGTAACTACATAAAAACGCATAAAAACAGCACGTAACTGAATAGTTTTTGATATATAGCCTTGGGGTTCGGACCCGTGATTTGAGCGCGCGCGATCATGCGCACACGAGCGCACAGAAACATTCATGACAACTGTGTTATAGACCATTCATCAAGAAATGTTGTGAAAAAAACTGCATTGAAATACATGCAAAACTTTGCGAGATATTAGCGATTATGTGTTTGGGGGTTTGAACCCCGTAACTGGCGTGACCTTGACCTTAATGTAAAACTAAATACATCAGTGGATAGCTTGCATCTTGGCAAACTAGTATACCAAATTTGATGATGATAGACTGAATAGTTTTTGAGAAAAACGGACGAATAGCCGGACGGACGGAGGCAGGCTCGGGGACTAACAAAACAAGTAAATATCCGCAGCTGTGAATGTAGAAAAAAAACCCACACAAAAACAAAAATTAAACAAAATAATTACTATTTTAAGGGATTGCATAGCCAAGTAGCATGTTACAGTACCGTATTTTTTGGACTAGAAGGCAATATATTTTTTTTCCTAGTGTGAAACCCCTGCGCCTTATAATATGACTAATAATATATTAACCCTTTCACCGCCAATGTCGCATTTTAGCACCACAATGGTTTAACACCCATGTCACTAAAACTAGTAAAAGGCATCAAAACAGGGCCTGTTATCCAAAGACTTCATTTTCTTAATTTTGGGAGGTAAGGATAGGCCTAATGTTGTATATGTCACATAGGAATAAGGAATATTGCAGATTTTGTTTTTTCTATACCCAGTTAAGTTTAATATTTTTTGGCTGAAAAATGGCTGGCGGTGAAAGGGTTAAGAGAATCTGAATTTTATGTCAAATTTGGGGGGTGCGCCTTGTAGTCCGGAAAATAAGGTGTTCTTTGTTCATGGTAGTGCACAATCATTATACAAGACAAGCTCAGAATAAACTAGAAAGCACAGATAAAATGTAACCTCCACTGAGACAACTCACTTTTAACGTACAGACAAACCCCTATTTCACGACCCTCTGTTAAGCGACCACCTCTCATTTGAGACCGGATTTGTTGGCACAGATGCATTTTACTATGTAAACGACCTCTCTTAAAAGACTTCCTCTAAAACGCGACTTACGACCACCATTTTGTTGGTTTTTACGACCGTTGTTGTCGTCTGCATAGACTTCGAGCAAAGGGAAACAACCATGGTCAAGGGCCTGAAAGCGGAGTCGCTTCCCTTGTTGTAGAAAAGATGGCGGAAAGCGTAGGAAAAGCACGAAAACCACTGACTTTGAAAAAGAAAACCACTGACTTTGGACGAGAGTGGAGGTGATTAACAGAAGTCGGCGAAGTGAAACTGTAATAAATCGATTGCACAATCCTATGGAGTTGGAAAGACCCAAATCCAGTTTTAATATGTCATTGTATGTGTGCATGAAGAAGAGAGTATGAACTGTGCTGAATTTTTTCTTTCTACGGCTGCCAGTGAAAACCTCCGTCATACGACCCCTCCAATTTACGACCGATTTTTCCGGACATTTTGGAAGTCTTAAAATAGAGGTTTGTCTGTATTTGCAATTTAATTATTTCTAGGGCTCAATTAATTTTTTTTAAATATTAATTTGGACTGCCAACTGGTGTTAATAACCCAGCCAACACCAACACCAACAAGTTGCCACATACCATGGGAGACAACAGACAATGCTCGCAAAATAGGCAAGGGACATAATTTCTGTGTTAATAACCCAGCCAACACCAACACCAACAAGTTTAAAGTCAACTCCAGGGCACAGAAATCATTCATCCCCAGATCCATCCACCTTCTAAACTCATGATCCTTTTAGGTTTAAATGTGTGTTCATTGTGTTAAAAGAAACTATGCATGCTTATCCTTAGACGTGTATGTATCCACGTATAATGTGTATTTTTAAGCGTGTATTATGCATAACCTTTAAATATGTACATTATGCTCACGCATGCTAAATGTCTATGTCCGCATACATTTTATGCATATTTTATTTTTATACTCATGTCACTTTCAGTCAAAATGTGCTCCTATTCATGCATGCTGAATGTCGATGTCTTTGTTATTCTGGCACCTGAACAAAATTTCTCCTTGGGAGATAATCGGAGTTGGCAATATGCACGCACCGCACGTTTTTGGTCAGATCTTGTTAACAGTGTCTTGTTAAAAGTGTGATTTTGAATTCGCCAGCTTTCTTTCAAAACCGATCAACATGCGGGTTAGGGATAGGGTTAGGGATAGGTTTAGGGTTTCACATCACATTTTACAATGCACTCTTTTTTACATCCTCGATCTTTCTTAGGTTCCAAAGATGCGCGCTTATTGGACAAAACATTGCGATCGATGATAAAAAAAATGAATGCGCTCATTTAGGACAGAAGAAGCGATGCGCTCAATTACAACAGAGTGGATGCGCTCAATTACGACAGAGTGGATGCGCTCATTTCAAACTACATGCATGCGCTCATATGAGCCGGAAAAAGTCGATGGACGTTTATCGACAATAGAAAAATCGTATGCAGCCGAGATAATAAAGTGAGTTTGAATTGATTTGAACAAAAGCTCCCTTTTTCCATGCATGCTACTCAAACAAGAACCATACTTCATGGACGATTTAAGGCGACAGTCTTTTTATCCAGACTGAGACCCAAGACCCCTACGCCCATATGACCCAAAGAAACTATGATAAAACTGAACAATATTTTCAGTATAATATGCATTATAGTTCATTAAATAAGGTAATTGGTTCTTGTAAAAAACAAAAAAGGCATCAAAACCATACGAATTGAAATCCCTTCTTGCTTGCAACAAACTTTAAAACTTCATGGATAGCAACACGCACAACAACGTCGGTGAAATTTAAAAAAATTGTATCTCGATTTCTTTTTTCCCTTGGGTTAGATACATAGTCAGCTCTCTAAATTTCCCCCGCCTTCATATTTCTAACGACTTTCTATCTGGGGTAAATGAGGTTGTGAAAATAGAAAAAAAACTCATAAGTCCCAAATTCAGATCTAGTTAAGGACAAAAACCTCGTATCTTCGTTCTTTTCAAGCCTAAATCTTTTTTTTAAAAGTAATTTTAACAAAATGCAGGACTAAACTCGCAATGTCTTGAACAACATATTCATCATAGTTAATCAATTGTGGTCAACGCGGTTAATTTCAAAAAGTTTTTTTCATTTTTCTCAAAACTACCAAAATTGAGATACAAGGTTTTTGAATTTCACAGATGATAAGCTATACTTTTTTTTCCTTAATTGGATACGGATACCATGTACCTTATAATATGGATAATAACATAAGTTACTGTTAATGCAAAATCACATCTTTGTTCAAATGTGTGTGTGTGTGTGTGTGTCAGAGCTGATTCTAGGATTTTGAAAAAGGGGGGGCATTCCCCCCCTATGATTGAAAAAAGGGGGGCAGGTCCCCCCCTAAGAATGAAAAAAGGGGGGACACTTTGCACTGCATTCCGTCTTGGACAGCCATGGCCACTTCTTCAGCCAGTCGTCTTGGAACCGGTGTTCCCTTGCACTGGCGCTGTTATCGGGCTGCTTCTCCGAGTTTTTGGATGTAGTCGCCGTTTCTTCAAGCTCTTCTCCACACTCTGACTCATCATGTGGCACAGACTGCTTTTTTTCCACTTTGCCTCCGTGAAAGTCAAAATCAAGGAGCATGGCTACGTGCTTCATTTTGGAAGAAATCCAATATGGCGGCTTAAACTCTCGCAAGTTCTCGTCGGTATTCAAGATGAATGAGATGAACGCGATTGATTAGTTGATCAGTTTGTGTAGCCTAGACAACAGGTTTTGCAGACGACGAACGCCATGCCCGCAGCGATCGGTGAAAATAGCGGGCTGTTCTGCAAATGTGCGGGAGTCGGCCCGCATTAAGACTCGATTATCGCGGGAAGGAACAGATTTTCGGGGGATTGTACCAATCCCGCGCTCTAGAATCAGTGTGTGTGTGTGTGTGTGTGTGTGTGTGTGTGTGTGTGTGTGTGTGCGTGCGTGCGTGCGTGCGTGTGCGCACCTTTTAATACAAAGCGCCTTACAGCCAGTAAAATACGCTATTAGTATCACGACGATGATGGCGATGACTAGCAGCGGTTGTGGTTATCATCATGATAAAAACACTCTCTCAGTCTGACTAGACAGCGTAGTCCACTAAATCATCAAAGCCACTGGCGTTGACTGCCCGTTCAGCTCAGATTCCGGAGAGCGCGACTTCTGGGACTGTTAAGACAGAAAACCACAATTTCCGTTTCTTTGACATTACGGGGAAAACAGACATAATGCAGACCTGTTTACCCCCTACACAAGTCTTGAGTAGTCTGGACAGCTGAAATGAGTAGTTTTGGTACAAAATGTGTAGTTTTATTCATTAAATCATCAAATAATGTTCACTGAAAATGAGTAGTAATCAAGAATTAAAGAGCATTATTTTCAGTTTAGAAGAGTAGTAGAGGTCCAAACTGAGTAGAATACTACTCCAAAAGAGTATAGAGTAAACAGGTCTGACATTAATGGAATGTTGGCATGAATTGAAATTCAACCTCCCATTATAAGACTCCCTCCCATCCATATAAGACCTACTTCTCTGAGACATCGCCCTTCTTTGTAAGTATAAAAATTACCCTCCTTATAAAACCCCTCCCTTATAAGACCTCATTTTGGATGATTTTTGAAGGTCTTATAAGGGATGTTCCACTGTACCTTGTCCAGGTTTTATTTGATAATCTATGCACCATCACAATTTTTATTGTCAATACTTCAAGGTCTCCTGACAAGAGGTTGGGGCTGTGCCGGTCGGGGTTTGTCCCCGGGAGGCCACTATGGTAGCCGGATTGGCCTGACTGGAGCCAAGAAACGCTGGGGAGATAGATCTCTATATTTTTAGTTCATTTCTTTTCAGTTGCTTCTTTCATTTTGTTTTATTTTTCCTTCCTGCTGCTCCACAAGCACGCTGTATAATTATCCAGTTGGATAGCTCAGCGTTACGAGTCAGATTCAGAAGAGGGGTGCGGGAACGATAAATGCTTTAAAACTGTTTTCTTTTATGTATTCCTAGCATGGTACTGGGGGAAAAGCATTTTTCTCTGAAAATATTTGGGGGGTTCTTCTTCTTCTTCTTCTTCGATCGCTAAGA
>CM065706.1:26761491-26783991 GCA_017654935.2 Phymorhynchus buccinoides | reverse complement strand
TATAATGGGAGGTCTTATAAGGGAGGTTCCACTGTACTTACAAAGGGCAATGTCTCAGAGAAGCAGGTCTTATGTGGGAGGGAGTCTTATAATGGGAGGTCTTATAAGGGAGGTTCCACTGTACTTACAAAGGGCAATGTCTCAGAGAAGTAGGTCTTATGTGGGAGGGAGTCTTATAATGGGAGGTCTTATTAGGGAGGTTCCACTGTAATACTTACAAAGAAGGGCAATGACTCAGAGAAGCAGGTCTTATGTGGGAGGGAGTCTTATAATGGGAGGCCTTATAAGGGAGGTTCCACTGTACTTACAAAGAAGGGCAATGTCTCAGAGAAGTAGGTCTTATGTGGGAGGGAGTCTCATAATGGGAGGTCTTATAAGGGAGGTTCCACTGTACTTACAAAGAAGGGCAATGTCTCAGAGAAGCAGGTCTTATGTGGGAGGCAGTCTCATAATGGGAGGTCTTATAAGGGAGGTTCCACTGTACTTACAAAGAAGGGCAATGTCTCAGAGAAGCAGGTCTTATGTGGGAGGGAGTCTCATAATGGGAGGTCTTATAAGGGAGGTTCCACTGTACTTACAAAGGGCAATGCCTCAGAGAAGTAGGTCTTATGTGGGAGGGAGTCTTATAATGGGAGGCCTTATAAGGGAGGTTCCACTGTACTTACAAAGGGCAATGTCTCAGAGAAGTAGGTCTTATGTGGGAGGGAGTCTCATAATGGGAGGTCTTATAAGGGAGGTTCCACTGTACTTACAAAGAAGGGCAATGTCTCAGAGAAGCAGGTCTTATGTGGGAGGGAGTCTTATAATGGGAGGCCTTATAAGGGAGGTTCCACTGTACTTACAAAGAAGGGCAATGTCTCAGAGAAGTAGGTCTTATGTGGGAGGGAGTCTCATAATGGGAGGTCTTATAAGGGAGGTTCCACTGTACAACAGAACTGGGAATGTCAAAAAAGAGAGCTACCCCTTGACCTTTGCCCTTCCCCGTGGGGATACCGAGGGGGTCTTTCGTAAAAGTAGTTCCCCCCACCTTCTGGACGTTCTGTGGTTGTAACTTCCTCTAATCTGCCACTTTCTTTGACTCTGCCTTTTCCCTTTACTTCCTATCATCTACTATCTTTCTGACTTATTCAAGTTATTGGCTCATTCTCCTGCCTTTAAAAAAACAAAAAAAAAACTTCCAAATTTTTCTCCTTTGAGCTCCTCCGAAATCGGAATGTGTTGGCTGTACGCAGCGGGGAGACCAGTGAAAACTGAAAAACGGACACATACGTACCTTACGCATTATGGCCATATGACCTGGGAACGCAGAAGAAGAAGAAGAAGAAGAAGAAGAAGAAGACCTTTGCCCTAGCAAGGACGAACTCCGAACCCTGACCTGGGTGGCAGCACAGAAGATGTCGCAGAGGCAGTGGGACCACCAGTGCCAGAGCTGCCCCTCTCCGCAGCACACCAGGTCGTAGAACAGGAGGAGGGAGGACAGCGCCAGTGTCACCCCCACCCCCATCGTCACCACCACCACCAAGTGCACCTGCGCGCGATGACTGCCCGCCTGAAAACGCACAGAGATTATAATGTTCAATGTCATCATCATCACATGAACCTGTCCGCCATGACCGCCCCGCTGAAAAGGTCAGCATCGTCATCGCAGACCTGCCAACCCCCTAACAGACCAAAGAGAAATATTTGTAGCAGGAAAGAGGAATTTTTGGGAGCTGAGAGGAATTTTGATGCGGCAGCTTACCTTTCGTGCATAAACATAATTTGAAGCAAGCGATTTTCATCCTTGTGAACTTGTCTTGTTTAAAACTAGTCTTGTCTGGAACTGTCGCAACTATTCCTAACACAATAGAAGCTTTTGGTTGTTCCTCTGCCCTTTTTATTTGGGCAGACCAAGACGGTTGGTGCCATAGATGACTTAGAACAATAAGACTTGGAAGGAAGACAATGAATCAATTCAAGTTCATCTTTGTTCTCCTTTCTTTCCGTTGGCTTGAAAAAGTCGGTAACGGTGGAAGACGAAGTCTGGGAGTTTGCAGTTTCGATACGACAATGAGAAGTAATGTTACATTTGATGTCTTGACACCCTCCATAGGAGACTTTTAAGTGCAGTGAGCACATCATACATCAAGCATGATGCACACTTTCTTGATCTCTGAATGCACAGACACTTTTCCATGTAATCTTGGCAGAAACATTGGTCTATTCTCTTTCTTTTCTCCCCAGAGTCTCACACACATCGATATGTCAATCGCCATCTTGACGGAAGTGCGCAAACAGAAACTAGAAAGTCGGTTATATGCACAGCAGCTGTACTGCTCTGTATATAAGACGATGAATTTGCGTGGTCAAAAACCCTTTTTTTTAAAGTTTTGAAAGCTGAATTTTATGGACTTGAGCGGAAGGGTGGAAGAAATGTAGTCTGAACGGAAGAAGCCGAAAGATTGGCAGGTCTGTCATCGTCATTGTCACCATTGTGATTGTCATCGTCGTTGTCATGGTGCGCACCTGCGCGTGGTGTGACTGCCAGCCTGAAAAGCGTCAGCATTTTCATCATCATCGCCATTGTCATCACCATCATCATCATTATAATCACCATTGTTGTCATCATCATCGTCGTCATCGTTATCATCAGAATGTGAACCTGCCCTCGATGACTGCCAACCTGAAAACATCATCATTATTATCATCGTCATCATCATTATTATCATCATCATCATCATTATGATCACCATTGTGGTCATCATCATCGTCATGATCATCATCACTGTCATCATCATCATCATCATTATAATCACCACTGTCGTCATCATCATCATCATCATCATTGTAATCACCATTGTGGTCATCATCATTGTCATGATCATCATCACTGTTATCATCATCATCATCATCATAATCACCATTGTCATCATCATCATCATTATAATCACCATTGTCATCATCATCATTATCATCATCATTATCCTTATCATCATCATCATCCTTATCATCACTGCCATCATCATCATTATAATCACCATTGCCATCATCATTATCCTTATCATCACTGTCATCATCCTTATCATCACTGTCATCATCATCATCACCATCATCATCCTTACAATCATCATCATCCTTATCATCACTGTCATCATCATCATTATCATCTCATGAGGACAGGTCGTAGAACAGTAGGAGGGAGGACATCCCCACTGTACTCACTTTGCGGGGAGCTCAAAGCGCTGTACAAAGGTCTAAGCACTAACATACAAATGAATAAGCCATATACATAAAATACAATACAAGACTAGAGTAAGCGAACATACACACATACACAGAACTTCCAGAAAACCCTGTAAATAAGAAAAAATAAGTAAAAGAAAGAAGGAAAAAAGAAGCGGAGAGAGAGACAGAGAGAGACTGCTATCTCTGTCCATCTGTCTGTCTCTGTTGTGTTTTCTGTCCGCCCTCCCATACGTGTCTCTGTCTCTCTCTCTCTCTCTCTTTTTCTATCTCTCACTCTTCCACCCGACCCTTCTCTCTCTCTCTCCCTCTCCTTTTCTCTCTCAATCCCTCTCATCCTCTACTCTCCCCCTCTCTCTCTCTCTGTGTCTCTTTCATTGGTTGTTTGTTGTTGTTGAAGTACCCTGGCTTAAAGACTCCAGGGATCATCCCAACAGCCAAAGCACTTGAATGCTATGGTACAAATGCACCAAGTAGGGATGAGAACATTACTTGTGCGACCGTGTTTGATTACACCGCCATGTGGGCAGCCACACTCCGACTTGGGAGGATTTTTGGTGAATGATGATGTTATGCTAGGAGTTTGTCATGGCTAAAGACAATCCATGCATAACTTAGCGTAACAACATTTTGATGTAGCCTTGGTGTTCTAGCCCTGTCAATATTGGTCTGACACAGCCTTAAGCCAAGGTTGTTCTATTGGTTGTTGTTTATTTTGTTTGAGTGCAATGGTGTACAAAAATACAAACAAGAGGAAAAGTCTTCAAGGCTCACTCGGGGGAGGGATGTGTGTGTGTGCAAAAAATAATGACTTTGAGATGGAGGGTCGTAAACAGGGGGGAGGGGGGGGGGGGGGGGCAGGGCAGGGTAAAGTATAAATAAAACTATTGTTAATGGATACAACTAAAAATTAAAAAAAGTGCCTTTGCCGAGAATCGAACCCGGAACCATTGGCATGAGAGACAGACACTCTACTAATGAGCCATCGAGGCTTTGACTGTTGATGACTTTCTTAACTCATGTTGCCTATTGAATACTCTCTAACCCACAAATCTAAAATGGTATCCGTTTGTTATGTTTACAGTGTTGTTTTAAGTATTTAATTATTCAAATCATTACTGTTTGAAAGCTTGCATAAACATCTATAACAATATGTGTATGCAAAGTTTGAACAATGTGCGCCTTCTATTTCCCAAGAAAACGCCAACGTTAAAGCTTGGAGATTGGACCACGGTCCCGCAACACAGACACACATACAGAGATACACAACCGAACAACTATCATACTATAGCTTAGGTTAATCATAGTCACAGAGGCGTCTCTGTGAAATTCGGGTTGCTCCCACCTGGAGAGCGCGTGTGACTGATGAGGAAGGAAGGGAGGGGGGTAAATTTTGACCAAATGACAACTTTTTCGTTGCCACTGTGTTTAACGTGTGCTAAACTACCCAGCACAATTATTTCAGTTCTACCCTCGATGAAAACATTCGTATTTGCATTCTCTCTCTTCAATTAGAAAAGAGATTTCACATAGATCTCAAAAGTTGGTCACAATCATTAACCCTTTTGCCGCCAGCCAATTTTCAGCCATTTTTTTTACATTAATCTTAACTGGGTAGAGAACAAAAACCACCTGCAATATTGGGGATTCCTCTATGATATATTTAAAGTAAGGCCTATCCTTACCTCCCAAAATAAAGAAAAGAAGGTTTTTGGGATAACAGACCCTGGTTTGATGCCTTTTATGACAAGGGTGTTAAATCATTGTGGTGCAAAAATGCGACATTGGCGGTGAAAGGGTTAACGCTTCTACTTTCTAGCGCTAGGTTTTGTTGTTGTTGTTGTTCTTGGTTGTCATTTGCATCTCAACCGACAAGAGGGCAATGACTTGTTGTTTTTCTAGTCCACGTGCGTTGCTTCAATGGAAGGGACACGTCACATAAGTTCTAAGAACAGACAAACACATGGCAGGGTGCTTGGCAGCCTTTGGTGGGAGAGTAGAGTGATGTCTTGGGTGAATGCTCTCTCCCATGGTGCTGGAACAGTTAACTCATTCGAGTTGTTCCACCCATATATGTCCGGAAATAATAGATAGCTGTCAGTTTGATGCATTTTCTTCAAGGGAAGTAAATCTGTGTGCACACCATAACTTGGTCATTTCTAAACTCGCTTCGCTCCCTTAGATCACAATGTTGCTTCTGCCTTTGCCTTTGTAGTGGTTTGTTGTGGGGGAAACCAATTGGTGTGGAGAGTTTTTTTCTATATAAAGTCTATATAAAAAAAAGTCTGATCTACCACTTCCCTATGTCTAAACCTGAAGTAAAAACCTGTAATCTTCCTTCATTTCTTCCTTTTGTTTATGTATGTTTTGTTTGTGTGCATAGCTGGAGAGATTTGTGAGTTTTTTTTTATTAATTCAAAATTGTTGCTATGCGAATGAGTTAAAGAGACATGAAGACCGAATGAAGCTCACGGTTTACTTCAAGACCCAATGAAGCTCACGGTTTACTTCAAGACCCAATGAAGCTCACGGTTTACTTCAAGACCCAACGAAGCTCACGGTTTACTTCAAGACCCAATGAAGCTCACGGTTTACTTCAAGACTCAATGAAGCTCACGGTTTACTTCAAGACCCAACGAAGCTCACGGTTTACTTCAAGACCCAACGAAGCTCACGGTTTACTTCAAGACCCAATGAAGCTCACGGTTTACTTCAAGACCCAAAGAAGCTCACGGTTTACTTCAAGACCCAAAGAAGCTCACGGTTTACTTCAAGACCCAAAGAAGCTCACGGTTTACTTCAAGACCCAAAGAAGCTCACGGTTTACTTCAAGACCCAAAGAAGCTCACGGTTTACTTCAAGACTCAATGAAGCTCACGGTTTACTTCAAGACCCAATGAAGCTCACGGTTTACTTCAAGACCCAAAGAAGCTCACGGTTTACTTCAAGACCCAATGAAGCTCACGGTTTACTTCAAGACCCAATGAAGCTCACGGTTTACTTCAAGACCCAATGAAGCTCACGGTTTACTTCAAGACTCAATGAAGCTCACGGTTTACTTCAAGACCCAATGAAGCTCACGGTTTACTTCAAGACCCAACGAAGCTCACGGTTTACTTCAAGACGCAAAGAAGCTCACGGTTTACTTCAAGACCCAAAGAAGCTCACGGTTTACTTCAAGACCCAACGAAGCTCACGGTTTACTTCAAGACCCAATGAAGCTCACGGTTTACTTCAAGACTCAATGAAGCTCACGGTTTACTTCAAGACCCAATGAAGCTCACGGTTTACTTCAAGACCCAATGAAGCTCACGGTTTACTTCAAGACCCAATGAAGCTCACGGTTTACTTCAAGACCCAATGAAGCTCACGGTTTACTTCAAGACCCAACGAAGCTCACGGTTTACTTCAAGACGCAAAGAAGCTCACGGTTTACTTCAAGACCCAATGAAGCTCACGGTTTACTTCAAGACTCAATGAAGCTCACGGTTTACTTCAAGACCCAATGAAGCTCACGGTTTACTTCAAGACCCAACGAAGCTCACGGTTTACTTCAAGACCCAACGAAGCTCACGGTTTACTTCAAGACCCAACGAAGCTCACGGTTTACTTCAAGACCCAATGAAGCTCACGGTTTACTTCAAGACTCAATGAAGCTCACGGTTTACTTCAAGACCCAATGAAGCTCACGGTTTACTTCAAGACCCAACGAAGCTCACGGTTTACTTCAAGACCCAACGAAGCTCACGGTTTACTTCAAGACCCAACGAAGCTCACGGTTTACTTCAAGACCCAATGAAGCTCACGGCTTACTTCAAGACCCAATGAAGCTCACGGTTTACTTCAAGACCCAACGAAGCTCACGGCTTACTTCAAGACCCAACGAAGCTCACGGTTTACTTCAAGACCCAACGAAGCTCACGGCTTACTTCAAGACCCAATGAAGCTCACAGCTTACTTCAAGACCCAATGAAAAGCCAAGACCCAATAGTCCTGAAAAAAACACGGTAAAATTTGGGGGGTGTGCCTTATACAAAGGTGCGCATTATAGTCAGAAAAACACGTTAAATTTTTTGGGGTGCACCTTATACAAAGGTGCGCATTATAGTCCCGAAAAACCACGGTAAACAGAGTGCGGAGGTTCTCTCACAGGGTAGATGTCCTGGCCGTTCCACCCCTTGTAGTAGGCCACAATCAGCGCCAGGGTCAGGGCCACGTACACCAGCAGCGCTAGGCAGGTCACGTTGTAGAACTTGCGCATCTGCGAAAGAAACCCAAAACAATAACGATGTCCACCGCCGAAGTCGAAGCATGGCTGCCCACGTGGCGGGGTAATCAAAAACGGTCTCACACACGCAATGTTCTCAATCCCTGAGAAAAAAATGAATAAAACAAATGTTGTTTTTGTCGTACCCTGGTTGAAAGACTCCAGGGAACATCCGAAAAGCCGAAGCACTTGAACACTATGGTACAGATGCTAGAGAGGAGAACATTTAAGTGTGTGACCGATTTTGATTACCCCGCCACGTGGGCAGCCACACTCCGACTTCGGGGGGATTTTGGAGACTGATGGTGTTATGCTAGGAGCTTGTCATGGCTAAAGACAACCCCTGCATAACTATGCATAGCATAACAACATTTTGATGTAGCCTTGGTGTTCCAGCCTATGTCAATCAATGGTCTAGCATAGCCTTGAGCCAAGGCGGATAAAACAAATGATCATAACTTCTGCACAATCATTCTGATCCTAATCACCACCATCAATTTCGCCGCTATCATAATCATCATCATAATCGTCGTCATCAACATAATCATCCTTAACATAATCATCATCACTGTTTTCATCAAAATCACCATCATCGTTGCCATCATCATCAACATCTCCAACATTGTCATCACCATCGACACCTTAAGAACCACTGTTATCGTTATCAGCCCCATCATCATCATTATCATCATGACATTACCGCCACGCTATCACCACCACTCTCATCATCATCATCACCGTCATCCTTTCATCATCTTATCACCATTGTTGTCATCATCATCTAAGAAAATAGTTTTGCTGTAAGTCAGCTATGGCATTTTTATTATATTTTTGTTGTTACTATCAAGTGGCAAACAAAGCAATTTATAAAAATAAAAAAAACCAACACCACCTTATCTGAAATGTCCATCATATAAAAATCCTTGTACACCAGGAAAAGTTCCACCCATGCACATACAGATGCTTACTGATGCTCACACAATGCTTGTACACACATACACACGCTTACTGATGCTCACACAATGCTTGTACACACATACAAACACTTACAGATCTCTCTCTCTTTCACACACACACACAAAAACACACGCACAAACACACACACATGGATGGAACTACACAAAATGAAAAAAACCCTGAAAGGCCGGGGTCCAGGGGTAATGTCCCCCTGCAGCTGAAGATTTTTTTTTACTCACTGATGCTCAGACAAAATCTTGTACACACATACAAACGCTCACTGATGCTCACACAATGCTTGTACACACATGATACACACGCTCACTGATGCTCAGACAAAGCTTGTACACACATGATACACACGCTCACTGATGCTCACACAATGCTTGTACACACATGATACACACGCTCACTGATGCTCAGACAATGCTTGTACACACATGATACACACGCTCACTGATGCTCAGACAATGCTTGTACACACATGATACAAACGCTCACTGATGCTCAGACAAAGCTTGTACACACATGATACAAACGCTCACTGATGCTCAGACAAAGCTTGTACACACATGATACACACGCTCACTGATGCTCAGACAATGCTTGTACACACATGATACAAACGCTCACTGATGCTCACACAATGCTTGTACACACATGATACACACGCTCACTGATGCTCAGACAAAGCTTGTACACACATGATACAAACGCTCACTGATGCTCAGACAAAATCTTGTGCACACATGATACAAACGCTCACTGATGCTCAGACAAAGCTTGTACACACATGACACACACACTCACTGATGCTCAGACAAAGCTTGTACACACATGATACACACGCTCACTGATGCTCAGACAAAGCTTGTACACACATGATACAAACGCTCACTGATGCTCACACAATGCTTGTACACACATGATACACACGCTCACTGATGCTCAGACAAAGCTTGTACACACATGATACAAACGCTCACTGATGCTCAGACAAAATCTTGTACACACATGATACAAACACTCACTGATGCTCAGACAAAGCTTGTACACACATGATACAAACGCTCACTGATGCTCAGACAAAGCTTGTACACACATGATACACACGCTCACTGATGCTCAGACAAAGCTTGTACACACATGATACAAACGCTCACTGATGCTCACACAAAGCTTGTACACACATGATACACACACTCACTGATGCTCAGACAAAGCTTGTACACACATGATACAAACGCTCACTGATGCTCACACAAAGCTTGTACACACATGATACACACACTCACTGATGCTCAGACAAAGCTTGTACACACATACATACACTTACTGATGCTCAGACAAAGCATGTACACACATGATACAAACACTCACTGATGCTCAGACAAAACCTGTACACACATGATACACACGCTCACTGATGCTCAGACAAAGCTTGTACACACATGATACAAACACTCACTGATGCTCAGACAAAGCTTGTACACACATACATACACTTACTGATGCTCAGACAAAGCTTGTACACACATGATACAAACACTCACTGATGCTCAGACAAAACCTGTACACACATGATACACACGCTCACTGATGCTCAGACAAAGCTTGTACACACATGATACAAACGCTCACTGATGCTCAGACAAAATCTTGTACACACATGATACAAACACTCACTGATGCTCAGACAAAGCTTGTACACACATGATACAAACGCTCACTGATGCTCAGACAAAGCTTGTACACACATGATACACACGCTCACTGATGCTCAGACAAAGCTTGTACACACATGATACAAACGCTCACTGATGCTCACACAAAGCTTGTACACACATGATACACACGCTCACTGATGCTCAGACAAAGCTTGTACACACATGATACAAACGCTCACTGATGCTCACACAAAGCTTGTAAACACATGATACACACGCTCACTGATGCTCAGACAAAGCTTGTACACACATGATACAAACGCTCACTGATGCTCAGACAAAGCTTGTACACACATGATACAAACACTCACTGATGCTCAGACAAAACCTGTACACACATGATACAAATACTTACTGATCTCTCTCTTTCACACACACACACACACACACACACACACACACACACACACAATCTTTGTACATACTGCGGTTTTCCTTTTGCACATGGAAGCTCTGACGGCTACACTGCCAGCCAGCACCATCTGTTCCATACAATCAATAGGAAGGGAATAACAACATAGCAGGCCATACAAACAAATTCCCTGACAATACTGTAGTACCAGACCAGCTTACCCACCCCCACCACCACCCTACACAAGTCTTGAGTAGTCTGGTTAGCTGAAATGAGCAGTTTTGGTGCAAAATGTGTAGTTTTATTCATTAAACCATCAAACAATGTTCACTGAAAATGAGTAATTAAGAGCATTATTTTCAATTTTGAAGAGTAGTAGAGGTCCAAATTGAGTAGAATACTACTCAAAAAGAGTAAAAACAGGTCTGCTGTACCATAATTTTCGGACTATGAGTATAAGGAGCACGCCCCCCCCCCCCCCCCCCCCCAATTTTACACAAAATGTTGAGTTTGTTGCTATTTTTTCTTACTGCATTAACAGTCGTATAATGAGGCACAGAGGACTTAGTCCGGGAAAAAAAAAGTATCGCCTTATAGCAAAGACTGTACAGGGGAAGATAAACATCCGGTCTCTTTTCCCTATATGAGTAGTGAGGACAGAAACACTGGTTATGTCCCTTTGAAACGTGACACATTTTACACATCGATAGGCCAGTTGAATTCTCTGTTCAAGTTCCAGTCTGAGTTTTTGGATAGCCTCCACTGTGAATAGTGTACACGTCCCCACTAACGATAACTCTATCAGCCCGGTTCGCCGAGCTTTTAAGTAATCCATCTTACCCTTTTAGAATATCTTTGCTTATAGTAAAAAACACACCACAAAATCACGGTAGATATTCAATAAACACTGTTATAGTTTCATCAAAGAAAGTGAGAATGGTAGGCTTCATCCAAAATCATTGGCATTTTAGATTCTAATTTGGTAGGTAGGTAGGTAGGTAAGGGTCATCACATTGAGGCCCGGTCAGCGGGACCTGGATGGCTGGGTCATTATCTTGCTTGGCACGGCATCATCACATTGAGACCCAATCAGCGGGACCTGGCTGGCTGGGTCATTCTCTTGCTTGGCACGGCATCACATTGGGGCCCGATCAGCGGGACCTGGCTGGCTGGGTCATTCCCTTGCTTGGCACGGCATCACATTGGGGCCCGATCAGCGGGACATGGCTGGCTGGGTCATTCTCTTGCTTGGCACGGCATCACATTGGGGCCCGATCTGCGGGACATGGCTGGCTGGGTCATTCCCTTGCTTGGCACGGCATCACATTGGGGCCCGATCAGCGGGACATGGCTGGCTGGGTCATTCTCTTGCTTGGCGCGGCATCACATTGGGGACCGATCAGCGGGACCTGGCTGGCTGGGTCATTCTCTTGCTTGGCGCGGCATCACCTTGGGGCCTGATCAGCGGGACCTGGCTGGCTGGGTCATTCTCTTGCTTGGCGCGGCATCACGTTGGGGCCCGATCAGCGGGACCTGGCTGGCTGGGTCATTCTCTTGCTTGGCACGGCATCACGTTGGGGCCCGATCAGCGGGACCTGGCTGGCTGGGTCATTCCCTTGCTTGGCGCGGCATCATGTTGGGGCCTGATCAGCGGGACCTGGCTGGCTGGGTCATTCCCTTGCTTGGCACGGCATCACACATTGGGGCCCGATCAGCGGGACCTGGCTGGCTGGGTCATTCTCTTGCTTGGCACGGCATCACATTGGGGCCCGATCAGCAGGACCTGGCTGGCTGGGTCATTCTCTTGCTTGGCACGGCATCACATTGGGGCCCGATCAGCGGGACCTGGCTGGCTGGGTCATTCCCTTGCTTGGCACGGCATCACATTGGGGCCCGATCAGCAGGACCTGGCTGGCTAGGCCAATCTTTCTGCGGGTTTTCTTTTTCTTCTGTCCGCTTACTTCTTTATTTTTGCACCATCTCACGCATTTCCGTTGATCCTCCTAAAGGTTTTTTACAGCGATGGTCGCTATACGGAAGGAAGGAAGGGAGGAAGGAAGGAAGGAAGAGAGGGACAAGCTTCAACAGCCTAGGCCTCACTGCCTATCAAACATCCCCTTAACCCTTTCACCGCCAAAGTCGCCATTCTTGTTATGGCTTTGACCGAGTAAGTCGAGGTAATTAACTCTAATTTTCACGAAGTGCTCTCTCCTAGTTTTTTCTCTCCGAAAATCGGCTATTGGTCTGACACAGCCTTAAGCCTTTCACTGCCAAAGTTGCATTTTAGCACCACAGTGATTTAACACCTATGTCACTAAAAGGCATCAAATTGGGGTCTATTATCCAAAGACCCTATTGTCTTAGTTTGGGGAAGTAAAGATAGATCTTATTTTATATATGTCACAGAAGAATCCCCAATACTGCAGATGGATTTTGTTCTCTACCCAGGTAAATTTAATGGAAATGTTTGGTTGAAATATGGTTGGCAGTGAAAGGGTTAATGCCAAATGACTTATTGGCTACACCAAACAAACAACTACACGACAAGTGTAAAGTGACGTTATTTTATTCACAAGAGACAAAACAAAACTACTGGATATTTCGGCGAATGCGCCTTTATCAACATAGACAAACAAGAAAACAGCAAATATAGCAAAAGGAGCAAAAAGCAGGCAACAAAAGGAGCAAAAAATCAACAAGATCAAAAAAACAATACTTCCCATCTACAGTCCAAACCGTAAATAATACAACCAAGTTGAAACCAAAGGGCAAGGCATGCATTTGTGAACACAAATCAGATAAAAAAGAAAGAAAGAAAGGACAAAAAATGGTTTGAGATGAGAGAGGTTGGGGACAGTGAGTACGCAATCATAAATGGCAGAAGTTGGAAACAAGGGTCAGGACACTCTCCTCAGGACTTATTGTTTAGTTTAGGTCTGAGCAAGTGTTTGAAAATTCAAAAGAAAATCATTTTTAAAAAAAGTTTATAAAACTTAGTTATGATTCTCCAGAAATGTTTGGAAAGAATCAACTTAATATCCCTTGACAAGTTAATGTTAGTATGAACAAGCTGGGGTGTGGCTGCAAATTGGGATTCGGAATGAGCGGCGTGGGAGCAACGCCACAGTACAGCCCAGAAGATGGGACAGCCAAAAAAAAAAAAAAAAAAAAAAGAAAAAAAAAAGTTAATGTTAGTATCTAGATCATTCCAGTAAACAAACAACTCTGTTAGAAAAACAACATTTTCTTTTGTTAGTCTGACAATGTTTCATAATTTTTTTAATTTTTTTTAAAGCCTGCTGATTTTCGAGTGCAAGTGAGTTGCGGGACAGAAAAGAAGACATCAACATGAATATCACCAATATTGTTAAAAATCGTGTATGTTTGAATCAGACTCCCTCTCAATTTTCGATCCTTTAGAGAATGTAAATTAAGATCTTTTAACCTCCCTGGATAGGTCATGTTTTTACACTTTTTAATCTTTTCAATTTGACTTTGACTATTGCTTTAAGAAAGGACACAAAATCACATTCGCATATTCCAGATGTGGTCTGACAAATGATTTGCATAATGAGTAAAAGATGTATTTATTGACATTTAATCATTCCCCATTCAAAGTTCAAATTTAAGTTAGTTTATATTTTAAAATCTAGATTTGTTGTTATTGACGTACCTTGGCTAAAAGACTCCAGGGATCATCCCAACCGTGGAAGCATTTGAACACTATGATACAAATGCATCAAAGGTGGATAAGAACATTACGTGCATGACCGTTTTTTTTTATTACCCTGCCATGTGGGCAGCCACACTCCATCTTCAGGGGATTTTGGAGACTGATGATGTTATGCTAGGGGCTTGTCATGGCTAAAGACAATCCCTGCAAAACTATGCAGAGCATAACAACATTTTGATGCAGCCTTGGTGTTCTAGCCTATGTCAATAGGAATTGTTCGGAAATAATTCAGGGGAGTAATTTCATGGTGTGTGGGATTGATCTTGCCTAATTCAATCGGTCAAACAGGGGAAGCTACTCTACCGTCAGGTAGATCCTCAGCTCTCTCCTCGTGTGTCTGACCAGACTTACATCACTTAGAACACTGTGCGTCATTCTAAATTTGATGTAATTTACATTTTTACGTCACATTTGGCAAGTTCTATCGGTTTGCGGACACTGGCCGCTCCTCATGTTTCTAAAAATAATGTTTGCAAGTCGTTGACAGGCATCCTGCGGTTTCAAGCTTCGACGTCATACCACCATTGTTGCTATGGTTTTGACCGAGTAAGTTGAGGTAATTAACTCTAATTTTCACGAAGTGCTCTCCCCTAGTCTTTTCTAAAAAATCATCTATTGGTCTGACACAGCCTAAGCCTTTCACTGCCAAAGTTGCATTTTAGCACCACAGTGATTTAACACCTATGTCACTAAAAGGCATCAAATTGGGGTCTATTATATATATATATAATCCAAAGACCATATTGTGTTAGTTTTGGGAAGTAAGGGTAGACATCATTTTATATATGTCACAGAAGAATCCCCAATACTGCAGATGGATTTTGTTCTCTACCCAGTTAAACTTAATATATTTTTTTGGCTGAAATATGGCTGGCGGTGAAAGGGTTAGGCCAGCAGGATCAACTACAAGCTTTCTGCTCTTACCTTTGCTGTCATGTCTGGCTCTGCTCCTACTTACCTGTCTGATCTACTTCATACTTACATTCCATCTCGTCAGCTTCGTTCTTCTTCTGATTCTCGTATTCTACAGCCTCCTTCAATTAAAACGAAAACTTATGGCGAGAGATCCTTTTCTTTTCAGGCCCCAGCTACTTGGAACAAACTCCCTCTGTCTCTCAGACATTCCAACTCCCTGTCAGTTTTCAAAACCAACCTGAAAACCCATCTATTCTCTGAACACTACTGTCCACCATGATCGGATTGTGAGAATGAAAGCGTGTGTGGATGATGAATGGCATGGGAAAGTTGGGAGACAGAAAGTGTGTGTGTGCATGCGCGCGCTGGCATGTGCTTATGCACGTGTGTGGGGATGTGTGTGTGTTTGTGTCTGTGTGTATGTATGTATGTACGAACGTACGTACGTATGTATGTATGTATGTACTGTATGTATGTGTGCATGCGCGTGTAAATGATATGCTATGTTCGTCAGTGTGTGTGCTTGTGTGCGTGCGGGCATGGGTATTGATGTGATTTGATTAAATGTATTTTTTGTAAAGCGCCATGAGCAGCTAGCCTGGAATGTGCGCTATAATATTGTAAAGCGCTCTGAGGATGATTTTTTATCATCGAAGAGCGCTATAGAAGCTTTATTTATTATTATTATTATTATTATATAAGTTTTCTTCATTATTATTATTATAAGGCGGTTTAAATATGGATGATTTTCCAACCGAGTTCTCACCACCAGTCCGGCAAAGAGGCCCGCTCCGTAGCAGGTGGGTTTGTCGAACTTCATGGAAGCTGTGTTGTCATCCATCATGGGAAGAATAAACGTCTCCAGCAACCCTGGAATAGATATACATACATGTAATCAAAACATACTACAGCTCTCACTCTCACTTTACACCAATCCCCCCGTGGGGATACCGGGGGGTCTTTTGTATAAATAGTTCCCCCACCTTCTGGAAGTTTTGTGCTTGTAACTTCCTCTAATCTGTCACTCTCTTTGACTATGCCTTTTCCCTTTGCTTACTGTTATCTACTATCTTTCTGCCTTACCGGTCCATTCTCCTGCCCTTTTTTTCACGTAACACTTTCAAAAACATTTCTTCCAGCCGAAGTCAGACTTGCTGGGCCTAACTATTTCTTAGTTAGGTGCATAATGGCAGCATGGCGCATATGCGCTCATAATTGACAGGAAACTGTCTGAACGATCAAAGAAGAAGAAGAACTTTACACCAAGCCCGTTCCGTAGCATATGGGTTTGTCAAATTATATGGAACTTGTGTAGTCATCCATCATGGGTAAAGTGAACGCCTCCAACAATCCTGGAATGATGTAAATCAAAACATAATACAGCTCTCAATCTCACTTTACACCAAGCCTGTTCCGTAGCATATGGGTTTGTCAAATTATATGGAACCTGTGTAGTCATCCATCATGGGTAAAGTGAACGCCTCCAACAATCCTGGAATGATGTCAATCAAAACATAATACAGCTCTCAATCTCACTTTACACCAAGCCTGTTCCGTAGCATATGGGTTTGTCAAATTATATGGAACCTGTGTAGTCATCCATCATGGGTAAAGTGAACGCCTCCAACAATCCTGGAATGATGTAAATCAAAACATAATACAGCTCTCAATCTCACTTTACACCAAGCCTGTTCCGTAGCATATGGGTTTGTCAAATTATATGGAACCTGTGTAGTCATCCATCATGGGTAAAGTGAACGCCTCCAACAATCCTGGAATGATGTAAAACAAAACATAATACAGCTCTCAATCTCACTTTACACCAAGCCTGTTCCGTAGCATATGGGTTTGTCAAATTATATGGAACCTGTGTAGTCATCCATCATGGGTAAAGTGAACGCCTCCAACAATCCTGGAATGATGTAAATCAAAACATAATACAGCTCTCAATCTCACTTTACACCAAGCCTGTTCCGTAGCATATGGGTTTGTCAAATTATATGGAACCTGTGTAGTCATCCATCATGGGTAAAGTGAACGCCTCCAACAATCCTGGAATGATGTAAAACAAAACATAATACAGCTCTCAATCTCACTTTACACCAAGCCTGTTCCGTAGCATATGGGTTTGTCAAATTATATGGAACCTGTGTAGTCATCCGTCATGGGCAAAATGAACGCCTCCAGCAAACGTGGAAGAGATACATATAAACATGTCAATCAAAACATAAGACAGCTCTCAATGAAGCTCTCACTCTCACTTTACACCAAGCCCTTTCCGTAGCACATAATGGGTTTGTCAAATTATATGGAACCTGTATCGTCATTCGTCATGGGCAAAATGAACGCCTCCAACAATCCTGGAATGATGTAAATCAAAACATAATACAGCTCTTAATGGAGCTCTCACTCTCACTTTACACCAAGCCCGTTCTGTAGCATATAATGGGTTTGTCAAATTATATGGAACCTGTATCGTCATCCGTCATGGGCAAAATGAACGCCTCCAGCAAACGTGGAAGAGATACATATAAACATGTCAATCAAAACATAAGACAGCTCTCACTCTCACTTTACACCAAGCCCGTTCCGTAGCATATAATGGGTTTGTCAAATTATAAGGACTCTGTGTAGTCATCCAGCATGAGTAAACTGAATGTTTCCAGTAATCCTGGAATAAATAGAGTACATCTACATGTAAATCACAGCACAACCATCACTTATCAAGCTCTCTCTCTCACTTTACAACAGGCCCTCTCCGTAGCCCGTCGGTTTGTCGAATTATAATTCAGCCTGTGTTGTCGTCCATCATGGGTAACACGAAGGTCTCCAGCAAACCTAGAATAGATATACACATGTCAATCAAAACATAATACAGCTCTCAATGATCGGAGCTCTCTCTCTCACTTTACAACAGGCCCTATCCGTAGACCGTCGTTTGTCGAATTATAATACAGCCTGTGTTGTCGTCCATCATGGGTAACACGAAGGTCTCCAGCAAACCTAGAATAGATATACACATGTCAATCAAAACATAATACAGCTCTCAATGATCGGAGCTCTCTCTCTCACTTTACAACAGGCCCTATCCGTAGACCGTCGTTTGTCGAATTATAATACAGCCTGTGTTGTCGTCCATCATGGGTAACACGAAGGTCTCCAGCAAACCTAGAATAGATATACACATGTCAATCAAAACATAATACAGCTCTCAATGATTGGAGCTCTCTCTCTCACTTTACAACAGGCCCTATCCGTAGCCCGTCGTTTGTCGAATTATAATTCACCCTGTGTTGTCGTCCATCATGGGTAACACGAAGGTCTCCAGCAAACCTAGAATAGATATACACATGTCAATCAAAACATAATACAGCTCTCAATGATTGGAGCTCTCTCTCTCACTTTACAACAGGCCCTCTCCGTAGCCCGTCGGTTTGTCGAATTATAATTCAGCCTGTGTTGTCGTCCATCATGGGTAACACGAAGGTCTCCAGCAAACCTAGAATAGATATATACATGTCAATCAAAACATAATACAGCTCTCAATGGGGCTCTCACTCTCACTTTACAACAAGCCCATTCCGTAGAATATGGGTCGGCCATACAATATGGAGCAGGGCTGGCCAAAACTACTAGCCTGGCTAGCATAAAAAAATCTAGTATGTTGAATGATTTTAACAATACTATGTCAAAGCTTTGATAGATCTATAATCTCACGAGTTCATAGACATGCACATCGGACACAAGCAATCACATACGTACATTGCACAACTGAGAGAGACAGCAGGGCTCCCAGGGACCCCCATTTGAGGGTCTATGAAGCACTAAAATTCTAAAGGACCCTCTAAAAGAATGTGCAGGGGGTCCCAGGGATGCACTAGAAAACTTCTTTTCAGCCTGCACAATGCCACTGGGACCTTCTATCCCGCCTCTAGGACCTTCTATACTGTAAGTGACAGAGTCCTTGTTTTGCGGGACGATTGGGAGCCCTGGACAGTGTTAGAGCAAAAGAGAGAGAGACAAATAGACAGGACAGATCTACAGAGGCACAGAGAGAAGAGGAAGAAAAACTCCCTTACCAAGAAAGGAAATGAGGATGCCCAAGACAATTTGCATAATGCCGATGACAAGGGGTCGTCGAACGACATGTCTGTTCCCAATTTGCATAAAGCTGAGCTCTGAGCTGTATGGGATCTCGGGAGAACTGTTCGAGAATGAATTGTCGTCCGACATGCGTTGGTACTGGAGAGACATGGTGAAGCGCCTGGGAGTTGACTGCCTGTGTAAAATATACACACAAAAACATGACAGTTATTAAGAAGTGAAAGGTTGTGTACACACACACAACACTATACATGGTGAACCGCTCGGTGTGATTATCTGCATTACTTTTTTTTAGCAATGTTTTAGAGCCGAGAGAGAGAGAGAGAGAGAGAGAGAGAGAGAGAGAGAGAGAGAGAGAGAGAGAGAGAGAGAGAGAGAGAGAGAGAGAGAGAGAGAGAGAGAGAGAGAAAAGACAGAAAGAAAAGAAAAGAAAGAAAAGAAAGAAAGAGAGAAAGACACACAGAGAGAAAGAAAGAGAGAGAGAGACAGACAAAGTGATAGAAAGACACAGAGAGAGAGAGAGAGAGAGAGAGAGAGAGAGAGAGAGAGAGAGAGAGAGAGAGAGAGAGAGAGAGAGAGAGAGAGAGGGAGAGAGAGAGAGAGAGAGAGAGAGAGAGAGAGAGAGAGAGAGAGAGAGAGAGAGAGAGAAAGAGAGAGACAGACACACACAGAAAGAGAGAGAAAGAAACTGAAACAATGAAACGGTTTAATGTACATTGGCCGTAGGCCACAATACAAAAGCAGGGGAACTTGGGGAAGAAATGGGGAAACATTTCAAAATTAGGAGCAACAATTGATAATGACATCGCGTAATCAAACAATAATTACTTTCATTGCCAAAATATCATGTATACCAAAACTAGTTCTGAAACAAGCCATGAGAGAGAGAGAGAGAGAGAGAGAGAGAGAGAGAGAGAGAGAGAGAGAGAGAGAGAGAGAGAGAGAGAGAGAGAGATTGGGAGAGAGAGAGAGAGAGAGAGAGAGAGAGAGAGAGAGAGAGAGAGAGAGAGAGAGAGAGAGAGAGAGAGAGAGATGCTTCAACGCTTCAAAATGATTTAATTGACATTGGCATACACCTTAATATCATGGGGAACTCTCTTTTTGTTCTTCATATGATTAACATAACAAATAATAAGAATACAAACAATAAGCTAAAAAGAGTGAAACTCATAACCGTTACAGAAAACACACTCAACTGCATAACCACAAACTTATCCTGGGGGGGGGGAGGGAGAGAGAGAGAGAGAGAGAGAGAGAGAGAGAGAGAGAGAGAGAGAGAGAGAGAGAGAGAGAGAGAGAGAGAGAGAGAGAGACAGAGATTGAGAGAGAGAGAGAGAGAGAGAGAGAGAGGGAGAGAGAGAAAAAGAAAGAGAGAGAGAGAGAGAGAGAGAGAGAGAGAGAGAGAGAGAGAGAGAGAGAGAGAGAGAGAGAGAGAGAGAGAGAGAGAGAGAGGGAGAGAGAGAGAGATTAAGATTAAAATTATACCAGAAAAAGAGAGAGAGAGAGAAGAGAGAGAGAGAGAGAGAGAGAGAGAGAGAGAGAGAGAGAGAGAGAGAGAGAGAGAGAGAGAGAGAGAGAGAGAGAGAGAGACAGACAGACAGACAGGGAGATGCTTCAACGCTTCCAAATGGTTTAATTGACATTGGCATAATACACCTTATTGTCATGGGGCCTCTCTTTTTGTTCTTCATAATACATTAATAGGTTAACATAACAAATAATAAGAATACAAACAAATAAGCTAAATAGAACGAAACTCATGACCGTTACTGAGAACACACTCGTAATGCATAACCACAAACTTATCCTCGGGGAGAGAGAGATAGAGAGTGAGAGAGAGAGAGAGAGAGAGAGAGAGAGAGAGAGAGAGAGAGAGAGAGAAAGACAGAGAGAGAGAGAGAGACAGAGAGAGAGAGACAGACAGAGATATTGAGAGAGAGAGAGAGAGAGAGAGAGAGAGAGAGAGAGAGAGAGAGAGAGAGAGAGAGAGAGAGAGAGAGAGAGAGAGAGAGAGAACAGAAACCTTGATTGAATTAGACTTAATCCTCCAGTTTGTTACTATATAACTATAGCATTTTAAGTACTTTTAGTTCAATGTACTTTTTTATTTTTTTATCAGACATCAAAACCTTTACAGGGCTCTTGTAACACCATATCTCCTCCTTCACCCTTACCCCAATAATTATTAACTACCAGACACATACATTGCCTCTTTTTTTATACTTAACCTCTTTTCTGGCAGGAGCAATTTTAATATTTTATCATCCAATGTCCAAAGTAACAAAATGTGTGTCGTCCAATTTCTCAACAATTCACAAGTAAAACACTGGTCCTATTTTTTTCTTCTTCCCTGTTCTAGTTCTGTTCCTTGTCTTCTTCTTCTTCTTCGATCGCTCAGACAGTTTCCTGTCAATTATGAGCGCAGATGCGCCATGCTGCCGTTATGCGCCTAACTAGGAAATAGTTAGGCCCAGCAAGTTCGACTTCGGCTGGAGGAAATGTTTTTGAAAGTGTTTCGTGAAAAAAGGGCAGGAGAATGGACCGGGTAAGGCAGAAAGATAGTAGATGACGGTGAGCAAAGGGAAAAGGCAGAGTCAAAGAGAGTGACAGATTAGAGGAAGCTACAAGCACAGAACTTCCAGGATGGAAGTTCAGTTTAACGTCGCGTATCGGCTTTCGCCATGTACGACGGGCTGAACAAACCAACCAAGGTATAAACAAAAATTTATGTTCCTGAATCACTGTCTTAGCCAAAAGGCCGAGAAGCGAATATATATTTAAAAAAAATAATAAAAAAAAGAACTTCCAGAAGGTGGGGGAACTATTTATACAAAAGACCCCCCGGTATCCCCACGGGGGGCTGTTCCTTTTAAATCATGAGGGAGGAAAAGAGAATAAAGTGAAAATCCAACAAGACACTATTAGTATTTCTACACACAAAAAAAGAAACCAAAAAAATCAAAAGTCAAATTCACTGACACTATTTGTAAAAGGGCTGTTATACCTACCTACAGAAAATACTCGTCTCTGAAGTTTTTCAAAGTCAGTATATCGCAAGGCTTGGCAAACTTTCCCGTTTAAAACGACCACGTCTCTGGATGACATACACTAGGCTTTCCTTCAGTTCGTCAGACAGGTAGCATGCAAAAGCCTATTATCTCTACGCGTTTATCAGATAATGGTCGGCCGGTTTTTTTTTTATATCATCCGAAGACAGAGTGTT
>CM065706.1:26723991-26753991 GCA_017654935.2 Phymorhynchus buccinoides | reverse complement strand
TTTCTAAGAAGCCAGAGCAAAGTGAGTGTTGCAATCTCTGTAAAGGGTGTTTTCCTGGTGATCTGGACGTGTTTCTTACAAAAAACTCATCCGTCAGGGTGGCACTATAAGTTCCACCATGGTGACGTCGCTGTTAGCACCCCATCCCTCCACCCACCAACAAGACAAATGAGAAAGTCCCACCAAGCAACATACCTCCTCCCCTCTTGCAAAACCAGCTACAGACATTTTTCCTTTTTTCCACGAACCATCTCCGAGTGGAACTCCCTCTTCTTCTTTGCTTTAACATCCTCCGTCAGCTTGTTGACAACTATGATGTATACAAACAGGGGTTTCCGGTATCATCTAAAAACACAAGTACTGTAGGAAAGGAACAGCTGCCCAGATGATCAGCTCAAGGGGGGGGGGGAGTAGGTAGGGTAGAGGGTGTAGAGAGAGGGGTAGGGGGCCAGCGGGGGGTGGGGGGGGGGTGGGGGCTAGAGCTCAGGGAACAGGGGCATGGGGGAGGGGGGGGGGGGTTCAGATCTGGGTTTTGAAGACCTCCACCGAGGTTGATGAAATTGCCTCAGGTGGAAGACTGTTCCATACACACACGGCTCTTGGGAAGAAAGAGAACTTCCTGTAGTTGGTCTTAGTAGTCTCCCTCCCACCTGAGGCAGTAACATCAGCCTCAGTGGAGAGCTTCAAGTCCCGGATATAAACAGGTCAAACAGTGGCCCTCCTTTCCACCTCCCCTTCCTCCACCCTGCCCCAAATTCCATTACCCCTAAGCCTTTGACCCTGCCACACTCATTTTTCTGTCACCCTTCCAGTGTTCCCCGACCCAACTTAAAACCTGCCCCATCCTTCCCCCAGCCATCCAAAGCCGATCATCCAGGCGGCCAAGGAATTTATATGAAGTATATTTTACTACTTGAACAAAGTCCCAATATACAACAGAACCATCAAAAGAATGATGGTGGTTGTCACTTGCAAGAAGATCCATGAAGAAGAAGAAGAAGAAGAAGAAGAAGAAGAAGAAGAAGAAGAAGAAGAAGAAGAAGAAGAAGAAGAAGGAGAGAGAGAGAGAGAGAGAGAGAGAGAGAGAGAGAGAGAGAGATCGAGAGAGAGAGAGAGAGAGAGAGAGAGAGAGATCACTCTGTGTGTCTTGTGTGTGACCAGAGTGGCAGTGTCAGAGTGTGTGGTCGGCCTAAAAACTTGCATACTCAGCACTTCACTGGGTCACTAACAGTTGGAAAATTATTGTAGTAGTAGTAGTAGTAGTAGAATGGAATGACTATAAGCAGTTATGTATGATTACGATGAATAATATTAACAAAAACTGAGTGTGCGACAGACCGAGACAAATAATTAAACAAAATGAAAGATGGGACAGGAAAGCCTTACGGCTATGTTTTGAGTCCCAAAATCCTAATCTTAATCCTAAGTAGTAGTGGGGGACTGGCTCATAAGCCTAGGCCTCGCGGCCTATGAAGTGTCCCCTTCATTCTTTTTGTACATTTATTATAGTTGCGCATAGCCATACGCATTATAATTTTGATATGTTCATTCATTATATATTCAAAAAACATTTGTTTACATTTTTGATTGCTGTCCAGAAGACTTTTAAACACATTAGTATTATGTGAACATTTATGTTGAGTAGGAAGAACATTCCAAAACTGTGCAATTCTGTTAGTCAGTGCATTTTTTTCTCATATTAGTATTGCTATGGCCCATCAGGATTTTCATTTCTGAATTCCTTGTTCTGTTATAATCTGTTAGTTGGAAAATATTAGTAACATCAATGTTAACAAGGCCATTAAATATCTAATAAGTCTCAATCAGGTAAACATCTTGAAATTCACTCTGAGAATATAACCTACGGTTACTCAGTTCCTTTACTCGGTTACAAGGGACCAAGGAGGGTCAAAACTCAAACAGAAAGTCAATCGTCCAGAATCACCCACTTCCTTTCGTTTTTCTCTCGTGATGACCTGAAACTGGAATTGTCAAAAATCAAACTTGACGCGAACCAGAAACGTGACAATATAAGAACTTTTGAAAATGGGAATACACTTCTAGCCCCTGAAGAGTACAAAGGATTTTGATTAAGATTATGCATTGAAACTGCTCAGAAGGGGGAGAAAAACATCGCCTACAGTTTCAGTAAAATATGGTAGACTACTTCAAATTTGAAAGATATGGTCCCAGATTAGTACATTCTCAAAGTGCTCATGAATGGGTTTTCATTTGGAATAGTTCTTTAGTTGTGGACTTTAGCTTTCCCATTTGTGGGCTGTAACCTGCCTAAGCAACAACACAGGTCAGGTCAGGTGAAGTAAGACGTCTAGGCCTCGCGGCCTCTCAAGCGTCTTTTCTCTTTGGGTGTTTTTTTAATTTTATTTTATTTTAAATTCAGTTGGCACAGCTGTGACGGTTTTTGTAGACTATCAGTCATACTATTTACTAAGCCTAACTAACTAAGGTTTGGGTCTTTGTCCAGGACTAGCACTACTAGTCCGACTAGGAGGTTTTTGAATTTGTTAGTATCAGGTGTCATACAATTAACCGAGAAATGCAGGGGGGGGGGGGGGGGTGGCACATCTTTACCTTTACCGTTACTTCTTCGCGAACCTTTTCTCGGTTTTCAGTGAGAAAATTTGATTGTGTGTGTGTGTATGGTGTGTGTGTGTGTGACTGCGACTGCGCACGCTTGTGTGTGTGTGTGTGACAGTGTGTGTGTGTGACAGTGTGTGATGCATTTAAAAAAATATTTTTTAGTAGTAATTAAACATGTTTATTTGACTAGAAACCCTTATGATAAGGCAAGGTCTTTATTAAACGTTTCAACACTAACAAAAAAAAAAAAGAAAAAAGTAACATCAGAAAAAATTGCTTCAGCAATAGTTTCTAACATCTAGAATGATTTACCTAACGAACTAAAATGTGCACCCAATACTAACAATCAAAAATCGTCTTAACAAATCTCCAAATTATTTAATGCTATTTAGGATATAGATGCTTTGATGAGTAATTGTAGGAAAGGTTTGACTGTGAAACCTTGACCTTTATACTGTTATAACACTGTTTATAAAGATGGGACTATCTAAAAAGCTTGACAGCTTGTTTTGTCCCTATCAACTACTACTACAGACAAACCCCTATTTTTCGACCCTCTGTTAAGTGACCACCTCTCATTTGAGACCGGATTTGTTGGCACGGATGCATTTTACTATGTAAACGACCTCTCTTAAACGACTTCCTCTAAAACGCGACTTACGACCGCCATTTTGTTGGTTTTTACGACCGTTGTTGTCGTCTGCATAGACTTCGAGCAAAGGGAAACAACCACGGTCAAGGGCCTGAAAGCGGAGTCGCTTCCCTTGTTGTAGAAAAGATGGCGGAGAGCGTAGGAAAAGCACGAAAACCACTGACTTTGAAAAAGAAAACCACTGACTTTGGACGAGAGTGGAGGTGATTAACAGAAGTCGGCGAAGTGAAACTGTAATACATCGATTGCACAATCCTATGGAGTTGGAAAGACCCAAATCCAGTTTTAATATGTCATTGTATGTGTGCATGAAGAAGAGAGTATGAACTGTGCTGAACTTTTTCTTTCTACGGCTGCCAGTGAAAACCTCCGTCATACGACCCCTCCAATTTACGACCGATTTTTCCGGACATTTTGGAAGTCTTAAAATAGAGGTTTGTCTGTACTACTTATTCAAGTTATTGGCAGATCATACAGAAATGACATAAAAACACTTCAGGGATTGATTTTGATGGATGGGTTATAGTTATGCATCAATTTGTACAATGATAATATTTTTTGTTTGTTTGGCTCTATTTTGTCACAGCTATCGCCATGGCAGCCTCCAGCGATGGTGAAGAAGACTTGGGAGTCACCACCATCAGCTACGAATTGACCGAGTCGGTGGAAAGTGGGCGATGGAGAGAGGTTCTGAAGTTGGCTCACACTGACAACATCATCCAGGAACAGCGTCACTGGGCCATCGAGAGAACTCTGAAAGACGCTCCTGAAGGGTTCGTCGAGAACAGATTGGACGATATCTGCGCCAGTCATGAGAGACTGGGATGTGTGTTGTCCTATCTCGTGAGAAGAAGTCTGTGGAGATGTGTGGGTCGCGTTTTACTACAGCGTGACGTCAGCCGCTCGTCGTATGAATGGGCGGTAGAACAGGCTTGCTCCCACGCTGAGGATGACCATTTCGCTGAACACATTGTTCCTTGTTGTCGCGATGAAGAAGAACTGGGGTCTGTGCTAACTGGCCTGGTGTCGCGGGGTTTGTGGTGGTCCGTGGATGCTGTGCTGGGGAGAGGAGTTGAGGCCGAACGGCGCGGCTGGGCTGTGGAGGAATCCCTGAAACACGCCGATGAAGTGAAAATCATGGACCACGTTTTGCCTCACTGCACAGACGAGGAACTCCGACAGGTGTTGAACCTCATGGTGTCACGAGGACGGTGGGAACCTGCGGACAGTTCATCGGATACGGACGTTGGTGTTACGCGACACATTCTATCGCAGTTGATTTCGTACTGTCGCTGGTTTGCCGTGGGCAGGTTTTTACTGCGAGATGTCGGCAGTGAAGTGCACCGGTGGGCTGTGGAGCAGGCGTGCAGAAAGGCTGATGATGGTTACATCGCTGATTACATATTGCCTGGCTGTCATGGTGAGGAGTTGGAATTCATTCTCCCCGGCCTAGTTTCAGAGAACAAATGGTGGTCGGTAGATGAAGTGTTAAAAAGAGGTGTAAGCCCGGCGCAACGCTGGCGGGCTGTAGAAGAAGCCCTGAAGAATGCTGAGGAGTGGGAGTTTGCCGACCACGTCCTACCTCACTGCGCAGAAGAGGAACTAGAACATGTGTTGACGTGCATGGTGTCACGGGGTGTGTGGGAGCCTCTAGACAGCATCCAAGACAGAGACGTCACAACACGGCAACACATCTTTTCACAGCTTATGTCTCATGAACTGTGGAGGGCCGTGGGCAGGTGTCTGCAGCGAGATACAGACACCGCATTACACGTCTGGGCCGTGGACAGAGCCAGCCAACAGGCTGCCTGTTCTGACTTCCGTCACCGCATACTGCCTCAGTGTCGCGACGAAGAGCTGCACTCCGTTGTAACTCACCTGGCGTCACGAGGTCTGTGGAGATCGGTGGACAAAGCACTGAAGAGAAACATTGATGCAGTACAACTTAAGCATGTTGTGGAAACGGCCAGCAGGCACGCTGACGATGGTGACTTTGTTCGATACATTCTACCCCATTGCTGCTCTGAGGAGCTGGAGTGTGCTCTACCCCATCTGGTGTCTCGGGGTTTGTGGTGTTCGGCAGGAAAAGCCTTAACGATAGGCGTTTCTTCGACGCTTCAGAGGTTTTCTCTTGTCGAAGGGGCAAAACATGCTGACGATTCGAGCTATCATCGTTATCTTTTGCATCGGTGTAGTGTAGAAGATCTTCTTGCTGCGTTTCCCTATCTTGTGGCAAACAGGAAACGGGGGTGCACACGGCATGCGCTGTGGATTATGATCCGTAACGTGCTATTTTCATGGATGACGTCAGACCAGGACAGTGGATTTTGTGACACACTCTTCTGGAAGTTCATGCACCACTGTCGGATCAAGTTGCCACATGGGTTTTGGCTGATCAAAAATGTCACGCAACACATCATACACAACAATGATGTTGATGAAGATGGTAATAATGACAGCAGCGACAAGGATGACGTTGATGACTGGTCTCAGAGTGACGACAGTGACGGTTATGATGAGAGGTCTTGTCCATGTCAGGGAAACTGCTCCGATGTCGGCTCTGAACTTGCTCATCGTGTTTCCTGGCAGAGGAGTCTGTGTGAGCTGCTAATAAAATCTCTGCTGCACACCCTGTGCGAAGTGATTGTTAGTGATGACAGAGAATACACAGACAGTACACAGCACGCCAAGCAGTGTGTGCCTGATATTTACGCTCACATCACAGCCTGCCTTGAAGACAATGCAAACTGTATCCAAGATAACAGACTGTCGACCATCCAGAACAAAGAGAAATGGACATCAGTGTTCACAGAACTAGCTGACACTCACAGCAACGACCCACTGTTCCTGCTTCACTTCCTGCAAAGTTTAAACCTGTATCACACCAGCAGACGGGGAGAGAAGGATGACGCTGCTTTACTGGTGACGTTGGCTGTGTTCCCTCTGTTCCCTCAACTACAGAGTGTGGCGCTCAGAATAATGCTGCGTGAAAAGAGATGGGACGTCCTCAGTCAGGCCTGTCTGTCTCATGTGTGGGAACATGATCGGCGGTGGCTGTTCAAGGCAGCTGTGATGCAGAGACAGTGGGATGTTGTGCAGCAGTGGTGTGACCACACAGTGTGCGCTGATCAGCGTCTCTGGGCATTGACAGAGGCTTTCAAGGAGAAGCAGTGGGAGGTGTACTTACTGCTGGCTGACCATGGGTTGACACCGGCGGAGCTAATGTACGCACACTACAGGGTGGCCAAGTACGGCCACTGGGCCACTGTGCTCAATATGGTGGACAGGGGAGGGGACATCACTGAAGTCAGCAATCTCTTGGATATGTGGGTCATGGGATACCTGAGAAAAAAACCTGAAGGGGATGTGACAGTGTATGAGCAGCGATGCATGAAGTTGATCAGGCTGAGGCTACGTTTTGCCCGGAAGTCTGCCCTCAGTCTCAGGAAGGCTCTGGAACGTTGTCTGTGGGGCAGTGTGTTCTTTAACATTCTGCATAACCCTACAAAACGCTTCTTCTCTGAGGTCCTGGACAAAGTGCTAGAAGAACAACAGTGGCACGTCTTGATGCACCTGGTGAGACTGGGAATAACTTCAGCTGATCGAGACCGGCTGTTTCCTGACATGGTCAGACAGCAGCAGTGGGGTGTGTGCAGACAGCTGCTGGAGCATGGTGTGGATGACCAGCTTTGTCTGGAGGCTCTACCAGAGCTGATGGAGAAGAACCAGTGGATGCTGGTGGCCAGGGTGATGGAATATGACATGGGCGATGCTGTGAGGCGTCAGGTGCTGCTCTGGGCCTTCCAGAGGAGAGCAGGAGCCCTGTTCTGGCACTGCCTCAACACCATGGAGGAACAAGAACACTTGTCCTCAGAAACACAGTGCAAACTATTCCACCTGGCAATCTGTCATGAGATCTGGCAGGCGGTCAAACCCTTGGTGAAGGAGAAGGATGTCCCTGATGTCCAACGTCGTGACTTGGCTTTTCTGGAAGCCATTGAGCAGCACCTGTGGGATGTGGTGGATTTCTGCCAACGTCTCGGTGCTGACATCAACATGAAGGACGAGAATGGAGAAACCCCTCTCAACAGGGAGGCCAAGAAGAGAGAGTGGATAGCGGTGGAAGAGATTGTGTTGCGCGATGGGGATCCAAACCATCTGGACAAAGATGGGATCAGTGTTCTCAACAGGCTGATAGACTTTGAACAGTGGGACATCGCCAAGGTTGTGATCAAGTATGGGGGTGACATCCATTTGTCTGCCAGGTTTACCGAGTTTTGGCCTCACAGGAATGAGACCCACACCCCTCTGCAGGCCCTGATCACTGCACGTCAGGCAGACGTCATCCACTCCACAATCAAGTGGTGCGGGGGACAGGACTGGGGAGTGAACGACAAAGGGGAGAGAGTTCTCCACGCCGTCTGTGACTCCGACAGGTGGGACGTCATGAGGGACCTGATCGACATCAAAGTGAACCCTCTGGTGCTGACCAACGCAGGGAAGTCACCGTTGGCGTACGCCGTGCTGAACACAAAGTGTGGGCCGAGGATGGTGGCTGAGTGCAGCAGACAGGGCTTCAGTTTCCACCAGCCGTCACTGACCGGTCCCGAGGAATCGTCCCTGCTGGATGACATCACTCGCACTGTGGTTGGATTTTCAGGCGATGCGTCTTACATCCAGAGCGAAACGCGACCTTACATGCTGCTCCGTAACGACGCGTGGCTCGGAACTCCCTTGATCAGACCTTCCATTTTCGACTACCTGCGGTGGAGCAGTGGGATCACTTCCCCGCTGGTGTGCGCGGTGCTGTGCGATTTACCCGTGGTGGCCCTCATGCTGTACGAATCGGGGGCCTGTTACAACGCAGAGCTGTTCGCGCTGCACACGCAGCTCCCCAAGCTGGCGGACCCCAACGCAGAGGAGGGCAGCGCGCTGTACAAAGAGATAAGTAAGGAAGCGGAGAGACGGTGAGAGGCTTGGTACAGAAGGGAAGAGACAGACACAATGATGCAGCGCTACAGCGGGCTGACCCACACTCTGCAGCGGTACGCGCCTTTCCTGAAAGAGCTGGCCACAACCCCCCGCCCTCTGCTGTCCGCCTCTCGTCTGCTGGTATCCGCCCACTTCCATTTCAGGGACAAGTATCGCTTCAGGGCCATGGATGTGCTTCCCCTGCCCAAGTCCATGAAGGAATACCTCAAGTTCTCCGACCTCTGTGATCCCGGCTATGGGGGACATATGCTGTGAGGATCGAGACCTGTGTATAATATGGTGTAGACATCATGTCGTATGAACAGGGTAGTGGTGGTGGGGCTCAGATGACGGGGTGTGTGGGGATGTGCATGGATGCTCCTGCTTTCAGGATGTCCTGAAATGCAGGATTTTTTTTATTGCTTGGAGCCGGCATCGCCGGATTATGAGAATTTGAGAAGCAACAAATTTCCTACTTATAAACGTTTTGTCAGTTTCTCGCATGTGTAGAATATAAAAGAAATGAATACAAGTAAATGTTTACATGCCTTTACCAGGAACTTTATATTTTTAGGATTGTTTAAGTCAAGTTGTTAACTGGGCCCTGGACCCCTGCCTTGCAGGATTCTTTTTATTTCCCAAGAGCACCCATGGATGTGTCCTGTCTCCCAAAAGTGGTTTATGGAACGTTGTGTGCATGGTTTTTCTCTCTCTTTAGTTGGTGTCAATTGACTGTAATTGTGTGTGTTGTAGGTGTGGATGTTATAAAGTGTGTGTGAGTTGTTCAACTGTATCTGATTATCATGTTTGCTGTTAAGGCCTCGGTACGCGCTAACATTATTCACGGGATATTTCTATTTCCCCATGGCAACACAGTGAGTTGTAAGTCATATTATGAGTGGCCTAACACTGTGTTGCCATGGGGATATAATAGAGATATCCTGTGATTAATGTTAACGTGTACTGAGACCTTTAATCATGTTTGCTATTCATTGTTGTCTGTGTTACCTTTGCGTTAAATGTTCCTCATTTGCTTATTATAAATGGAATTATGGTGTTTTTTTAACTGTGCCATTGTCTTTAGATCACACACACTCCAAATTCTTCTTATGTGAAGCCAATGACCTTGACCTTTGACAAATGACCTTCATTTTCGAACTTGGCCTAGATATTCTAGCTACCTACCCGCATGCAATATTTGACAGAGTGAGAGCCGAGCAGAGAGACAAGTAAAGGGAAGTAACAAGGTGCTGTTGTGGCTGGTTGCTGAAACAAGATTTGCTTCCCTTGAACCATGGTCTTGTCCAAAAAAATGGCTCCACTGACCTTGACCTTTGACCGATGTCCTTCATCTTCTAACTTGACCTAGATATCCTATCTACCTATATGCTTGTGATATTTGAGGGTCCTTCCGTTCAAAATTTCAGAAGCTAATGATTACCAACAAAAATAGATAACAGCTGTAAATATCGTGTTGGTGTTGACAAACGGTAAATACATTCTAATGATATTAATTATGTTTGAATGCACGGACCTAATAATTATGTATTCTTGCACAAAAACTCACCAAACAAGGAGTTAATGCGATAATTAGATGTTACAATAAGTGTTTTGGTGGCACTCGGCTGGGCCTTCTTTCTCATGTTTCTCATGTTTGGAGATCGGTATATTGTGGAATGCTCTGAAAACACTAACTAACGTTCACTTCGCGGGTGGTTAAGTATGAGATCAATCATCACATGCCCAGTAAAGTAGTAGACACGGGGCAAGGCAGGGAAGGGGGTACTACTTCTTCTTCTGCCTTCCCAGGCCATATGGCCATAATGGGTAAGGTACAGTATGAGTCCGTTTAACAAAACATTTTCACTGGTCTCCCCCGCTGTGTACAGCCGACACATTCAGATTTTGGAGAAGCTCAAAGGAGAAAAGTTATTTTGAAGATTGGTTTTGGGGGAAAAAAAGAAGGCAGGAGAATGGGCCAATAAGTCAGAAAGATAGTAGATGATAGAAACAAAAGGGAAAAGGCAGAGTCAAAGAGAGTGGCAGATTAGAGGAAGTTGTAAACCAGCACAGAACTTCCAGAAGGGGGGGGAACTATTTTTACGAAAGACCCCCCCCACCTGGTATTCCCACGGGGAGAGACTTGTGGAGGGGGTGGGGTCGTCCAGCTCCCCGTGGGAATACCAGGTGGGGGGGGGGGGGGATGCACGAGGCATCCACCCACTGCCCCGTTAAGGGGGGTTAAGGGGTTAATCATGCATGTTATTAACTATTGAGAAAAAGTGTAGTAAAACATGATTCATTTTAGAGTGGCTTGGACTGAGAAGAAAAAAAAGAGTGTAAATCTGTAAATTTCAGAGATGAAAGATTTTTACGATGAAATATGTATTTTTGCTTGAGTTTTGGCCATTTTCTTTTTTGGGGGTGGGGGGTGGGCACCCTGGATACCAAGGAATTGCACAATTCCTCTTTCAGAATAAAAATGATGCACTTGAATGTTCTGTGTACTTGTTTTGTTCCGTGTGATGACACACACTTGTAACACATGTGACATGACACACACACACTACTTTCCTCTATCACATGTACAGAAGTGTTATATATATGTACGTGTTCTGCTTTGCAAAGAGACAGACAGAGAGATAAATGGACATACATGAACGCTTACATAGATAAGATACGCACGCACAACTATGGAACCGTTTTCAAAAGTATTTATTAACTGCTTTCTGTGACGTAAGTGTCCCGCGCAACCCCTCTTTCTTATCTACACCCCCCCCCCACCCTCTCTCCTTTTCATTTCTCGACCAGCCGCCACTTTAATTGCCCGGCAGCTTCAAAAGAACGCCGATTAAGGCATTTGTCTCTTTGAAACCCGATTTACCTCCCCTGTCAGCATGTACCACCTACAGAGGTTATCTCCCTTTACCTCCCCCCCCCCCCCCTTATCTCCGTCCCCCATCACGAGAAAGTGATAGCCACGGTCGGATCCCTTTGAAGACGATTTTCCTTCCCGGAATGTCGGCATGTGATAAGGATGTAACTGGCGCGTGATTGTTCGGTACTAGTATGCATAAAATTATAGCATCATCTTGTGACGTGTCGACTGCTATAAACCAATGACAGGCTTTCATTGTTTGAAAGTGAAGGCTATAATTGGAGTAGTGAGAAAAAGTTTTCACACAAGACGCTGAAACGTAGCTAGAGCAACACTCACAACCAGTCATAATAAGCCCACTAGTAAGTATTATTGATGGCTGGTGATTGAGATCTGGTTTGTTTGATCCTAGTTTTGATCTAGATCCTATGTTCAATGATGAATAAGGAGTAGATAGATATGTTATTGAAAAGAAGTGGTAAACATTCTGTTCTATTTATGTGCACTGATTATTTGTGTGTGTGTGTTTTTGACTTTAACACTTTTGGTACCAGAACCGGATTTTATGCCTACTAACCCTTTTGTCTATTTTTAGTAGGAAACCTATGGGTCGCAATCTTGCACTTTATGATACCATTCCTTTCCAGGTGTTGGATGGAGAGTGATGTTGGCTTGATCACCTTTTATGTTTTACTGATCTCAGTTTGTTAACTGAAATTCAGATTATGTGTTCTTAGTGCTATTGTACAAGGGAAGCCTTCTAGCCGGTTGGGATTCACTAATTCCCTGCCGACTGAAGCCCCTTGTCTCTAAGCCATAGAGATCTACATCCACCTTCTCCTGTGATTATCAGCAGGGCATCGTGGGCTGGAAGATCATCCCTGACTCACAAGCACCAAGACGGGACCGCCGCCAAGACGCCCCGCACCCAGAATCCGCGAGGAGACCACGCCTGAACCGTGCCATCCCGCGAAGCCGTAACCGGAACGACTGGGAGCTACTCTCATCTGACGAGCAAGCCCAGCCACCCCAGCATTCGCCGATCACTACGGAGGAACTTGACAACAGCTAAGTCCCCCGGACCGCGCCAATCATTTGAACTTTCCTCCGGACAATGATGATTAGTGACCCTTCCTGCTTGGGGCTAACCTTCTAGAAAGACAAAAGTCTTGTAAATCCTTTCGGATTCCATTGTTTTTTTATTCATATTTTGATTTGGCGCCATTGAGCTGCTTTATTATTATTGTTGCATAATCTTATGCAGATTTTGTGAGTAAATAAAATACAAGTGTCAAATAATCCTGAACCCTTTGGTCAGACTGATGAGAGTGGGAGTCTTGTAATTTCATGTAAAACCCTACTTCTCTCTGTCTGCCATTAAGAGCAAATCAACCACTTGTATTTCTTACAATCATACGAGCCAGAACCCGGGCACAAATATAAATTTATTAGATGAAAAGGGGCCGGGAAAGTTGCTCATCTCCCATACCCTAGAGAAGTGGGCTAAAGGCAAATTTTCTACTTGAAAATTTAACACACTAAAAGTCTTCCCTAGGGACTTAGCCTTTTAACCCATTACCTCGTCACACTTTCCCCATGACTAGCCAAGTGTGCCAGAACTCGTACATACAGGCATGGGAATTAGAGAAGACAAAAATGACTGAAAATTGGGGTCTGGAAGCAGGCATAGGAACAAGGAATAAAAAAAAAAACAACTGAAAACCATGTGTGTTGGGATACAGCCCCCCAGAAAATGAATCTTCTTCTGTTATCTAAGCCTTAAAAACAGTATTAGAGATAAGACCAGGCATGGGAATTAGAGAAGACAACAATGACTGAAAATTGGGGTCTGGAAGCAGGCATAGGAACAAGGAATAAAACAACAACTGAAAGCCGTGTGTGTTGGGATACAGCCCCCAGAAAATGAAACTTCTTCTGTTATCTAAGCCTTAAAAACAGTATTAGAGATAAGACTGATATATTTAGTTCATTTTGCATTCATTTATAACCAATAACTTAAGTTTTACTCATTGGGCTTCTTCTTTTTTTTATCTCATAAATGTCCTCTTGGACCATCAAAAAAGCTGAAACTTGCAAAAAAAAGACTGAAGAGGACCATCAAAAAAGCTGAAATCAGCCAAAAGACTGACAATTCCCATGCCTGGGATAGGTTTAAGGTCAATATTATGTCAGCCTGACATAATACACATGCTGTTGTTTATTCCTGTACATTCATTGTCTGCCCAGTTCACTGACCGCTGTTAAAACGAGAAAGCACTGATATTGTGAAAACCTGAACTCCACCGAGGTGACTCAGCAGCAGTGCAGCGTCTCCTCTGGTGGTTGCCTCCTGACAGCCTAACATAGATTCGCTTCCCTTGGACTGCAGATTTCGGATTCTGCGACGACCGGAAAAAAACAAGGTTTGGCTGCGAGTTGGGACTGAGTGGCGTAGGGGCAACGCCACTGTATGGCCCAGAAGATGGCACATCAAAACAATAATAACAAAAAAGAGATATATTAACCTTCACCATGCTTCCTGGGTATTCTAGTACCCAGAGACACATAAAAACTGTTATATCTCAAAAAGTATTTAAGCAATCATCATGAAATTTCATGAGTTTATCAAAAACGTTAATGGCTTTATGTGTCTTAAATTTCATTAATGTGTATAAAATACAAATGACGTAATATAATGCGTCATTTGACATGCTTGTCACTGATTGCGCGGGTATCCTACAACCCATACTTTAAAGAGCAGAAATATGCCACTGCAGTGCATTGAGTATGGGTAGTGGGACACCCGCGGCATCTGGATAAGGATAAACACATGGTGACTCTTTGACGAGTATGGGTACTGGAGAACCCGCATCATCTGGAATAGGGATAAACACTGTTAAAATGCATGTCCCTTTCCTTTTTAATGAGTATGGGATGTGGAAAACCCGCCCCATCGTGACTGTGTAGTTGAACAGGGGATCCGGTGAAGGTTAAGGGGATCTTATGATGATGCTCGGTGTGTATGTGTGAGTGGGGTGGTGGGAGGGCGGGTGTGCACACTCAAGTGATAACCATACTGGTTTGTGATATTTTTAACGTTTTCTGTGGTATGTGTTATTATTACTGTGATGTAATTACTATATGTGATTATTACTTTCAGCCTCTAAAGGGGATTGATCATTGGATGCCCAGTATACTTGTCCAGGTGTATGTATGTATGTGTGTGTGTGTGTGTGTGCGTGTGTGTGTGTGTGTGTGTGTGTGTGTGTGTGTGTGTAGGGGTGTGTGTGTGATAACTATGTTTTATGTCAATTACGCACGTTTATGTTATTTTACAAATTGTCTCTTCTGTTAGGTTATAACAACATCTTATTTTGTCTTCTTTTTTATGTGCATGCCGAAAAACACATTTCTTTACTTGTTTGGAGACAATAAAATTGTTGAAGTTGAAGGGACTGACAGCCCTGAAGACGTTAACCAGCTGTTGCTTCGCCGCTGCTGAAAACCGAGGGTTGAATGCCAGAACTGCACCATCTGTGCTCTTTATTCCTTTTGAGATAGACCGTTCTGGCAGACATCCCTCGAAACTAGAGTGACCATTTGCCACAAGAGTGGGTGAAGAAGGAAGAAAACGGGGAAAGGATGGAATGTGTGTGTGTGTGTGCTATATATCTATTCTTTGCTATAAATCTATTCTTTGCTATAAATCTATTCTTTGCTATCAATCTATTCATAAAGCTGCTCCATCTTACCTCTGCGACAATATTTCCATATATACGCCAGCTCGCACTTTACGTTCAGTTTCTGACCCTCTTTCTCTCCAGATCCCTAGGTATAAGCTTTCAACTGTTGGTCGGCGCTCTTTTGCTGTCTCAGGACCGACCTCCTGGAACACAAACTTCCTCTCTCCCTCCGTCAGCGACCGACTCTCTCTGCTTTCAAAGCTAACCTCAAAACCCACCTGTTCCCCCGTCATTAAAGCTCCTCTCTCGTTATCTTCTCTCTCTTGCCATTAGGTCTGTTTCTGCTATATTCCATTTATGTTATCCGTGTGTGTTCGCTTTGTATTGCGTTTTTGTTTGAATGCGTTATGAATGCTAACGTGTGTGTGCGCTTTGATTTGATTTCTATCAAGATTCAGCGCCGTATAAATACTGTATGTTGTTGTTGTTGTGTACGTGCGTGTCGAGACTAGATCAGTTGAGCAAATAACATACACATGTGTGTGCACGCACGCACGCACACATCATCACTATCATCATCATCATCGTCATCATCATCATCACAATCATCATCATCATCATTTTGTTTTTCTTATTATTACTAATATTATTATTGGTAGTGGCAGGTGGTTCCCATTTTACTTACTCATTATTTATTATTTTCATCATTATCACTGTTGCTGTTATTGTAGTGATTGTCCACTTCACTCTTTTAATGCACACGTTTATCCACTTGCACACACACATACACACATGCGCATGCGCATGCACACACGCATATATTTATGCACACGCACGTACACACACACTCACACACACGCGTGCGCGCGCGCGCGCGCACACACGCACGCACACGCGCACACACACACACACACTCTCTCTCTCTCTCTCTCTCTCTCTCTCTCTCTCTCTCTCTCTCTCTCTCTCTCTCTCTCTCTCTCTCTCTCCCACACATACACCAACTTCACACAGTATGAATGTGTCAGTACACCAAACACTAGGTCACACAGAAACCCAGACATTTTTGTATCAAATAACAACACTTAAGGCTCTTGGAAATGTCCATCTTAGTCAGACACACAGACAATAGGATGAAAGAGAGCAGGAAAAAGCCTACCTAAAATAAGTTAAAAAAATTAAAAAGGGGGGGGGGGGGGGGGGGCGAGGGAAAAAGGGGGGGAGAGAGAAGGAACAAGGAAAAAGGAGGAAATGAAGGAAAAAAGAAAAGGAAGGGTTAAAAATGAAGGCGGAAGTGGTGGTGGGTTGCATGATGAGTGTGCAAGATAGCGGAGAGCGAATGAATGATTGGGTGTGGTGTGAGAGTTACATATTTGTTAATGTAAATTTATGTTTCATAATTTTATTCCATTTTTTTTAAATTTTACACGGTGGAAGACAAGTTACCATGTGCGTTGTACAATGCCAACGGACAATAAAGAGTCTTAAGACTTATGAAGTGACACCAAAGACTGTACAGTATCTTTGGTGACACTAAGGAAGGGAAAAGGGGTGGTCATGATAACGCACGCATTTTAATGCCTATATAACTTACATAAGCTACATATTGGACATATTTAAATGCTATCAACATCAACTTGGTTTTCTAGCCACCGTGACAACTTTTCTTGGTTAGTTTTCCTTCTTTTCTCTGCTACAGTGTTGAGCGTGTAGAGGAAAGGGTTGATTGCAGAGTTTAGAGGCAGAACAAACACAGCCAAGCCAACGTTGATTTCTCCAGAAATCGGAACATTAACCAGTGCAAGAATTCCACACAGCCCCACTGGAAACCAGCACATGAAGTCTGTAATTGCAACAGTGATCAAACGCCGCGCTAAAGTGACGTCTCGAACAATTTTGGTACTGCTGATTTCCATGGAATTCTTTTTCACTGACTGATAAATAAAGATCTGACCAATGGAAATCAACAAGAACAGAACAAAATTAAAGAATATCAGCACGCTCAGAGAATAATATCGTCCTTTGAAATGTTGTCTAGTAACAGGCAGCGGGATACAAATACCGGTTTGACTGTAGAACTTCCAGTGCTCAGTCATGGGAAGCAAAGGTACAGTTGCAAGAAACCAGCCAATCAGCCATATCAACACACAGGATGCTGCTGCTGTTGTCTTTTCGAATCTCAATGTACTGAATGGGAAACGAAGAACAACAAAACGATCCAAGGTGATCAGACAGATGATTAAAGCTGATACTTCACTAGAAACTAAAGACAAGAAACCAACGGCTTTGCAAGTGACACTGTTTTTCCACGTGTCATCAAAATGAAAATATCTGCCCTGTAATCTTTGATCAACGATTCCAATGACTGTAATATAAACACCCATTAAAAAGTCAGCCAAAGTCAGATTGATGACAAACACTGTAAACCCACTGGCAGTAGTCATTTGTCGTACAAACAGACGTGCAAAGAAACAAAAGACGTTACCAGTTAATGCCAGACAGGCGATCAACCACAAAAACACACGGTATGTCCATGAGCGCAGTAAATCCTCACACGACGAAACCTCATCTTTATTGGTATAACACTGATCGCTGTCAAAGCCACGAGGAAGAATCTCATTGCAACAGAGTTTATAATTCGCTGTATGTATGTAACGTAAATTCCTAAGATCCATGAAAATGTTGATTGGAAACGTTATCAATGGGCTACCACCCATATGCAGTTCAGTCAAATGAGGCAATATGGGGAAAGGGTTAAGCAAACTATGGATGCAAGATAAAGTTAAATTTAGTTTTTCCAAACGAGGAAATGGTGACAGGATCTGAGAATCGAATTGCATAATTGGGGTATATGACAGATCTATCAGAGTGAGACTGTCATGCTGGGCACTCAATGACTGATTAATGTAGATGTTGATCAACGGATTCTTCGAAAGCAATAACGTCTCCAGATTTTTCAAATCAAACATAGATTCCATGTTGATTTCTTTCAATTGATTATTGCTGAGATCTAGGACCTTTAGATTCCACAACGCCATGTGAGGGATGTGAGTCAACAAGCAGTGTGTAAGGACCAGGTGAATCAGGTAGGCATTGTGGCCAACGTCTGACAATGTCATGCCAGAACCTGTGGCATCCAGGTATCGGAGTTCAGGGAACAGTACTGCAGTAAATGGACCAACACACCAAAATGTGTAACCCTGGCACTGACAGTCTACAGGACAAGTAGCATTACACAGTAACTCATCATCATGCAGTGGACATTGAGACCAGCCATCGCATAAGTTGTCAGAATGAACACATACCCTGGAAATTCTGCATCGTAAAAAACCCGAACATGTGATCTCCTCGCATCCTTCCTCATCCTGGTGATCGATACAGTCGTTCTTTCCATCGCAGCGTGTGTAGACAGGCAGACAGTCATCAAGTTTACCAGGACAGCGATAGTGGCTGTCAGGACAGGAGTCGTTAGAGTTCATGGCGGTTAGGGTAAACAATAATTTATTACTGAAGTGGATGAGAGAACGGGAGAAAAAATTTGCAAGTTTGAATTGCAATCTTTGAAATTCGCTGCAGCCATGCTCATCTGATTCATCTTTGCAGTCCAACAACTGGTCGCACACCTTGAAGTAGGACACGCACTGGCCATTGGAACAAATGAACTTACTCTGGCATGGGGAATGCTGACAGAAAGACTCATCAGTCTCATCCTGACATTCGGCCACAAAGTTGCAAACTAGGGTATATGCGAATGTTGCCTTTTCATTACTACACGCAAACGAAGGAATTATCATAACACGAGGACTTGCCAAATAGTCGTCTGTTTCTTTGCTGGAAGCTTGGGAAGAGAAAGCACACGTAGTGTTGGATTGACAAAACTCATTAGGTATGCTGGAATAGCAGGAGAGAATGGTATAAGTCATATGGCCACCACGACAAAAGGTTAGAGACTGTTGTGATAATGATACCGTGGTCAAGGAAATAGCCTCCGAGTGGTAAGATGTCATGTCTAGTTTTCTTTGTTTAAATAAACACTTTTTACGAAAGTGTCTAGCATAATTCGGGTTATGAGTGAGTAAAGATATAATTCCAACATGATCGTTATGCCAAATCAAATAGAACTTTTGTCTTGGTTTTATCTGAAGTAGATGAAACTCAATATGGCCAGAAATTGTGTTTTTCATTTCTGTAAGAAAGCATTGTCTGTATGTGGAACGTATTAGCAGCGCATGAGAGAAAACTCCCACAAAGAAATTAATATAAGACACATATGTTACCGAAGAAAAGAAATCATCCCAGCCTGCTTCACAGCTGCCCTTGTATCTCATCCCAAAGCAGTTATTATTATCAAGACAACATGCATCATTTGTTAGGTTGTGGAATCCATGGAGGTATGTGCAAAGTTCACTTTCATTATTATGCTGTTCTCTTCCAGAATGATGCATTCCTGTGGGTATAAAAACATGGTTTCGTTCTGTCCCAATGCTACGTTTTTGTCTTTGAAATATACATAGCTCTTCTAATGGTATTCATCCTTCAATCAATTTCACACAAAAATATATATTATTTTCTATGTTATATGTGCATGTTATAATGTTATTTATCTGACTGCTGTTCGGTGGATTGTCGATTGGTGTGATGCCAACTTCCTGGAGTTCAACGTGTCCAAGACCAAATAACTTGTGATTGACTTCCGTAAAGTCAAGATGGACGTCCAGTCCATCGTCATCAAGGGCCAGTCAGTGGACACCGTTGACTCCTACAAATACTTGGGCACCATCATCGACGACAAGCTGTCCTGGACCCCCAGCGTGGACGCCTGCTGCCAGAAGGCCAACCAGCAGATGTACTTCCTGCGGAAGCTGAAATCCTTCCACGTCTGCCCGAGGATTCTGTCCCTCTTCTACCAGGCCACCATCCAGAGCGTCATGCTTTTCAACCACCTCTGCTTCTTCGGCAATGCCAAGCAAGCTGACACCAACTGGCTGGAGAAGGTCACCAGGACAGCTGCACGTCTGGTGAAGGAGGACCTCACTTCAAGTGCTGTCCTCTACCAGAGACCTGCCGTCAGGAAGCTGACGGGGATCTTGGGCGACGCCTCTCACCCCATCCACCCTGCTGTGTAGTACGTGTCCACATGCGGACAGGCTCATGGCTTTGTTGCATTAACATTTCCGAGTTCCGAGTTCCGAGCACCCTGCTGTGGAGTCCTGTCGGCCGACCAGGGACAGCTCTCGCCGCCTGCGGTGCTCCAAGGCGAGGACCAGCCGCCTGCAGAATTCGTATTTGCCCACCGCTGTGCGTCTCTTCAACGCTGCCCTGTGAAAGGCACAGCCACCCTGCTTGAATACCAGCTGTGTGTGTGTGTGTGTGTGTGTGTGTGTGTGTGTGTGTGTGTGTGTGTGTGTGTGCGTGTGCGTGCGCGTGTGCGTGTGCGTGCGTGCGTGCGTGCATGCGTGTGTGAGAGTGTATATGTGTGCTCGCCTCTGTGTATGCATGAGCCCCTGTGCATGTGTGAGTGTGTGTGCGTTAGAGAGAGAGAGAGAGAGAGAGAGAGAGAGAGAGAGAGAGAGAGAGAGAGAGAGAGAGAGAGAGAGGACACAGAGAGAGAGAGAGATTCAAACAATTATAATGAATAGGCCTTCTGCCCGTATCATAGGGAAGCTGGGGGAGGGGGTTGCAATGACACATAACATTCGCATTAAAAACTAGAAAATAACACCATTTCTTGTGGATTTAAACAGTTATGCAAGAATAAACAAATTAGTAAATAAATAAATAAACAGATATAAATAAATAGGTAAATTAAAGAGAGAGAAAACAACAACAAATAATCCGATTAGATATTGAGTCGATGAAACAGATGGTTAAGCAATCAATCAGCCAGAACTAGTCGATTGCAAATATACCAAACTATTAAACTATCAAACAAACAATCATCCATTATTAATTAATAAATAATCAGAACAAGTAAGCAGTCCAACATCAATCAGCCACCGATAATTAACAAATGCACCAAACTAATTCAACAAACCACCATTAATCAACAAATATACCAGATAAACCATCAACAGAGTGTTCAATAATTATATCAACCAAACAGTCAAAAGCAAGCATCTGATTAAACATTATAAGGTGATACTATGCGTAGACACTCAACATTTTTTAAAGGTAGGAAATGCGAAAGAGCATTAATGACTCAACACAAACTATAGCGATAACTCAACTTGAATCGACGTACACAGCACTGAACCATAGAGGGTTAGAATTGAGCAAATTGTCGTTCAAAGATATGTAAAGAAAGGGATAACCTACAAAGAATGCATACATACGAAATATGCTGAGAATGCAGTATTTACTACGTTTGGGTCAACTAAAACGAGATATTATAGAAGAACTGAAAAAGTACATTTATTCGCTTTAACCCTTTCACCGCCAGCCATATTTCAGGCAAGAATTCCCATTATATTTACCTGGGTAGAGAACAAAATCCATCTGCAGTATTGGGGATTCTTTTGTGACATATATAAAATAAGGTCTAACCTTCCTTCCCAAAACTAAGACAATAGGGTCTTTGGATAATAGACCTCAATTTGATGCCTTTTAGTGACATAGGTGTTAAATCACTGTGGTGATAAAAGGACTCGCCATAGTCATACTCCATTTAAAGCTAATGCCTAAAATTAGTTTCCAGTACATGTATGCACAGATAAACTCATGCATGCATTCTCATACACAAACATCTCCGATCATAAACACATACATGCGTACACATGTGCATGGAATAGCATACACACATACACACGTGCACACACATATGCACACACGCACGCATATGCACACACGCACACAGACACACACACACACACACACGCACACACACGCACACACACACACACACACGCACACGCACGCACACGCACGCACACGCACGCACACACACACACACACACACACACACACAGAGTCATGCACGTACACATATGCACGTACACACACCAATTGTTCTATGCACACATTTACATTAGTTTGTGTCTATTACAATCGGAAAAACAAGGTTCTCTGTCTCATTGTCAACACGTTCTGTTATGGAGGGCCTTGTTAATGTCTAAACGTTGGTTAAGTCCCATGAAGACGGTACCCAAGTTGGCCTGCCAGAACAGTTCCCTTCTGGGCAGCTGTTGAGGGTTGTTGACCGCCTCAATGGGAATGATGTGCAGGCAGGACAGGTCCGCTGGGTGGGGACTGGCAGCAACGTGACGGGCAACCTGGCAAAGGGTGACACGCCCATTCTTTGCGTGGCTCTTATGGTTTGCGAACCTCTTGCGCAGGTGTTCAGTGGACCCCACGTACCAGGCATGCGGGTGGAGCTTGCACTTCATCACGTAGATGAGGTTCGGCGTCGTACACGTGATGTGCTGGCGGATGGTCCAACGCCTGTTGTCCCATGGGCACGTGAAGTCAGAGGCTTGTTCTGAGTGCTTACACGTATCACATTTGCCACAAGGAAAGAATCCTGGTCTGTGGTGAGGCCCGTGCTGCACAAATCTTTTAGGCACTGACGGCTTATACATCTCACCCAAGTTTTTTCGTCGTCTGTCCGCTCCCACTAGCATATCCCTTGGGAAGATTACTTGATTTTTTGGATCCGAGTGTAGGATGTCCAAGTTACTCTTTATGATCTTTGATTTGCTGGGAACTCTTGGATCGTAAGTTGTAATCCATGCTATCTTTTTCTTCGGCTTTGATCGCTTCTTTTGAAGAAGTTCTTGCCTGCTTTTTGAAGCACCTCTTCTAATGTCCTGCACTGCTCTTGACCACTTCCATCCGGATAACTGCAGGTACTGAGCATACTCCAATATATATATATATATATATTTTTTTTTTATTTTTATTACGAACATTACTCAAAGTTAACATTAACTGGTTTGTTTCTGAGGTTCACAAATATATATAAACGTACAAGAATTGAAGAAGAAAAAACAACCACACCATTAAACTTTCCTCTTATATATATATAGTTTGCTTGAATAAAACTTTTTTTGTGTCCAATATTTAAGTTTGTGAACCTAAGAAAGACACTGAACAACTTTAATTTCAACTTTACAATTTATTCTGTGTTCTGAAAAGAATAAAAGAAACTAATGTGCTGATTTACTTTTTCTCCCAATGGGGGAGATAGACAATGCCTATGCAAAGACAGCTGTTTCGTCTTTGAGAAAGACTCTTCAGTCTGCATATCGGCCTGCAAAGAATGTCCACAGTGAACATTCAAACTGAGCTAGAAGACTTTCTACAAGAGAAAGGTTGTCCTCTTTGCACCAGATTGAAAGTCCACAATAAAAGCAAACCAGCACTTAATATAGTGCTATATATATATATAGTTTGCTTTGATAAAGCTTTTCTGTGTCCAATGTCTTTATTTGTGAACCTCAGAAAGAAAACCAGTTAACGTTAACTTTGAGTAATGTTCCGTGTTCCAAAAAAAAAAAAAAAAAAAAATTATATAAATTGTGCTGATTTACTTTTTATATATATATATAAACGTACAAGAATTGAAGAAGAAAAAACAAACACCATTAAACTGTCCTCTTATATATGTAGTTTGATTTAATAAAACTTTGTTTGTGTCCAATGTATCAGTTTGTGAACCTAAGAAAGAAACTCAATAACTTTAATTTTAACTTTACGATTTGTTCTGTGTTCTGAAAAGAATAAAAGAAAAGAATATGCTGATTTACTTTTTCTCCCAACGGGGGAGATAGACAATGCCTATGCAAAGACAGCTGTTTCGTCTTCGTGAAAGACTCTTCAGTCTGCATGTCGGCCTGCAAAGTTGTCCACAGTGAATGTTCAAGCTGAGCTAGAAGACTTTCTACAAGAGAAAGGTTGTCCTCTTAGCACCAGATTGAAAGTCCACAATAAAAGCAAACCAGCACTTAATTCAAAAGAAATGGTAAAAATCTTATGTAAAATAACAAAAATAATAATGTTCTAAAATTACAATCCCTCGAAGAGAGTAGAAGAGATGGGATGCCATGTTGGTGGATCCAGTGAAGGATTCAATAAGGGAGGTCATAGAAATCGTAGTAAACACCAACATACTCCCGGTGAGGAGGAATGTAGAGAGGTGTGCCTGGATCAGGTAGACTGATGCCCTTTCCTTCTTTATAGTATGATATAAACGTACAAGAATTGAAGAAGAAAAAACAAACACACCATTAAACTTTCCTCTTATATATGTAGTTTGATTTAATAAAACTTTGTTTGTGTCCAATGTATCAGTTTGTGAACCTAAGAAAGAAACTCAATAACTTTAATTTTAACTTTACGATTTGTTCTGTGTTCTGAAAAGAATAAAAGAAAATAATGTGCTGATTTACTTTTTCTCCCAATGGGGGAGATAGACAATGCCTATGCAAAGACAGCTGTTTCGTCTTCGTGAAAGACTCTTCAGTCTGCATGTCGGCCTGCAAAGTTGTCCACAGTGAATGTTCAAGCTGAGCTAGAAGACTTTCTACAAGAGAAAGGTTGTCCTCTTAGCACCAGATTGAAAGTCCACAATAAAAGCAAACCAGCACTTAATTCAACAGAAATGGTAAAAATCTTATGTAAAAAAAAAAAAAAATAATATATATATCTAAAATTACAATCCCTCGAAGAGAGTAGAAGAGATGGGATGCCATGTTGGTGGATCCAGTGAAGGATTCAATAAGGGAGGTCATAGAAATCGTAGTAAACACCAACATACTCCCGGTGAGGAGGAATGTAGAGAGGTGTGCCTGGATCAGGTAGACTGATGCGCTTTCCTTCTTTATAGTATGATATAAACGTACAAGTTTTGAATCGAGCTGAAGACACACACACACACACACACACACACACTGCAACACAATCTAATTATACACACAGAATGTGGGTCACAACAATGACGTCAAGAAAAGTTACGTGTTGTATTTGTTACGCCAAGTTTGTTCTACTGTCTGTCCCGCGTCCAAGGCCAAAAGCCGAAATATTGGGAATAGTCTACATTCTTTCTTGTTAGTTTTCATTCTTTTTTTTGTTCTGCTATTTAATGATATGAGTGAAAACTATGAATCGTCCGCGATCCAAGAAAGCTATTGTTACCATCTCCAGTGGCGCCTTGTGTTGTTATTTCTATTATTTTCATCTGTGATCTCCGTTGCATCCATTGGATCCAGCACAATGGCGACCAGTCTTTCTGTTCTAAAAACTAGAATAGAAAGAGAGACAGACAAACTTTGTCGTTTCAAGTCACACATCACTTTTCTTGGTAAGTGTGTGTCTAGTAGTGTGATACCAAAAGGAATGACTGTGAAGTTTGGAAAGGATGCCTTACCAAAGAACGAATACCTTCACAACAGAATTCAGCATGTTACAGACACTGCACAACTTGACATTCTAAAACTATGCAGAGACACTTATGGAGTTCTCGCTGATGAAGCACACGACAGTGTACAACGCTTAAAGTACGACATTTTTCAAAGTTGTTCACCTTATGAAGTTGATGCCCTTCGGAACTTTAGTCAGCGTTGTCTGACAAGACGTAGAAAACAATACGCGAAGAAAAAGGAAAAGAAACTTGCCAAATTACTTCCTCAAAGACATGACATTCGTGCGGATACCACGACAAAAAGGAAAAAACCTTGCCGACGCTTCAAACGTAAACAGAATCTGACGTTATCACAGCCATCTAACTCTAAACCTGAGCAGGATGACAAAATGGTTGTGAACCTATCAGACGTTACTCTGACAGAGCTACAAAAAAGTGTACTGGCTCTTGGGCCCAAGTTTTGCCCAACCCCACGAAGCCTGAATCAAGAACAACTTGAGGAAGATGTGCATGAAGGTCTCCGACGGCTACGGTTAAAATAACTGTTTTTTTACCCAGATGTTGAGGACGATGTTCACGAAGCTCCAAAGTTCTACAAGAAGAACTACTATGAACCTCCACAGGGTCACGACCTTTCCCTAGATGCCTACTGCAATACCATTGAGAGCCAAGTCAAATCCCATGTTCCTGACCCTAAGCCACTACGAGACAACCTATCCAGGGACCAACGGAAGGCCCTGAGAGAGCTACAACAGCATGTTAAGAACAGGACTCTTCGTATTAGTTCTGCTGACAAGGGTGGAGCAGTGGTTGTGCAGAACATGATGGACTATGTGAGGGAGGCAGAGAGGCAGCTCAACAACAACACCTACTATGAACCTGTTCGAACAGATCCTACCTGTAGTGTAGCGAAAGAGTCCAACAAAATTATTGATGACCTCCATACTCAGAAATTCATTGATAACAACACCTACAAATGGGCCAGGCTGGAACCCAACAATGTTAGGCCTCACCTCTTCCACCACCTCCCAAAGATCCACAAAAACCTACAAAATCCACCTGGACGCCTGATTGTTTCAGGAATTGGAGGCCCTACAGAGACCTTGTCGAAACTAGCGGACCACTGGCTCCGCCCCCTGGTTGTCAGCTTGCCCTCGTACATCAAAGACTCCACCCACATGCTGAAGGTGATCAACGAGTGGAACACAAAGTACGGGCCCCTTCCTGTCGACGCCCAGTTGGTCACTATAGATGTCGTCAGCCTCTACACCAACATCCCTCAACAGAACATGGTGGAGGCCATCAAAGATCTGATGGGATGCCACCCTCTCCCTGATTGCCCACCAATGCACAAAGCTCTCAAGGTGGTGAACCATGTTCTCACGAACAATTTTTTTCAATTTTGAGGGCCAGACATACAGACAGAAGTCAGGGACAGCCATGGGAACACTGATGGCACCTACTGTGGCCAACATCTTCATGGGCTGGCTTGAAGCCAAACTGTTGGAGAACAGCCCTGTGCGGATTGAGGAGGATGTATGGAAACGATTCATCGATGACATCCTCATCTTGTGGACTCGGTCCCAACAAGACCTAGACCAATTCACCACCTACATCAATTCCATCCACCCAACCATCAAGTTCACCATCAGCAACTCCAAGACCAGTATTCCCTTCCTTGACATTCTCATTAAGATCGAAGACGGCTACTTAACATCAAGCCTCTTTGTCAAGTCCACAGACACCAAAGCCTACCTTCCATACAACTCAAGTCATCCAAGGCACTGCGTAAACGGCATACCATCAAGCCAGTTTTTACGACTTCGACGCCTTTGCAGCAACGATGAGGACTTTGAACGCCAGTGCAACACAATGGCCAACAACTTCAAAAAGAAGTGCTATCCAGAGTGGGCTATCAAAAAGGGAAGAGAGAAGGCCAAAGCAACACAACGAGGGAGTACACTCGAGTACCAGCCACAAAAGAAAGCCGGGAGAGTTCCCATGGTGGTGACCCACAATCCCCGCAACCCTCCACTCAGCAAATATCTCAGGGACAGTCTGCCTACCCTCCACCAGAGCGCCAGGATGAAGAAAGTGGCTCTTGAACCCCCCATCCTGGGAGAACGGAACAGCAGATCCCTGAGAGATTTGCTGATGCCTTCAGCTCCTCCTGCCCTGCCCTGCGACGTGGATCCTGGCTGCCACAGATGTTCCAAGACGTGCGCTGCCTGCCGTCTTCATCTGATGGAAGCCACGGGGTTCTCCAGTGACAGGACGGGGGAGAGGTTCACCATCAGGCAGAACCTATCCTGTGGATCGACTAACGTCATCTACCTGCTGTTCTGCGAACTATGTAGAAACGCCCAGTATGTTGGAGAGACAAAGAACTCAGTTAGCGTAAGGTTCACTCTACACCGGTCCCATATCAGGCACAACACTGGGACTCTGGTGGCAGAGCACTTCAACTTGGCCGGACATTCCTGTGAGAATGTCAGATGCATCATCCTCGAACAGGTCTTTGTCCAGAGCAAGGAGTCCAGACTCCGTCGTGAAAAGTTCTGGATGGACAAGCTGAAGACCATGGCTCTGCTGGGTCTGAACTCTCTCTAATGAATTGTCTGAGAGGGCAGTTATTTCTCCATCGAGCTGTGTTATTTGTTTATAGTGGAGATGCTTTACCCAGGATCCACTCTCTTGACCTGTTCCTAGGGGAGATGCTTTATTTGTTTATAGTGGAGACGCTTGGCCCAGGTTACACACTCACTCTCTTGGCATTATCATAGTGGAGATGCTGAATTTGTTTATAATGAAGATGCTTTACCCATGATACATGCCCACTCTCTTAACTAAAGGGTCTTAAGACATCTGGCGTTAGTTCTACATAGTTTGGAAGTGATAACTACAAAGATGGATAGAGCGGACATGGATATGAGAGAGAGAGTGAGAGTGAGAGAGAGGGAGAGAGAGTGTGAGAGAGAGAAAGAGAGAGAGAGAGAGAGAGAGAGAGAGAGAGAGAGAGAGAGAGAGAGAGAGAGAGAGAGAGAGAGAGAGAGAGAGAGAGAGAGAGAGAGAGAGAGAGAGAGAGAGAGAGAGAGAGGAGACTGTACTGGGGGATTCTTTCTTTTATTATTTTTTTATTTTTATTATGTGGACTCAATAGTCCAAACGAATTATCCAACACCCACACACACACACACACACACACACACACACACACACTGCAACACAATCTAATTATACACACAGAATGTGGGTCACAACAATGACGTCAAGAAAAGTTAGTGTTGTATTTGTTACGTCAAGTTTGTTCTACTGTCTGTCCCGCGTCCAAGGCCAAAAGCCGAAATATTGGGAATAGTCTACATTCTTTCTTGTTAGTTTTCATTCTCTTTTTTTGTTCTGCTATATATATATATATATATAGTATATTCCGGTCCCATTCTGTAGAGGAGAGCACTCACCTGATACCTTTGAGTTTATCTATCGAGTTTCACGGTGACTCGAAATCGTTCCCATCTTTGCTTCCAGTTTGCTCGGTGCTCCACATAATCTTCTTTACTGTTGTTTGTTCTTCGTCACAGTTTCTTGCAGGCAAACAGTTAAACAGATTCAATTTTATATAGTGTACTACTCCATATCTCTGTTGCATAGCATGACATTGGCTTCACCATAATATCAAATAATTTTTTTTTTTTTTTTTTTTTTTTTTTTTTTTATAACATTTTTTTTATTTCCCTCTCTCATCCCTCCGTTCTACAATTCCTTCGTTCTCCCACACACTCATCCATCAACATGCATTTTTCAATATTAAGCATGTATTAATAATTTAATTTATATAATTTATATTATATGTATAATAAATGTATGAGTCAGTCAAACAATAAATTCCATGTACAATCTAAAGTTTCTTTGTGCTTTTGAGTTGAAAGTGTGCATGAGTGGGTGAGTTTGTAATAGTGTTGGAATGAGAAGGTTGTAAATTGTGTATGACGATAACTTAGTGATTACCAAGAGGTTTTTTTTTGTTTTCCATCTGTAAGCAAACTTGAAAATGTAACATAACATTACTACAGATCTTCATAGAAAACACATACATTCACAAAAACATATCCATAGAACATACATAAACTCTCTCTCTCTCTCCCCCCCCCCCTCTCCAATTCACATAAACTTTCTCTTCTAAAGCCTACATACCAAAAAAACCCCACATGTCTCTACGTAGTTTTATGCATTTCCCCACTTCCTCAAATAACATAACATTAAACAGAATGAAGAAGAAAAAAACATCAAAAAACATTTATCCAAATTTGAATCCCCAGGTGTCAGTCACAGTCAAATTTGTTTTTTTTTATGTGCTGACAACAAAAGACTAAAAAATTTAAAATTTCCATTCTGTAAACAGGCCAAATTAATCTCATTTAAGAACCCACAAATAAAAGAAGGCATGTTATATCAATATAAACCTACAATTGCAAATCAAAATTATTATTATTATGTTATACTTTACTTTTTTCACCCGCAGCTATCGATCAGAGGTTTGTAGGCATTCCAATTATATGTAAATTTTTCCATAGTCCCTTCCATCGAATGACAAGACAATTCCACCCAGTAGCGACTTTTCAGACAATTTTTAAAAGCTGTCAGACATGGGATTGTTTTATTTAGCTTACATTTATATATATAAAATTTAGCCAACAGAATGATCAGATCCATGACTTTATCTGTTTTTTTGGTTTTGTTTCCATCCTAGCAAAACTAGAGTTTCTGAGAGATTAAAATTCTGTGTATGGTCACAAATGTCATGAATCCAAGAAATGAAGTTTGTCCAAAAAAACTGAGCATGGTTACAAGTCCAGAAAAGATG
>CM065706.1:26699625-26723491 GCA_017654935.2 Phymorhynchus buccinoides | reverse complement strand
TGGACACAAACAAAGTTTTATTAAAGCAAATTATATAAGAGGAAAGTTTAATGGTGTTTTTGTTTTTTCTTCTTCGATTCTTGATCGTTTATATTATCTTACCTAAAAAGGAAAGGGCATCAGTCTACCTGATCCAGGCACACCTCTCACATTCCTCCTCACCGGGAGTAGGTTGCGTGCGTTACTACGATTTTCTATGACCTCCCGTATTGAATCTTCCCAAGGGATTCCACCAACAGGGGATCCCATTCTCTTCTACTCTCTTCGAGGGATTGTAATTTAGGAACATTACTATTTTTTTTGTTATTTTACATAAGACTGTTTTTACCATTTCTTTTGAATTAAGTGCTGGTTTGCTTTTATTGTGGACTTTCAATCTGGTGCTAAGATGACAACCTTTCTCTTGTAGAAAGTCTTCTAGCTCAGCTTGAACATTCACTGTGGACAACTTTGCAGGCCGACATGCAGACTGAAGAGTCTTTCACGAAGACGAAACAGCTGTCTTTGCATAGGCATTGTCTATCTCCCCCGTTGGAGAGAAAAAGTAAATCAGCACATTCTTTTCTTTTATTCTTTTCAGAACACAGAACAAATCGTAAAGTTAAAATTAAAGTAATTGAGTTTCTTTCTTAGGTTCACAAAATACATTGGACACAAACAAAGTTTTATTAAATCAAACTACATATATAAGAGGAAAGTTTAATGGTGTGCTTGTTTTTTCTTCTTCAATTCTTGAACGTTTATATATATATATAAAAAGTAAATCAGCACAATTTATATAATTTTTTTTTTTTTTTTTTTTTGGAACACGGAACATTACTCAAAGTTAACGTTAACTGGTTTTCTTTTTGTTTTTGAGGTTCACAAATAAAAACATTGGACACAGAAAAGCTTTATCAAAGCACAACTATATATATATATAGCACTATATTAAGTGCTGGTTTGCTTTTATTGTGGACTTTCAATCTGGTGCAAAGAGGACAACCTTTCTCTTGTAGAAAGTCTTCTAGCTCAGTTTGAATGTTCACTGTGGACATTCTTTGCAGGCCGATATGCAGACTGAAGAGTCTTTCTCAAAGACGAAACAGCTGTCTTTGCATAGGCATTGTCTATCTCCCCCATTGGGAGAAAAAGTAAATCAGCACATTATTTTCTTTTATTCTTTTCAGAACACAGAAATAAATTGTAAAGTTAAAATTAAAGTTATTCAGTTCCTTTCTTAAGTTCACAAACTTAAATATTGGACACAAAAAAAAGTTTTATTAAAGCAAACTTATATATATATAAGAGGAAAGTTTAATGGTGTGGTTGTTTTTTCTTCTTCAATTCTTGTACGTTTATATATATTTGTGAACCTCAGAAACAAAACCAGTTAATGTTAACTTTGAGTAATGTTCGTAATAAAAATAAAAAAAAAATATATATATATATATATATTGGAGTATGCTCAGTACCTGCAGTTATCCGGATGGAAGTGGTCAAGAGCAGTGCAGGACATTAGAAGAGGTGCTTCAAAAAGCAGGCAAGAACTTCTTCAAAAGAAGCGATCAAAGCCGAAGAAAAAGATAGCATGGATTACAACTTACGATCCAAGAGTTCCCAGCAAATCAAAGATCATAAAGAGTAACTTGGACATCCTACACTCGGATCCAAAAAATCAAGTAATCTTCCCAAGGGATATGCTAGTGGGAGCGGACAGAAGAAGAAAAAAAAACTTGGGTGAGATCTACAAGCCGTCAGTGCCTAAAATATTTGTGCAGCACGGGCCTCACCTAAGACAAGGATTCTTTCCTTGTGGAAAATGTGACACGTGTAGGCACTCAGAACAAGCCTCCGACTTCACGTGCCCATGGGACAACAGGCGTTGGACCATCCGCCAGCACATCACGTGTACGACGCCGAACCTCATCTACGTGATGAAGTGCAAGCTCCACCCGCATGCCTGGTACGTGGGGTCCACTGAACACCTGCGCAAGAGGTTCGCAAACCACAAGAGCCACGCAAAGAATGGGCGTGTCACCCTTTGCCAGGTTGCCCGTCACGTTGCTGCCAGTCCCCACCCAGCGGACCTGTCCTGCCTGCACATCATTCCCATTGAGGCGGTCAACAACCCTCAACAGCTGCCCAGAAGGGAACTGTTCTGGCAGGCCAACTTGGGTACCGTCTTCATGGGACTTAACCAACGTTTAGACATTAACAAGGCCCTCCATAACAGAACGTGTTGACAATGAGACAGAGAACCTTGTTTTTCCGAATGTAATAGACACAAACTAATGTAAATGTGTGCATAGAACAATTGGTGTGTGTAACGTGCATATGTGTACGTGCATGACTCTGTGTGTGTGTGTGTGTGTGTGTGTGTGTGCGTGTGTGTGCGTGCGTGTGCGTGCGTGTGCGTGTGTGTGTGTGTGTGTGCGTGTGTGTGTGTGTGGTGTGTGTGTGTGTGTCTGTGTGCGTGTGTGCATATGCGCCTGTGCGTGTGTGCATATGTGTGATGCATGTGTGTGTGTATGTGTGTATGCTATTCCATGCCACACATGTGTACGCATGTATGTGTTTATGATCGGAGATGTTTGTGTATGAGAATGCATGCATGAGTTTATCTGTGCATACATGTACTGGAAACTAATTTTAGGCATTTTAGCTTTAAATGGAGTATGACTATGGCGAGTCCTTTTAGCACCACAGTGATTTAACACCTATGTCACTAAAAGGCATCAAATTGAGGTCTATTATCCAAAGACCCTATTGTCTTAGTTTTGGGAAGGAAGGTTAGACCTTATTTTATATATGTCACAAAAGAATCCCCAATACTGCAGATGGATTTTGTTCTCTACCCAGGTAAAATTATAATGGGAATTTTTGCCTGAAATATGGCTGGCGGTGAAAGGGTTTAAAGCGAATAAATGTACTTTTTCAGTTCTTCTATAATATCTCGTTTTAGTTGACCCAAACGTAGTAAATACTGCATTCTCAGCATATTTCGTATGTATGCATTCTTTGTAGGTTATCACCCTTTCTTTACATATCTTTGAACGACAATTTGCTCAATGCTAACCCTCTATGGTTCAGTGCTGTGTATGTCGATTCAAGTTGAGTTATCGCTATAGTTTGTGTTGAGTCACATTAATGCTCTTTCGCATTTCCTACCTTTAAAAAATGTTGAGTGTCTACGCATAGTATCACCTCTATGTATGTTTAATCAGATGCTTGCTTTTGACCTGTTTGGTTGATATAATTATTGACCACTCTGTTGATGGTTTATCTGGTAAATTTGTTGATTAATGGTGGTTTGTTGAATTAGTTTGGTGCATTTGTTAATTATCGGTGGCTGATTGATGTTGGACTGCTTACTTGTTCTGATTATTTATTAATTAATAATGGATGATTGTTTGTTTGATAGTTTAATAGTTTGGTATATTTGCAATCGACTAGTTCTGGCTGATTGATTGCTTAACCATCTGTTTCATCGACTCAATATCTAATCGGATTATTTGTTGTTGTTTTCTCTCTCTTTAATTTACCTATTTATTTATATCTGTTCATTTATTTACTTACTAATTTGTTTATTCTTGCTTAACTGTTTAAATCCACAAGAAATGGTGTTATTTTCTAGTTTTTAATGCGAATGTTATGTGTCATTGCAACCCCCTCCCCCAGCTTCCCTATGATACGGGCAGAAGGCCTATTCATTATATTGTTTGTTTGAATCTCTCTCTCTCTGTGTCCTCTCTCTCTCTCTCTCTCTCTCTCTCTCTCTCTCTCTCTCTCTCTCTCTCTCTCTCTCTCTCTAACGCACACACACTCACACATGCACAGGGGCTCATGCATACACAGAGGCGAGCACACATATACACTCTCACACACGCGCATGCACGCACGCACACGCACACGCACACGCACACACGCGCACGCACACGCACACACACACACACACACACACACACACACACACACACAGCTGGTATTCAAGCAGGGTGGCTGTGCCTTTCACAGGGCAGCGTTGAAGAGACGCACAGCGGTGGGCAAATACGAATTCTGCAGGCGGCTGGTCCTCGCCTTGGAGCACCGCAGGCGGCGAGAGCTGTCCCTGGTCGGCCGACAGGACTCCACAGCAGGGTGCTCGGAACTCGGAACTCGGAAATGTTAATGCAACAAAGCCATGAGCCTGTCCGCATGTGGACACGTACTACACAGCAGGGTGGATGGGGTGAGAGGCGTCGCCCAAGATCCCCGTCAGCTTCCTGACGGCAGGTCTCTGGTAGAGGACAGCACTTGAAGTGAGGTCCTCCTTCACCAGACGTGCAGCTGTCCTGGTGACCTTCTCCAGCCAGTTGGTGTCAGCTTGCTTGGCATTGCCGAAGAAGCAGAGGTGGTTGAAAAGCATGACGCTCTGGATGGTGGCCTGGTAGAAGAGGGACAGAATCCTCGGGCAGACGTGGAAGGATTTCAGCTTCCGCAGGAAGTACATCCGCTGGTTGGCCTTCTGGCAGCAGGCGTCCACGCTGGGGGTCCAGGACAGCTTGTCGTCGATGATGGTGCCCAAGTATTTGTAGGACTCAACGGTGTCCACTGGCTGGCCCTTGATGACGATGGACTGGACGTCCATCTTGACTTTACGGAAGTCAATCACAAGTTATTTGGTCTTGGACACGTTGAACTCCAGGAAGTTGGCATCACACCAATCGACAATCCACCGAACAGCAGTCAGATAAATAACATTATAACATGCACATATAACATAGAAAATAATATATATTTTTGTGAAATTGATTGAAGGATGAATACCATTAGAAGAGCTATGTATATTTCAAAGACAAAAACGTAGCATTGGGACAGAACGAAACCATGTTTTTATACCCACAGGAATGCATCATTCTGGAAGAGAACAGCATAATAATGAAAGTGAACTTTGCACATACCTCCATGGATTCCACAACCTAACAAATGATGCATGTTGTCTTGATAATAATAACTGCTTTGGGATGAGATACAAGGGCAGCTGTGAAGCAGGCTGGGATGATTTCTTTTCTTCGGTAACATATGTGTCTTATATTAATTTCTTTGTGGGAGTTTTCTCTCATGCGCTGCTAATACGTTCCACATACAGACAATGCTTTCTTACAGAAATGAAAAACACAATTTCTGGCCATATTGAGTTTCATCTACTTCAGATAAAACCAAGACAAAAGTTCTATTTGATTTGGCATAACGATCATGTTGGAATTATATCTTTACTCACTCATAACCCGAATTATGCTAGACACTTTCGTAAAAAGTGTTTATTTAAACAAAGAAAACTAGACATGACATCTTACCACTCGGAGGCTATTTCCTTGACCACGGTATCATTATCACAACAGTCTCTAACCTTTTGTCGTGGTGGCCATATGACTTATACCATTCTCTCCTGCTATTCCAGCATACCTAATGAGTTTTGTCAATCCAACACTACGTGTGCTTTCTCTTCCCAAGCTTCCAGCAAAGAAACAGACGACTATTTGGCAAGTCCTCGTGTTATGATAATTCCTTCGTTTGCGTGTAGTAATGAAAAGGCAACATTCGCATATACCCTAGTTTGCAACTTTGTGGCCGAATGTCAGGATGAGACTGATGAGTCTTTCTGTCAGCATTCCCCATGCCAGAGTAAGTTCATTTGTTCCAATGGCCAGTGCGTGTCCTACTTCAAGGTGTGCGACCAGTTGTTGGACTGCAAAGATGAATCAGATGAGCATGGCTGCAGCGAATTTCAAAGATTGCAATTCAAACTTGCAAATTTTTTCTCCCGTTCTCTCATCCACTTCAGTAATAAATTATTGTTTACCCTAACCGCCATGAACTCTAACGACTCCTGTCCTGACAGCCACTATCGCTGTCCTGGTAAACTTGATGACTGTCTGCCTGTCTACACACGCTGCGATGGAAAGAACGACTGTATCGATCACCAGGATGAGGAAGGATGCGAGGAGATCACATGTTCGGGTTTTTTACGATGCAGAATTTCCAGGGTATGTGTTCATTCTGACAACTTATGCGATGGCTGGTCTCAATGTCCACTGCATGATGATGAGTTACTGTGTAATGCTACTTGTCCTGTAGACTGTCAGTGCCAGGGTTACACATTTTGGTGTGTTGGTCCATTTACTGCAGTACTGTTCCCTGAACTCCGATACCTGGATGCCACAGGTTCTGGCATGACATTGTCAGACGTTGGCCACAATGCCTACCTGATTCACCTGGTCCTTACACACTGCTTGTTGACTCACATCCCTCACATGGCGTTGTGGAATCTAAAGGTCCTAGATCTCAGCAATAATCAATTGAAAGAAATCAACATGGAATCTATGTTTGATTTGAAAAATCTGGAGACGTTATTGCTTTCGAAGAATCCGTTGATCAACATCTACATTAATCAGTCATTGAGTGCCCAGCATGACAGTCTCACTCTGATAGATCTGTCATATACCCCAATTATGCAATTCGATTCTCAGATCCTGTCACCATTTCCTCGTTTGGAAAAACTAAATTTAACTTTATCTTGCATCCATAGTTTGCTTAACCCTTTCCCCATATTGCCTCATTTGACTGAACTGCATATGGGTGGTAGCCCATTGATAACGTTTCCAATCAACATTTTCATGGATCTTAGGAATTTACGTTACATACATACAGCGAATTATAAACTCTGTTGCAATGAGATTCTTCCTCGTGGCTTTGACAGCGATCAGTGTTATACCAATAAAGATGAGGTTTCGTCGTGTGAGGATTTACTGCGCTCATGGACATACCGTGTGTTTTTGTGGTTGATCGCCTGTCTGGCATTAACTGGTAACGTCTTTTGTTTCTTTGCACGTCTGTTTGTACGACAAATGACTACTGCCAGTGGGTTTACAGTGTTTGTCATCAATCTGACTTTGGCTGACTTTTTAATGGGTGTTTATATTACAGTCATTGGAATCGTTGATCAAAGATTACAGGGCAGATATTTTCATTTTGATGACACGTGGAAAAACAGTGTCACTTGCAAAGCCGTTGGTTTCTTGTCTTTAGTTTCTAGTGAAGTATCAGCTTTAATCATCTGTCTGATCACCTTGGATCGTTTTGTTGTTCTTCGTTTCCCATTCAGTACATTGAGATTCGAAAAGACAACAGCAGCAGCATCCTGTGTGTTGATATGGCTGATTGGCTGGTTTCTTGCAACTGTACCTTTGCTTCCCATGACTGAGCACTGGAAGTTCTACAGTCAAACCGGTATTTGTATCCCGCTGCCTGTTACTAGACAACATTTCAAAGGACGATATTATTCTCTGAGCGTGCTGATATTCTTTAATTTTGTTCTGTTCTTGTTGATTTCCATTGGTCAGATCTTTATTTATCAGTCAGTGAAAAAGAATTCCATGGAAATCAGCAGTACCAAAATTGTTCGAGACGTCACTTTAGCGCGGCGTTTGATCACTGTTGCAATTACAGACTTCATGTGCTGGTTTCCAGTGGGGCTGTGTGGAATTCTTGCACTGGTTAATGTTCCGATTTCTGGAGAAATCAACGTTGGCTTGGCTGTGTTTGTTCTGCCTCTAAACTCTGCAATCAACCCTTTCCTCTACACGCTCAACACTGTAGCAGAGAAAAGAAGGAAAACTAACCAAGAAAAGTTGTCACGGTGGCTAGAAAACCAAGTTGATGTTGATAGCATTTAAATATGTCCAATATGTAGCTTATGTAAGTTATATAGGCATTAAAATGCGTGCGTTATCATGACCACCCCTTTTCCCTTCCTTAGTGTCACCAAAGATACTGTACAGTCTTTGGTGTCACTTCATAAGTCTTAAGACTCTTTATTGTCCGTTGGCATTGTACAACGCACATGGTAACTTGTCTTCCACCGTGTAAAATTTAAAAAAAATGGAATAAAATTATGAAACATAAATTTACATTAACAAATATGTAACTCTCACACCACACCCAATCATTCATCCGCTCTCCGCTATCTTGCTCACTCATCATGCAACCCACCACCACTTCCGCCTTCATTTTTAACCCTTTCTTTTCTTTTTTCCTTCCTTTCCTCCTTTTTCCTTGTTCCCTTCTCTCTCCCCCCCTTTTTCCCCTCGCCCCCCCCCCCCCCCTTTTTAATTTTTTTAACTTATTTTAGGTAGGCTTTTTCCTGCTCTCTTTCATCCTATTATCTGTGTGTCTGACTAAGATGGACATTTCCAAGAGCCTTAAGTGTTGGTATTTGATACAAAAATGTCTGGGTTTCTGTGTGACCTAGTGTTTGGTGTACTGACACATTCATACTGTGTGAAGTTGGTGTATGTGTGGGAGAGAGAGAGAGAGAGAGAGAGAGAGAGAGAGAGAGAGAGAGAGAGAGAGAGAGAGAGAGAGAGAGAGTGTGTGTGTGTGTGTGCGCGTGTGCGTGCGTGTGTGCGCGCGCGCGCGCACGCGTGTGTGTGAGTGTGTGTGTACGTGCGTGTGCATAAATATATGCGTGTGTGCGCATGCGCATGTGTGTTTGTGTGTGTGCAAGTGGATAAACGTGTGCATTAAAAGAGTGAAGTGGACAATCACTACAATAACAGCAACAGTGATAATGATGAAAATAATAAATAATGAGTAAGTAAAATGGGAACCACCTGCCACTACCAATAATAATATGAGTAATAATAAGAAAAACAAAATGATGATGATGATGATTGTGATGATGATGATGACGATGATGATGATGATAGTGATGATGTGTGCGTGCGTGCGTGCACACACATGTGTATGTTATTTGCTCAACTGATCTAGTCTCGACACGCACGTACACAACAACAACAACATACAGTATTTATACGGCGCTGAATCTTGATAGAAATCAAATCAAAGCGCGCACACACGTTAGCATTCATAACGCATTCAAACAAAAACGCAATAGAAAGCGAACACACACGGATAACATAAATAGAATATAGCAGAAACAGACCTAATGGCAAGAGAGAGAAGATAACGAGAGAGGAGCTCTAATGACGGGGGAACAGGTGGGTTTTGAGGTTAGCTTTGAAAGCAGAGAGAGTCGGTCGCTGACGGAGGGAGAGAGGAAGTTTGTTCCAGGAGGTCGGTCCTGAGACAGCAAAAGAGCGCCGACCAACAGTTGAAAGCTTATACCTAGGGATCTGGAGAGAAAGAGGGTCAGAAACTGAACGTAAAGTGCGAGCTGGCGTATAGATGGAAATATTGTCGCAGAGGTAAGATGGAGCAGCTTTATGAATAGATTGATAGCAAAGAATAGATTTATAGCAAAGAATAGATTTATAGCAAAGAATAGATATATAGCACACACACACACACATTCCATCCTTTCCCCGTTTTCTTCCTTCTTCACCCACTCTTGTGGCAAATGGTCACTCTAGTTTCGAGGGATGTCTGCCAGAACGGTCTATCTCAAAAGGAATAAAGAGCACAGATGGTGCAGTTCTGGCATTCAACCCTCGGTTTTCAGCAGCGGCGAAGCAACAGCTGGTTAACGTCTTCAGGGCTGTCAGTCCCTTCAACTTCAACAATTTTATTGTCTCCAAACAAGTAAAGAAATGTGTTTTTCGGCATGCACATAAAAAAGAAGACAAAATAAGACATTGTTATAACCTAACAGAAGAGACAATTTGTAAAATAACATAAAAACGTGCGTAATTGACATAAAACATAGTTATCACACACACACCCCTACACACACACACACACACACACACACACACACACACGCACACACACACACACACATACATACATACACCTGGACAAGTATACTGGGCATCCAATGATCAATCCCCTTTAGAGGCTGAAAGTAATAATCACATATAGTAATTACATCACAGTAATAATAACACATACCACAGAAAACGTTAAAAATATCACAAACCAGTATGGTTATCACTTGAGTGTGCACACCCGCCCTCCCACCACCCCACTCACACATACACACCGAGCATCATCATAAGATCCCCTTAACCTTCACCGGATCCCCTGTTCAACTACACAGTCACGATGGGGCGGGTTTTCCACATACCCATACTCATTAAAAAGGAAAGGGACATGCATTTTAACAGTGTTTATCCCTATTCCAGATGATGCGGGTTCTCCAGTACCCATACTCGTCAAAGAGTCACCATGTGTTTATCCTTATCCAGATGCCGCGGGTGTCCCACTACCAATGCACTGCAGTGGCATATTTCTGCTCTTTAAAGTATGGGTTGTAGGATACCCGCGCAATCAGTGACAAGCATGTCAAATGACGCATTATATTACGTCATTTGTATTTTATACACATTAATGAAATTTAAGACACATAAAGCCATTAACGTTTTTGATAAACTCATGAAATTTCATGATGATTGCTTAAATACTTTTTGAGATATAACAGTTTTTATGTGTCTCTGGGTACTAGAATACCCAGGAAGCATGGTGAAGGTTAATATATCTCTTTTTTGTTATTATTGTTTTGATGTGCCATCTTCTGGGCCATACAGTGGCGTTGCCCCTACGCCACTCAGTCCCAACTCGCAGCCAAACCTTGTTTTTTTCCGGTCGTCGCAGAATCCGAAATCTGCAGTCCAAGGGAAGCGAATCTATGTTAGGCTGTCAGGAGGCAACCACCAGAGGAGACGCTGCACTGCTGCTGAGTCACCTCGGTGGAGTTCAGGTTTTCACAATATCAGTGCTTTCTCGTTTTAACAGCGGTCAGTGAACTGGGCAGACAATGAATGTACAGGAATAAACAACAGCATGTGTATTATGTCAGGCTGACATAATATTGACCTTAAACCTATCCCAGGCATGGGAATTGTCAGTCTTTTGGCTGATTTCAGCTTTTTTGATGGTCCTCTTCAGTCTTTTTTTTGCAAGTTTCAGCTTTTTTGATGGTCCAAGAGGACATTTATGAGATAAAAAAAAGAAGAAGCCCAATGAGTAAAACTTAAGTTATTGGTTATACATGAATGCAAAATGAACTAAATATATCAGTCTTATCTCTAATACTGTTTTTAAGGCTTAGATAACAGAAGAAGTTTCATTTTCTGGGGGCTGTATCCCAACACACACGGTTTTCAGTTGTTGTTTTCCTTATTCCTTGTTCCTATGCCTGCTTCCAGACCCCAATTTTCAGTCATTGTTGTCTTCTCTAATTCCCATGCCTGGTCTTATCTCTAATACTGTTTTTAAGGCTTAGATAACAGAAGAAGATTCATTTTTGGGGGGCTGTATCCCAACACACATGGTTTTCAGTTGTTTTTGTTTTATTCCTTGTTCCTATGCCTGCTTCCAGACCCCAATTTTCAGTCATTTTTGTCTTCTCTAATTCCCATGCCTGTATGTACGAGTTCTGGCACACTTGGCTAGTCATGGGGAAAGTGTGACGAGGTAATGGGTTAAAAGGCTAAGTCCCTAGGGAAGACTTTTAGTGTGTTAAATTTTCAAGTAGAAAATTTGCCTTTAGCCCACTTCTCTAGGGTATGGGAGATGAGCAACTTTCCCGGCCCCTTTTCATCTAATAAATTTATATTTGTGCCCGGGTTCTGGCTCGTATGATTGTAAGAAATACAAGTGGTTGATTTGCTCTTAATGGCAGACAGAGAGAAGTAGGGTTTTACATGAAATTACAAGACTCCCACTCTCATCAGTCTGACCAAAGGGTTCAGGATTATTTGACACTTGTATTTTATTTACTCACAAAATCTGCATAAGATTATGCAACAATAATAATAAAGCAGCTCAATGGCGCCAAAACAAAATATGAATAAAAAAAACAATGGAATCCGAAAGGATTTACAAGACTTTTGTCTTTCTAGAAGGTTAGCCCCAAGCAGGAAGGGTCACTAATCATCATTGTCCGGAGGAAAGTTCAAATGATTGGCGCGGTCCGGGGGGACTTAGCTGTTGTCAAGTTCCTCCGTAGTGATCGGCGAATGCTGGGGTGGCTGGGCTTGCTCGTCAGATGAGAGTAGCTCCCAGTCGTTCCGGTTACGGCTTCGCGGGATGGCACGGTTCAAGCGTGGTCTCCTCGCGGATTCTGGGTGCGGGGCGTCTTGGCGGCGGTCCCGTCTTGGTGCTTGTGAGTCAGGGATGATCTTCCTGCCCACGATGCCCTGCTGATAATCACAGGAGAAGGTGGATGTAGATCTCTATGGCTTAGAGACAAGGGGCTTCAGTCGGCAGGGAATTAGTGAATCCCAACCGGCTAGAAGGCTTCCCTTGTACAATAGCACTAAGAACACATAATCTGAATTTCAGTTAACAAACTGAGATCAGTAAAACATAAAAGGTGATCAAGCCAACATCACTCTCCATCCAACACCTGGAAAGGAATGGTATCATAAAGTGCAAGATTGCGACCCATAGGTTTCCTACTAAAAATAGACAAAAGGGTTAGTAGGCATAAACTCCGGTTTTGGTACCAAAAGTGCTAAAGTCAAACACACACACACACACAAATAATCAGTGCACATAAATAGAACAGAATGTTTACCACTTCTTTTCAATAACATATCTATCTACTCCTTATTCATCATTGAACATAGGATCTAGATCAAAACTAGGATCAAACAAACCAGATCTCAATCACCAGCCATCAATAATACTTACTAGTGGGCTTATTATGACTGGTTGTGAGTGTTGCTCTAGCTACGTTTCAGCGTCTTGTGTGAAAACTTTTTCTCACTACTCCAATTATAGCCTTCACTTTCAAACAATGAAAGCCTGTCATTGGTTTATAGCAGTCGACACGTCACAAGATGATGCTATAATTTTATGCATACTAGTACCGAACAATCACGCGCCAGTTACATCCTTATCACATGCCGACATTCCGGGAAGGAAAATCGTCTTCAAAGGGATCCGACCGTGGCTATCACTTTCTCGTGATGGGGGACGGAGATAAGGGGGGGGGGGGGGAGGTAAAGGGAGCTAACCTCGGTAGGTGGTACATGCTGACAGGGGAGGTAAATCGGGTTTCAAAGAGACAAATGCCTTAATCGGCGTTCTTTTGAAGCTGCCGGGCAATTAAAGTGGCGGCTGGTCGAGAAATGAAAAGGAGAGAGGGTGGGGGGGGGGTGTAGATAAGAAAGAGGGGTTGCGCGGGACACTTACGTCACAGAAAGCAGTTAATAAATACTTTTGAAAACGGTTCCATAGTTGTGCGTGCGTATCTTATCTATGTAAGCGTTCATGTATGTCCATTTATCTCTCTGTCTGTCTCTTTGCAAAGCAGAACACGTACATATATATAACACTTCTGTACATGTGATAGAGGAAAGTAGTGTGTGTGTGTCATGTCACATGTGTTACAAGTGTGTGTCATCACACGGAACAAAACAAGTACACAGAACATTCAAGTGCATCATTTTTATTCTGAAAGAGGAATTGTGCAATTCCTTGGTATCCAGGGTGCCCACCCCCCACCCCCAAAAAAGAAAATGGCCAAAACTCAAGCAAAAATACATATTTCATCGTAAAAATCTTTCATCTCTGAAATTTACAGATTTACACTTTTTTTTTTCTTCTCAGTCCAAGCCACTATAAAATGAATCATGTTGTACTACACTTTTTCTCAATAGTTAATAACATGCATGATTAACCCCTTAACCCCCCTTAACGGGGCAGTGGGTGGATGCCTCGTGCATCCCCCCCCCCCCCCACCTGGTATTCCCACGGGGAGCTGGACGACCCCACCCCCTCCACAAGTCTCTCCCCGTGGGAATACCAGGTGGGGGGGGGTCTTTCGTAAAAATAGTTCCCCCACCTGGAAGTTCTGTGCTTTTAACTTCCTCTAATCTGCCACTCTCTTTGACTCTGCCTTTTCCCTTTGCTTTCTATCATCTACTATCTTTCTGACTTATTGGCCCATTCTCCTGCCTTCTTTTTTTCCCCCAAAACCAATCTTCAAAATAACTTTTCTCCTTTGAGCTTCTCCAAAATCGGAATGTGTCGGCTGTACACAGCGGGGGAGACCAGTGAAAATGTTTTGTTAAACGGACTCATACTGTACCTTACCCATTATGGCCATATGGCCTGGGAAGGCAGAAGAAGAAGTAGTACCCCCTTCCCTGCCTTGCCCCGTGTCTACTACTTTACTGGGCATGTGATGATTGATCTCATACTTAACCACCCGCGAAGTGAACGTTAGTTAGTGTTTTCAGAGCATTCCACAATATACCGATCTCCAAACATGAGAAACATGAGAAAGAAGGCCCAGCCGAGTGCCACCAAAACACTTATTGTAACATCTAATTATCGCATTAACTCCTTGTTTGGTGAGTTTTTGTGCAAGAATACATAATTATTAGGTCCGTGCATTCAAACATAATTAATATCATTAGAATGTATTTACCGTTTGTCAACACCAACACGATATTTACAGCTGTTATCTATTTTTGTTGGTAATCATTAGCTTCTGAAATTTTGAACGGAAGGACCCTCAAATATCACAAGCATATAGGTAGATAGGATATCTAGGTCAAGTTAGAAGATGAAGGACATCGGTCAAAGGTCAAGGTCAGTGGAGCCATTTTTTTGGACAAGACCATGGTTCAAGGGAAGCAAATCTTGTTTCAGCAACCAGCCACAACAGCACCTTGTTACTTCCCTTTACTTGTCTCTCTGCTCGGCTCTCACTCTGTCAAATATTGCATGCGGGTAGGTAGCTAGAATATCTAGGCCAAGTTGGAAAATGAAGGTCATTTGTCAAAGGTCAAGGTCATTGGCTTCACATAAGAAGAATTTGGAGTGTGTGTGATCTAAAGACAATGGCACAGTTAAAAAAACACCATAATTCCATTTATAATAAGCAAATGAGGAACATTTAACGCAAAGGTAACACAGACAACAATGAATAGCAAACATGATTAAAGGTCTCAGTACACGTTAACATTAATCACAGGATATCTCTATTATATCCCCATGGCAACACAGTGTTAGGCCACTCATAATATGACTTACAACTCACTGTGTTGCCATGGGGAAATAGAAATATCCCGTGAATAATGTTAGCGCGTACCGAGGCCTTAACAGCAAACATGATAATCAGATACAGTTGAACAACTCACACACACTTTATAACATCCACACCTACAACACACACAATTACAGTCAATTGACACCAACTAAAGAGAGAGAAAAACCATGCACACAACGTTCCATAAACCACTTTTGGGAGACAGGACACATCCATGGGTGCTCTTGGGAAATAAAAAGAATCCTGCAAGGCAGGGGTCCAGGGCCCAGTTAACAACTTGACTTAAACAATCCTAAAAATATAAAGTTCCTGGTAAAGGCATGTAAACATTTACTTGTATTCATTTCTTTTATATTCTACACATGCGAGAAACCGACAAAACGTTTATAAATAGGAAATTTGTTGCTTCTCAAATTCTCATAATCCGGCGATGCCGGCTCCAAGCAATAAAAAAAATCCTGCATTTCAGGACATCCTGAAAGCAGGAGCATCCATGCACATCCCCACACACCCCGTCATCTGAGCCCCACCACCACTACCCTGTTCATACGACATGATGTCTACACCATATTATACACAGGTCTCGATCCTCACAGCATATGTCCCCCATAGCCGGGATCACAGAGGTCGGAGAACTTGAGGTATTCCTTCATGGACTTGGGCAGGGGAAGCACATCCATGGCCCTGAAGCGATACTTGTCCCTGAAATGGAAGTGGGCGGATACCAGCAGACGAGAGGCGGACAGCAGAGGGCGGGGGGTTGTGGCCAGCTCTTTCAGGAAAGGCGCGTACCGCTGCAGAGTGTGGGTCAGCCCGCTGTAGCGCTGCATCATTGTGTCTGTCTCTTCCCTTCTGTACCAAGCCTCTCACCGTCTCTCCGCTTCCTTACTTATCTCTTTGTACAGCGCGCTGCCCTCCTCTGCGTTGGGGTCCGCCAGCTTGGGGAGCTGCGTGTGCAGCGCGAACAGCTCTGCGTTGTAACAGGCCCCCGATTCGTACAGCATGAGGGCCACCACGGGTAAATCGCACAGCACCGCGCACACCAGCGGGGAAGTGATCCCACTGCTCCACCGCAGGTAGTCGAAAATGGAAGGTCTGATCAAGGGAGTTCCGAGCCACGCGTCGTTACGGAGCAGCATGTAAGGTCGCGTTTCGCTCTGGATGTAAGACGCATCGCCTGAAAATCCAACCACAGTGCGAGTGATGTCATCCAGCAGGGACGATTCCTCGGGACCGGTCAGTGACGGCTGGTGGAAACTGAAGCCCTGTCTGCTGCACTCAGCCACCATCCTCGGCCCACACTTTGTGTTCAGCACGGCGTACGCCAACGGTGACTTCCCTGCGTTGGTCAGCACCAGAGGGTTCACTTTGATGTCGATCAGGTCCCTCATGACGTCCCACCTGTCGGAGTCACAGACGGCGTGGAGAACTCTCTCCCCTTTGTCGTTCACTCCCCAGTCCTGTCCCCCGCACCACTTGATTGTGGAGTGGATGACGTCTGCCTGACGTGCAGTGATCAGGGCCTGCAGAGGGGTGTGGGTCTCATTCCTGTGAGGCCAAAACTCGGTAAACCTGGCAGACAAATGGATGTCACCCCCATACTTGATCACAACCTTGGCGATGTCCCACTGTTCAAAGTCTATCAGCCTGTTGAGAACACTGATCCCATCTTTGTCCAGATGGTTTGGATCCCCATCGCGCAACACAATCTCTTCCACCGCTATCCACTCTCTCTTCTTGGCCTCCCTGTTGAGAGGGGTTTCTCCATTCTCGTCCTTCATGTTGATGTCAGCACCGAGACGTTGGCAGAAATCCACCACATCCCACAGGTGCTGCTCAATGGCTTCCAGAAAAGCCAAGTCACGACGTTGGACATCAGGGACATCCTTCTCCTTCACCAAGGGTTTGACCGCCTGCCAGATCTCACGACAGATTGCCAGGTGGAATAGTTTGCACTGTGTTTCTGAGGACAAGTGTTCTTGTTCCTCCATGGTGTTGAGGCAGTGCCAGAACAGGGCTCCTGCTCTCCTCTGGAAGGCCCAGAGCAGCACCTGACGCCTCACAGCATCGCCCACGTCATGCTCCATCACCCTGGCCACCAGCATCCACTGGTTCTTCTCCATCAGCTCTGGTAGAGCCTCCAGACAAAGCTGGTCATCCACACCATGCTCCAGCAGCTGTCTGCACACACCCCACTGCTGCTGTCTGACCATGTCAGGAAACAGCCGGTCTCGATCAGCTGAAGTTATTCCCAGTCTCACCAGGTGCATCAAGACGTGCCACTGTTGTTCTTCTAGCACTTTGTCCAGGACCTCAGAGAAGAAGCGTTTTGTAGGGTTATGCAGAATGTTAAAGAACACACTGCCCCACAGACAACGCTCCAGAGCCTTCCTGAGACTAAGGGCAGACTTCCGGGCAAAACGTAGCCTCAGTCTGATCAACTTCATGCATCGCTGCTCATACACTGTCACATCCCCTTCAGGTTTTTTTCTCAGGTATCCCATGACCCACATATCCAAGAGATTGCTGACTTCAGTGATGTCCCCTCCCCTGTCCACCATATTGAGCACAGTGGCCCAGTGGCCGTACTTGGCCACCCTGTAGTGTGCATACATCTGCTCATCCACTGTCAACCCATGGTCAGCCAGCAGTAAGTACACCTCCCACTGCTTCTTTTGAAAGCCTCTGTCAATGCCCAGTGACGCTGATCATCGTGCACTGTGTGGTCACACCACTGCCGCACAACATCCCACTGTCTCTGCATCACAGCTGCCTTGAACAGCCACCGCCGATCATGTTCCCACACATGAGACAGACAGGCCTGACTGAGGACGTCCCATCTCTTTTCACGCAGCATTATTCTGAGCGCCACACTCTGTAGTTGAGGGAACAGAGGGAACACAGCCAACGTCACCAGTAAAGCAGCGTCATCCTTCTCTCCCCGTCTGCTGGTGTGATACAGGTTTAAACCTTGCAGGAAGTGAAGCAGGAACAGTGGGTCATTGCTGTGAGTGTCAGCTAGTTCTGTGAACACTGATGTCCATTTCTCTTTGTTCTGGATGGTCGACAGTCTGTTATCTTGGATACAGTTTGCATTGTCTTCAAGGCAGGCTGTGATGTGAGCGTAAATATCAGGCACACACTGCTTGGCGTGCTGTGTACTGTCTGTGTATTCTCTGTCATCACTAACAATCACTTCGCACAGGGTGTGCAGCAGAGATTTTATTAGCAGCTCACACAGACTCCTCTGCCAGGAAACACGATGAGCAAGTTCAGAGCCGACATCGGAGCAGTTTCCCTGACATGGACAAGACCTCTCATCATAACCGTCACTGTCGTCACTCTGAGACCAGTCATCAACGTCATCCTTGTCGCTGCTGTCATTATTACCATCTTCATCAACATCATTGTTGTGTATGATGTGTTGCGTGACATTTTTGATCAGCCAAAACCCATGTGGCAACTTGATCCGACAGTGGTGCATGAACTTCCAGAAGAGTGTGTCACAAAATCCACTGTCCTGGTCTGACGTCATCCATGAAAATAGCACGTTACGGATCATAATCCACAGCGCATGCCGTGTGCACCCCCGTTTCCTGTTTGCCACAAGATAGGGAAACGCAGCAAGAAGATCTTCTACACTACACCGATGCAAAAGATAACGATGATAGCTCGAATCGTCAGCATGTTTTGCCCCTTCGACAAGAGAAAACCTCTGAAGCGTCGAAGAAACGCCTATCGTTAAGGCTTTTCCTGCCGAACACCACAAACCCCGAGACACCAGATGGGGTAGAGCACACTCCAGCTCCTCAGAGCAGCAATGGGGTAGAATGTATCGAACAAAGTCACCATCGTCAGCGTGCCTGCTGGCCGTTTCCACAACATGCTTAAGTTGTACTGCATCAATGTTTCTCTTCAGTGCTTTGTCCACCGATCTCCACAGACCTCGTGACGCCAGGTGAGTTACAACGGAGTGCAGCTCTTCGTCGCGACACTGAGGCAGTATGCGGTGACGGAAGTCAGAACAGGCAGCCTGTTGGCTGGCTCTGTCCACGGCCCAGACGTGTAATGCGGTGTCTGTATCTCGCTGCAGACACCTGCCCACGGCCCTCCACAGTTCATGAGACATAAGCTGTGAAAAGATGTGTTGCCGTGTTGTGACGTCTCTGTCTTGGATGCTGTCTAGAGGCTCCCACACACCCCGTGACACCATGCACGTCAACACATGTTCTAGTTCCTCTTCTGCGCAGTGAGGTAGGACGTGGTCGGCAAACTCCCACTCCTCAGCATTCTTCAGGGCTTCTTCTACAGCCCGCCAGCGTTGCGCCGGGCTTACACCTCTTTTTAACACTTCATCTACCGACCACCATTTGTTCTCTGAAACTAGGCCGGGGAGAATGAATTCCAACTCCTCACCATGACAGCCAGGCAATATGTAATCAGCGATGTAACCATCATCAGCCTTTCTGCACGCCTGCTCCACAGCCCACCGGTGCACTTCACTGCCGACATCTCGCAGTAAAAACCTGCCCACGGCAAACCAGCGACAGTACGAAATCAACTGCGATAGAATGTGTCGCGTAACACCAACGTCCGTATCCGATGAACTGTCCGCAGGTTCCCACCGTCCTCGTGACACCATGAGGTTCAACACCTGTCGGAGTTCCTCGTCTGTGCAGTGAGGCAAAACGTGGTCCATGATTTTCACTTCATCGGCGTGTTTCAGGGATTCCTCCACAGCCCAGCCGCGCCGTTCGGCCTCAACTCCTCTCCCCAGCACAGCATCCACGGACCACCACAAACCCCGCGACACCAGGCCAGTTAGCACAGACCCCAGTTCTTCTTCATCGCGACAACAAGGAACAATGTGTTCAGCGAAATGGTCATCCTCAGCGTGGGAGCAAGCCTGTTCTACCGCCCATTCATACGACGAGCGGCTGACGTCACGCTGTAGTAAAACGCGACCCACACATCTCCACAGACTTCTTCTCACGAGATAGGACAACACACATCCCAGTCTCTCATGACTGGCGCAGATATCGTCCAATCTGTTCTCGACGAACCCTTCAGGAGCGTCTTTCAGAGTTCTCTCGATGGCCCAGTGACGCTGTTCCTGGATGATGTTGTCAGTGTGAGCCAACTTCAGAACCTCTCTCCATCGCCCACTTTCCACCGACTCGGTCAATTCGTAGCTGATGGTGGTGACTCCCAAGTCTTCTTCACCATCGCTGGAGGCTGCCATGGCGATAGCTGTGACAAAATAGAGCCAAACAAACAAAAAATATTATCATTGTACAAATTGATGCATAACTATAACCCATCCATCAAAATCAATCCCTGAAGTGTTTTTATGTCATTTCTGTATGATCTGCCAATAACTTGAATAAGTAGTACAGACAAACCTCTATTTTAAGACTTCCAAAATGTCCGGAAAAATCGGTCGTAAATTGGAGGGGTCGTATGACGGAGGTTTTCACTGGCAGCCGTAGAAAGAAAAAGTTCAGCACAGTTCATACTCTCTTCTTCATGCACACATACAATGACATATTAAAACTGGATTTGGGTCTTTCCAACTCCATAGGATTGTGCAATCGATGTATTACAGTTTCACTTCGCCGACTTCTGTTAATCACCTCCACTCTCGTCCAAAGTCAGTGGTTTTCTTTTTCAAAGTCAGTGGTTTTCGTGCTTTTCCTACGCTTTCCGCCATCTTTTCTACAACAAGGGAAGCGACTCCGCTTTCAGGCCCTTGACCGTGGTTGTTTCCCTTTGCTCGAAGTCTATGCAGACGACAACAACGGTCGTAAAAACCAACAAAATGGCGGTCGTAAGTCGCGTTTTAGAGGAAGTCGTTTAAGAGAGGTCGTTTACATAGTAAAATGCATCCGTGCCAACAAATCCGGTCTCAAATGAGAGGTGGTCACTTAACAGAGGGTCGAAAAATAGGGGTTTGTCTGTAGTAGTAGTTGATAGGGACAAAACAAGCTGTCAAGCTGTTTAGATAATCCCATCTTTATAAACAGTGTTATAACAGTATAAAGGTCAAGGTTTCACAGTAAAACCTTTCCTACAATTACTCATCAAGCATCTAAATAGCATTAAATAATTTGGAGATTTGTTAAGACGATTTTTGATTGTTAGTATTGGGTGCACATTTTAGTTCGTTAGGTAAATCATTCTAGATGTTAGAAACTATTGCTGAAGCAATTTTTTCTGATGTTACTTTTTTCTTTTCTTTTTTTGTTAGTGTTGAAACGTTTAATAAAGACCTTGCCTTATCATAAGGGTTTCTAGTCAAATAAACATGTTTAATTACTACTAAAAAATATTTTTTTAAATGCATCACACACTGTCACACACACACACTGTCACACACACACACACAAGCGTGCGCAGTCGCAGTCACACACACACACACCATACACACACACACACAATCAAATTTTCTCACTGAAAACCGAGAAAAGGTTCGCGAAGAAGTAACGGTAAAGGTAAAGATGTGCCACCCCCCCCCCCCTGCATTTCTCGGTTAATTGTATGACACCTGATACTAACAAATTCAAAAACCTCCTAGTCGGACTAGTAGTGCTAGTCCTGGACAAAGACCCAAACCTTAGTTAGTAAGGCTTAGTAAATAGTATGACTGATAGTCTACAAAAACCGTCACAGCTGTGCCAACTGAATTTAAAAAATAAAATAAAATTAAAAAAACACCCAAAGAGAAAGGACGCTTGAGAGGCCGCGAGGCCTAGACGTCTTACTTCACCTGACCTGACCTGTGTTGTTGCTTAGGCAGGTTACAGCCCACAAATGGGAAAGCTAAAGTCCACAACTAAAGAACTATTCCAAATGAAAACCCATTCATGAGCACTTTGAGAATGTACTAATCTGGGACCATATCTTTCAAATTTGAAGTAGTCTACCATATTTTACTGAAACTGTAGGCGATGTTTTTCTCCCCCTTCTGAGCAGTTTCAATGCATAATCTTAATCAAAATCCTTTGTACTCTTCAGGGGCTAGAAGTGTATTCCCATTTTCAAAAGTTCTTATATTGTCACGTTTCTGGTTCGCGTCAAGTTTGATTTTTGACAATTCCAGTTTCAGGTCATCACGAGAGAAAAACGAAAGGAAGTGGGTGATTCTGGACGATTGACTTTCTGTTTGAGTTTTGACCCTCCTTGGTCCCTTGTAACCGAGTAAAGGAACTGAGTAACCGTAGGTTATATTCTCAGAGTGAATTTCAAGATGTTTACCTGATTGAGACTTATTAGATATTTAATGGCCTTGTTAACATTGATGTTACTAATATTTTCCAACTAACAGATTATAACAGAACAAGGAATTCAGAAATGAAAATCCTGATGGGCCATAGCAATACTAATATGAGAAAAAAATGCACTGACTAACAGAATTGCACAGTTTTGGAATGTTCTTCCTACTCAACATAAATGTTCACATAATACTAATGTGTTTAAAAGTCTTCTGGACAGCAATCAAAAATGTAAACAAATGTTTTTTGAATATATAATGAATGAACATATCAAAATTATAATGCGTATGGCTATGCGCAACTATAATAAATGTACAAAAAGAATGAAGGGGACACTTCATAGGCCGCGAGGCCTAGGCTTATGAGCCAGTCCCCCACTACTACTTAGGATTAAGATTAGGATTTTGGGACTCAAAACATAGCCGTAAGGCTTTCCTGTCCCATCTTTCATTTTGTTTAATTATTTGTCTCGGTCTGTCGCACACTCAGTTTTTGTTAATATTATTCATCGTAATCATACATAACTGCTTATAGTCATTCCATTCTACTACTACTACTACTACTACAATAATTTTCCAACTGTTAGTGACCCAGTGAAGTGCTGAGTATGCAAGTTTTTAGGCCGACCACACACTCTGACACTGCCACTCTGGTCACACACAAGACACACAGAGTGATCTCTCTCTCTCTCTCTCTCTCTCTCGATCTCTCGATCTCTCTCTCTCTCTCTCTCTCTCTCTCTCTCTCTCTCTCCTTCTTCTTCTTCTTCTTCTTCTTCTTCTTCTTCTTTCTTCTTCTTCTTCTTCTTCTTCTTCTTCTTCTTCTTCATGGATCTTCTTGCAAGTGACAACCACCATCATTCTTTTGATGGTTCTGTTGTATATTGGGACTTTGTTCAAGTAGTAAAATATACTTCATATAAATTCCTTGGCCGCCTGGATGATCGGCTTTGGATGGCTGGGGGAAGGATGGGGCAGGTTTTAAGTTGGGTCGGGGAACACTGGAAGGGTGACAGAAAAATGAGTGTGGCAGGGTCAAAGGCTTAGGGGTAATGGAATTTGGGGCAGGGTGGAGGAAGGGGAGGTGGAAAGGAGGGCCACTGTTTGACCTGTTTATATCCGGGACTTGAAGCTCTCCACTGAGGCTGATGTTACTGCCTCAGGTGGGAGGGAGACTACTAAGACCAACTACAGGAAGTTCTCTTTCTTCCCAAGAGCCGTGTGTGTATGGAACAGTCTTCCACCTGAGGCAATTTCATCAACCTCGGTGGAGGTCTTCAAAACCCAGATCTGCCCCACCCCCTCCCACTCCCCCCATGCCCCTGTTCCCTGAGCTCTAGCCCCCACCCCCCCCCCACCCCCTGCTGGCCCCCTGCCCCTCTCTCTACACCCTCTACCCTACCTACTCCCCCCCCCTTGAGCTGATCATCTGGGCAGCTGTTCCTTTCCTACAGTACTTGTGTTTTTAGATGATACCGGAAACCCCTGTTTGTATACATCATAGTTGTCAACAAGCTGACGGAGGATGTTAAAGCAAAGAAGAAGAGGGAGTTCCACTCGGAGATGGTTCGTGGAAAAAAGGAAAAATGTCTGTAGCTGGTTTTGCAAGAGGG
>CM065706.1:26674625-26687125 GCA_017654935.2 Phymorhynchus buccinoides | reverse complement strand
CCCTGCTGGCGCGACACAGGCTGAATTAAATTCGACAAACGCGGTCTACGGATAGGGCTGTTGTAAGTGAGCGAGAGAGCTCCGATCATTGATGAGCTGTATTATGTTTTGATTGCATGTGTATATCTATTCTAGTTTTGTGCTGAGACCTTCGTGTTACCCATATGTACGACAACACAGGCTGAATTATATTCGAGGGGGGGGGACGGGCTACTGAAGAGCCTGTTTGTAAAGTGATCAAGATAGAGCTTGATAATGATTGGTTGTGCTGTATTTTACATGTAGATGTACTCTATTTATTCAGGATTACTGAACATTCCAGTTACTCATGCTGGATGCTACACAGAGTCCTTATAATTTGACAAACCATTATAATGCTAGGAACGGGCTTGTGTAAGTGAGAGTGAGAGCTGTCCTTATGTTTTGATTGACATGTAATATTTTGTTACCAGTGCTGGAGACTTCATTTTACCAATGATTGATTGACAATCCGGTTCCATATATTTGACAAACCATTATGTGCGACAGTAACGGGCTTGGTGTAAAGTGAGAGTGGACTCCATTCGAGCTGTAATTATTTTTGAATTTCATCATTCCAGGATTTTTGTTGTGGGGGGCGTTGCATTTTGCCCATACGGAATTACGATTCACAGGTTCGGGCTATAATTTGACCAAACCCATTATGTGCTACGGAAGGGCTTGGTGTAAGTGAGAGTTGCGAGCTTCATTGAGAGCCTGTCCTTATGTTTTGATTGACATGTTTATATGTTCTCTTCCAACTTTTGCTGGAGGCGGTTCACTTTGCCTATGATTGGATGACTACACAGGTTCCCATATAATTTGACAACCCTATGCTACGAACATGGCTTGGTGTAAAGTGAGATGAGCGTTTATGTTTTGTTTTACATCATTCCAGGATTGTTGGAGGCGTTCACTTTACCCATGATGGATGACTACACAGGTTCCATATAATTTTGGACAAACCCATATCTACGGAACAGGCTTGTGTAAAGTGAGATTGAAGCTGTATTATGTTTTGAATTTACATCAGTCCAGGATTGTTGGAGGCGTTCACTTTACCATGATGGATGCTACACAGTTTCCCCATATAATTTGACAACCCTATCTACGGAACATGCTTTGGTGTAAGTGAGATTGAGAGCTGTATTATGTTTTGTTTACATCATTCCGGATTGTTGGAGGCGTTCACTTTGCCCATGATGGATGACTACACAGGTTCCTATAATTTGACAAACCATCTGCTACGGAACAGGCTTGGTGTAAAGTGAATTAGAGACCTGTATTATGTTTTTGATTTGACATCAGTCCAGGCTTGTTGGAGGCGTTTCCTTTACCCATGATGGATTGACTACACAGTTCCAATTAATTTGACAACCCATTGCACGGAACAGGCTGTGTGTAAAGTGATATTGAGAGCTGTATTATGTTTTGATTGACATCATGCCGATTGTTGGAGGGTTCACGTTTACCCTGATGGATGACTACACAGTTTTCCATATAATTTGACAACCCTATGCTCGGACAGGCTTGTGTAAAAGTGAGATTGGCGAGCTGTATATGTTTTGCTTTACATCTTCCATGATTGTTGGAGGCGTTTCACTTTACCCATGATGGCTGACTACACAAGTTCCATATAATTTGACAACCATATGCTACGGAACGGGCTTGGTGTAAAGTGCTTCTTCTTCTTTGCATCGTTCAGGACAGTTTCCTGTCAATTATGAGCGCATATTCGCCATGCGCCATTATGCACCTAACTAAGAACAATAGTTTAGGCCCCAGGCAGTCTGACTTCGGCTGGAAGAAATGTTTTGAAAGTGTTACGTGAAAAAAATTGCGGAGATGGACCGTAAGGCAGAAAGATGTAATAACAGTAAAGGCAAAGGGAAGAGGCATAGTCAAGAGATTTACAGATTAGAGAAGTTAAAAGCACAAACTTCCGAAGGTGGGTGAACTATTTTATACAAAAGACCCCCCGGTATCCCCACGGGGGAATGGTGTAAAAGTGAGAGTGAGAGCTGTAGTAATGGTTTGGATACATGTAATGTATATCTTATTCCAGGGTTGCTGGAGACGTTTATTCTTCCATTGATGGATGAACAGCAAGCTTTACCATGAAGTTCAACAACCCACCTGCTACGGAGCGGGCCTCTTTGCCGTACTGGTGTGAGAACTCGGTTGAAATCATCCATATTTAAACCGCCTTATATAATAGATAATGAGAAAACTTATATAACTATAATAATAATAATAAATAAGCTTCTATAGCGCTCTTCGATGATAAAATTCATCCTCAGAGAGCTTTACAATATTATAGGCACATTCCAGGCTAGCTGCTCCATGGCGCCGTTTACAAAACATAACATTTGTAATCAAATCACTCATACCCATGCCCGAACGCACACACGCACACACACTGACGAACATAGCAATCTTTACACGCGCATGCCACACATACTACAGTACATACATACATATCATGACGTACGTACGTTCGTACATACATACATACACACGACACAAACACACCAGACATCCCCACACACGTGGCATAAGCACATGGCAGCGCGCGCATGCCACGACAACCCACTTTCTGTCTCCCACTTTCCCATGCCATTCCATCATCCAAACACACGCTTTCATTGCTACAACAATCCGATCATGTGTGGACGTATTGTTCGAATATAATGGGTTTTCAGTGTGTTTTGAAAACTGCAGGGAGTTGGATGTCTGAGAGACAGAGGGAGTTTGTTCCAAGTAGCTGGGCCTGAAAAGAAAGGATCTCTCGCCATAAAATTTTCGTTTTAATTGAAGGAGGCTGTAGAATACGTAGAATCAGAGAGAATGCTCTGACTATATTGAATGTAAGTATGCATTAGATCGACAGGTAGTGAGGCAAGCCAGACATGACGCAAGGTAATAGCAGAGCTTGTAGTTGGATCCTGCTTGCCTAACCCTTTCAACCGCCAGCCATTTTCACCAAAAAAATATATTAGTTAATTTACTGGTAAGAGAACAAATCCACTGGCTATTGGGTATTCTTCTGTGACATATATACATATGATTTCTACCCTTACTTCCCAAAACTAACCAGGTATGGTCTTTGGATTTATATATATATATAATAACCCCATTTGATGCCTTTTAGTGACAGATGTGTTAATCACTGTGGGTGCTAAATGCAACTTTGGGCAGGAAGGCTTAGGCCTGTGTCAGACCAATAGATGATTTTTAGAAAGACTAGGGAAGCACTTCGTTGCAAATTAGAGTTAATTACCTAACTTACTCGTTCAAACCATAGCACGAATGTGGTATGACGTCGAAGCTTGAAACCGAGGCAGATGCCTGTCAACGACTTGGAAAACATTATTTTTAGAAACATGAGAGCGGCCAGTGTCCTCAAACCGATAGAACTTGCCTAATGTGACGTAAAAGGTAAATTACATCAAATTTAAATGACGCACAGTGTTCTAAGTGATGTAAGTCTGTCAGACCACGAGGAGAGGCTGAGGATCTACCTGAACGGTAGAGTAGTCTTCCCCTGTTTTGACCGATTGAATTAGTCAAGATCCAATCCGCAACACTCATGAAATTACTCCCTGAATTTTTGCCGAACATTCCTATTGACATAGGCTAGAACACCAAGGCTGCATCAAAATTGTATTTTATGCTCTGCTGTTTTGCGGGCATTGTCTTTAGCCATGACAAGCCCCTATCATAACATATCGTCTCCAAAATCCCCTGAATATGGAGTGTGGCTGCCCACATGGCAGGTAATAAAAAAAAACGGTTCATGCACGTAATGTTCTTATCCACCTTTGATGCATTTGTATCATAGTGTTCAAATGCTTCACGGTTGGATGATCCCTGGCGTCCTTTTGAGCCAAGGTCGTCATAACACAATCTGATTTTTAAATTAAACGCAACTTAAATTTAACTTTGGAATGGGGATGATTAAATGTCATAATACATCTTTTCCTCATTTATGCAAATCATTTGTCAGACCACCTCTGGAGATATGCTAATGTATTTTTGTGTCCTTTCTTAAAGCATGTCCCAAAGTCAATTGAAAAGATTAAAAATTTGTAAAACATGACCATCCGGGAGGTTAAAGATCTTAATTTTACATTCTCTAAAGGTCGAAATGGAGGGGGGGGGGGGGGTGAGAGTGGGTCTGATTCAACATAACACGATTTTTACATATTGGGTGAATTCTGTGATGTCTTTTTTCTTGTCCCCGCACTCACTTGCACTCGCAAATCAGCAGGCCTTTAAAAAATGAAAAATTTTGAAACATTGGTCGACTAACAAAGAAAATGTTGTTTTTCTAACCGAGTTGTTTTGTTTACTGATGATCTAATACAACATTCACTTTTTTTTTTTTTTTTTTGGTGTCCCATCTTTCTGGTCTGTACTGATCGGGCTCCCCACCGCTCAGATCTCGAATCCCCAAATTTGCAGCCACACCCAGCTTGTTCATCCTAAACATTAACTTGTCAAAGGGGATAGTAATTTGATTCTTTCCACATTTCTGAGAATCATAACTAAGTTTTATAAACTTTTTTTAAATGATTTTTCTTTGAATTTTCATACACTTGCTCAGACCTAAACTAAACAATACATCCTGAGGAGAGTGTCCTTACCTTGTTTCCAAATTCTGCATTTTGCTTGCGTACTCACTGTCCCCAACCTCTCTCATCTCAAACCATTTTTTGTCCTTTCTTTCTTTCTTTTTTTATCTGATTTGTGTTCAAAAATGCATGCCTTGCCCTTTGTTTCACTTGTTGTATTATTTACGGTTGGACCTGTAGGATGGGAAGGATTGTTTTTTTTATCTTGTTGATTTTTTGCTCCTTTTGTTGCCTGCTTTTTTGCTCCTTTTGCTATAATTTGCTGTTTTTCTTGTTTTCCTATGTTCAAAAAGGGCGCATTCGCCGAACTATCCAGTGTCTTTTTGTTTTTGTCTCTTGTGAATAAATAACGTCACTTTACACTTGTCGTGTATTGTTTGTTTTGGTGTAGCCATAAGTCATTTGGCATTAACCTTTCACTGCCACCATATTTCACCAAACATTTCCATTAAAATTTACCTGGTAGAGACAAAATCCATCTGCAGTATGGGATTCTCCTGTGACATATATAAAATAAGATCTATCTTTACTTCCCCAAACTAAGACAATAGGGTCTTTGGATAATAGACCCCAATATTGATGCCTTTTAGTGACATAGGTGTTAAATACACTGTGGTGTCTAAATGCACTTTGCAGTGGAAGGCTTAGGCTGTGTCCAGACCAATGCCGATTTGGATTAGAAAAAACTAGGAGAGAGGCACCTTCGTGAAAATAGTAGAGTTCATTACCTCGACTTACTCGGTCAAAGCCAGACAGAATGGCGACTTTGCGGTGAAAGGGTTAAGGGGATGTTTGATAGGCGTGAGGCCTATGCTGTTGAACGCTTGTCCCTCTCTTCCTCTTCCTTCCTTCCTCCCTTCCTTCCTTCCGTATACGACCATCGCTGTAAAAAACTTTAGAGGATCAACGGAAATGCGTGAGATTGGTGCCAAAAATTAAAGAAGTATAGGCGGACAGAGTAAAAGATATACCCGCGAAAGATTGCCTAGCCAGCCATGTCCTGCTGATCGGGCCCCCAATGTGATGCGTGCGCAAATCAAGGGAATGACCGCAGCCGCCTAGGTCCGCTGGTCGGGCCCCAATGTGATGGGCCGTGCCAAGCAAGGGAATGACCCAGCCAGCCAGGTCCTGCTGATCGGCCAATGTGATGCCGTGCCAGCAAGGAATGACCCACCGCCAGGTCCTTCTGATCGGCCCCAATGTATCTATGCCGTGCCAATGCAGGAATGGACCCCGCCAGCCAGGTCCCGCTGATCAGGGCCCCCACCTGTGCCGTGCCAAGCAAGGGAATGACCCACCAGCCAGGTCCCGATGACCGGGACCCCACGTGATGCTTGCCCAATCAAGAGAATGACCCAGCCATGCCAGGTCCAACTGATCAGGGCACAAGGCGTATTCAAGCGCCAAGCAAAGGAAGGACCCAGCCAGCCAGGTCCCGCTGATCAGGGCCCAAGGCGATGTAAGCGCCAATCAAGAAGAATGACCCAATCAAGCCAGGTCCCAGCTGTCGGGACCCAATGTGATGGCCGTGCGCAAGCAAGAGATGACCCAGCCCAGCCTGTCCCGCTGATCGGGGCCCCATGTGATGCCGGTGCCAAGCAGGGAATGACGCCAGCCGCCATGTCCCGCAGATCGGGCCCCAATGTTATGGCCGTTCAAGGCAGAGAATGACCCAGCCAGCCATGTCCCGCTGATACGGGGGCCCCAATGTGGATGCCGTGCCAAGCAAGGGAATGACCCATCCAGCCAGGTCCCGCTGAACGGCCCCAATGTTGATGCCGTGCCAAGCAAGAGAATGATCCCAGCCAGCCATCCCGCTGATTGGGTCTCAATTTGTATGATGCCAGTGCCAAGCAAGATAATGACCCAGCCATCCAGTCCCGCTGACCGGGCCGCAATGTATGACCCTTACCTTACCTATCTACCACCACATTAGAATCTAAAATGCAAATGATTTTTGATGAATGGCCATACCATTCTCCTTTCTTTGATGAAACTATAACAATTGTTTTATTAATATCTACGTGATTTTGTTGTGTTTTTTACTATAGCAAGATATTCTAAAGGGATAAGATGGATTACTTAAAAGCTCGCGAACCGGCTGATAGAGTTATCGTTATGGGGACGTGTACACTATTCCAGTGGAGGCTACCAAAAACCTCAGACTGAAGTTGGACAGAGATTCAACTGGCCTTCAATGTTAAAATATTTGTCACGTTTCAAAGGGACATAACCAGTGTTTCTGGTCCTCACACTCATATAGGGAAAGAGTCGGATGTTATATCTTCCCCTGTAGTCTTATTTGCTATAAGGCGATACTTTTTTTTTCCCGTACTAGTCCTCTGCTGCCTCATTATACGACTGTTAATGCAGTAAGAAAAATAGCACAACTCACACATTTTGTGTAAAAATTGGGGGGGGGGGGGGGTTAGGGGTGGGTATGGGGGGGGGGGGGGGGGGTCGTGGCTCCTTATACTCATAGACTCATTAAGGTCCGAAAAATTATGGTCGAGGGCAGAACCTGTTTACCCTTTTTGGTAGTATTCTAACTCAATTTGACCTATACTAACTATTTACTTACTTACTCTTCAAAATTGGAAATACTCATCGTTTGCTTTACTTCTTTTCAGTGACATGTTTGATGGTTTAATGATAGAACTAACACATTTTGCACCAAACTTGTTGGACTGGCTCATGTTCAGCTAAACCAGACTATTCAAGGACTTGTGTAGTGTGTGGTGTGGGTGGGTAAGCTAGGTCTGGTACTGACCGTCTTGTCAGGGATTTGTTGTAATAGGCCTGCTATGTTGGTATTCCCTTCCTATTGATTGTAGGAACAGATGGTGGCTGGTGCTGCTGGGCGTGTGCCGTCGATAAGCTTTCCATGTCAAAGGAAACCGCAGTATGTACAGAAGATTGTGTGTGTGTGTGTGTGTGTGTTGTTGTGTGTGTGTGAAAGAGAGAGCTCAGTAAGTATTTGGTATCATGTGTGTGTAACAGGTTTTGTCTGAGCATCAGTGAGTGTTTGTACATGTGTGTAAAGGCTTTGTCTGAGCATCAGTGAGCGTTATTGTATCTGTGTGTAAACAGCTTTGTTGTCTGAGCTCAGTGAGCGTGTGTATCTGTGTTTCAAGCTTTGGGATGGGTGGGCATCATTTGAGGTTTGTATCATGTGTGTACAACTGTTTGTCTGAGCATCATTGTGCCGTGTGTATCAATGTGTGTACAAGCTTTGTGTGAGCATCCGGAGCGTTTGTACAGGTTTGTACAAGCTTTGTCCTGAAGCATCAGTGACCCGTGTGTATCATGTGTGTACAAGCTTTGTCTGATCAATTCAGTGAGACGTTTGTATCATTGTGTACAAGCTTTGTCTGAGTCATCAGTGAGTGTTGTATCATGTGTGTACAAGATTTTGTCTGAGCACAGTGAGCGTTTTGTATCAATTGTGTACAAGCTTTTGTCTGAGCATCAGTGGCGTGTGTATCTGTGTGTACCGGTTTTGTCTGAGCATCATTGAGTGTTTGTAGCCTGTGTTTACAAGCTTTGTCTGAGCATCAGTAAAGTGTATGTTGTGTGTTACAAGCTATTAGTCTGATCATCAGAGAGTGTTTGTATCATGTAGTGTACCAGCTTGGGTATAGCATCAGTGAGCACAACAGTGTTATATGTGTGTACAGGTTTTGTCTGAGCGCAGTGAAGTGTTTTATCATCAATGTGTTGTACCACCTGCTTTGTCTGAGCATCAGTAAGTGTATTATGTGTGTACAAGCTTTGTCTGAGATCAGTGAGTGTGTGTATCATGTGTGTACAAGCTTGTGTGGCATCAGTAGCGTTTGTATCATGTGTGTACAAGCGTTGTCGTGAGCATCAGTGAGTGTGTGTATCATGTGTGTACAAGCTGTTGTGTGAGCATCAGTGAGCGTATTTGTATCTTGTGTGTACAGAAAGCTTTGTCTGCGCATCATTGAGACGTGTGTATCATTGTGTATCAAGGCTCTTTGTCTGAGCATGCATTGGCGTTTGTATCATGTGTGTACAAGCTTTGTCTGGGCATCAGTGGTGTTTTGTCATCATGTGTGTACAAGATTTTTCTGAGCATCCGTGAGCGTTTGTATCATGTGTGTACAAGCTTTGTCTGAGCATCAGTGAGCGTGTGTATCAATGTGTGTACAAGCATTGTGTGAGCATCGTGAGCGTTTGGTATCATGGTGTGTACAAGCTTTGTCTGAGCATCAGTGAGCGTGTTGATCATGTGTGTACAAGCTTAAAGCGTGTGTGAGCATCAGTGAGCGTTTGTATCATGTGTGTACAAGCTTTGTCTGAGCATCAGTGAGCGTTTGTATCATGTGTGCACAAGATTTTGTCTGAGCATCAGTGAGCGTTTGTATCATGTGTGTACAAGCTTTGTCTGAGCATCAGTGAGCGTGTGTATCATGTGTGTACAAGCATTGTCTGAGCATCAGTGAGCGTGTGTATCATGTGTTTACAAGCATTGTGTGAGCATCAGTGAGCGTGTGTATCATGTGTTGTACAAGCTTTGTGTGAGCATCAGTGAGCGTGTGTGTCATGTGTGTACAAGATTTTGTCTGAGCATCAGTGAGCGTTTGTATCATGTGTGTACAAGCATTGTCTGAGCATCAGTGAGCGTGTGTATCATGTGTGTACAAGCTTTGTCTGAGCATCAGTGAGCGTGTGTATCATGTGTGTACAAGCTTTGTCTGAGCATCAGTAAGTGTATGTATGTGTGTACAAGCTTTGTCTGAGCATCAGTGAGCGTGTGTATCATGTGTGTACAAGCATTGTGTGAGCATCAGTGAGCGTTTGTATGTGTGTACAAGATTTTTTTGTCTAGGCATCATGGTGAGTAATAAAAAAATTTCTTCAGCTGCTGGGGGACATTACCCCTAGACCCCGGCCTTTCAGGGTTTTTTTCATTTTGTGTAGTTCCATCCATGTGTGTGTGTTTGTGCGTGTGTTTTTTTGTGTGTGTGAAGAGAAGAGAGATCTTACGATGTTTTATGTGTGTACGGCATTGTGTGAGCATCAGTAATCGTGTGTATGTGGGTACAGCATTGTGTGAGCATCTCCGCAAGTAGGAGCATTCTCTAGGTGCATGGGTGGAACTTTTCCTGGTGTACAAGGATTTTTATATGATGGACATTTCAGATAAGGTGGTGTTGGTTTTTTTTATTTTTATAAATTGCTTTGTTTGCCACTTGATAGTAACAACAAAAATATAATAAAAATGCCATAGCTGACTTACAGCAAAACTATTTTCTTAGATGATGATGACAACAATGGTGATAAGATGATGAAAGGATGACGGTGATTATGATTATGATAGTGGTGGATGATATCGTTAGCGTGGCGGTACCATGCATGTATAGATAATGTATGATATGGCGCTGATAACGCTAACAGTGGTTCTTATAGAGGTGTCCGATGGTGATGACACTGTTGGAGATGTTGATGATGATGGCACGGGTATGGTGAATTTTGATGAAAACAGTGAAGGATGATTATGTTTAAGATGAAGTATGTTGATGACGACGATTATGATGATGATAATGATGCGGGCGAAATTGATGGTTGGTGATTCGGGATAGAAATGTGTTGCAGAAGTTTATGATCATTTGTTTTATTATCCGCCTTGGCTCAGCTATGCTGAGACTTGAGTACATCGGCTGGACCCAGTCTTCACATCACAAATGTTGTTATCCTATGCATGAGTTATGCATGGGGTTTGTCCTATAGCCATTGATCAAAAGCGCCTAGCATAACACGCATTCGGTCTCCAAAATCCCCCCCTGAAGTCGGAGTGTGGCTGCCACGTGGCGGGTAATCAAAAAATCGTGTGCTCACACTCTTCTGTTCTCCTCTCTAGCATCGGTACCATAGTGTTCAGTGCTTCGAGTGCTTCGGCTTTTCGATGTTCCCGTAGTCTTTGTCACAACCTAGGGTAACGACAAAACAACCTTTGTTTTAATTCATTTTTTTCCTCAGGGATTGAGAACATGCGTGGTGTGAGACCGTTTTTGATTACCCCGCCACGTGGGCAGAGAAGCCATGCTTCGACTATGTTCGGCGGCGTGGAGGAACATACGTTTATTGTTTTGGTTTCTTTCGCAGATTGGCGCAAGTTCTACACCGTGGACCTGCCTACGCTGCTGGTGTACGTGGCCCTGACCCTTGCGCTGATTGTGGCCTACTACAACAAGGGTGGAACGTCCAGGACAATCTACCCTGTGAGAGAACCATCCGCCTCTGTTTAACCGTGGTTTTTCGGGACTATAAATGCGCACCTTTGTATAAGTGCAGCCCAAAAAAATTTACGTGTTTTTCTGACTATATGCGCACCTTTGTATAAGGCCACCCCCAAATTTTTTTACCGTGTTTTTTTCAGGACTATTGGGCTTTGCTTTTCATTGGGTACTTGAAGTAAGCTGTGAGCTTCTTTTGGTCTTGAAGTAAGCCGTGAGCATCGTTGGGTCCTTGAAGTAAACCCGTGAGCTTCGTTGGTTTGAAGTAAGCCGTGAGCTTCGTTGGGTCTTGAAGTAAACCGTGAGGCTTCATTTGGTTCCTTGAAGTAAGCCGTGAGCTTTCATGGGATCTTGAATAAACCGTGAGCTTCGTTGGGTATTGAAATAAAACCGTGAGTTTCGTTGGGTCTTGAGTAACCGTTGGAGCTTCGTTGGGTCTGTGAAGTAACCGTGCGCTTCATTGGGTCTTGAAGTAAAACCGTGAGGCTTCAATTGAGTCTGAATAAAACCGTGACCATTCATTGGGTCTTGAAGTTAAAACCGGGAGCGGCCCCCCCCCCCCCTTTTTTCGTTGGGTCTTGAAGTAAACCGTGAGCCTTCGTTGGGTTCCTTGAAGTTAACGGGAGCTCGTTGGGTATTGAATAAAACCGTGAAGCTTCAATTGGGTCTTGGAGTAAACCGTGAGCTTTCAATTGAGTCTTGAAGTAAACCGTTGACCTTCATTGGGTCATTGGAGTAAATCGTGAGCTTCTTTGCTTCTTGAAGTAAACCCGTGAAGCTTCGTTGGGTCCTTGAGTAAACCGTGAGCTCATTGGGTCTGATACAACCGTGAGCTTCATTTGAGAGTCCTTGAAGTAAACCGTGAGCTTTCATTGTATATTGGGTCTTGAAGTAAACCGTGAGCATTCTTGGTCTTGAAGTAAACCGTGGCTTCATTGAGTCTTGAAGTAAACCGTGAGCTTCATTGGGTCTTGAAGTTAAACCGTGAGCTTCGTTGGGTCTTTGAAGTAAACCGTGACCTTCTTGGGTCTTTGAGTAAACCGTGAGCTCTTTGCGTCTTTGATGTAACCGTGACTTCGGTTGTGTCTTGAAGTATAAACCGTGAGCTTCATTGGTTCTTGATAAACCGTGAGCTTTCATTGAGTCTTGAAGTAAAACACGTGAGCTTCCTTGGGTCTTTGAAGTAAACGTGACTTCATTGGTCTTGAAGTTAAACGTGAGCTTCTTGTGTCTATGGAGGTAACCGTGAGCTTCTTCTTTGGGTATTGAAGTAAAACCGTGAGCTTCATTGGGTCTTGAGTAACACTGAGCTTCATTGCGTCTTGAAGTACTCGTGATCTTTCTTTGGGTCTTAAGTAAACCGTGAGCTTCTTGCGTCTTGAAGTAAACCGTGAGGCTTCTTTTGGTCTTGAATAAAGCCGTGAGCTTCTTTGGTCCGTGGAGTAAGACCGTATCTTCTTTTGGGGTTTGAGTAAACCGTGAGCGTTCATTGAGTCCTTGAAGTAAACCGTGAGCTTCTTTCGTTGGGTCTTGAAGTAAACCGTTATCTTCGTTGGGTCTTGAAGTAACCGTGAGCTCATTGAGTCTT
>CM065706.1:26667425-26669925 GCA_017654935.2 Phymorhynchus buccinoides | reverse complement strand
TTTTTAATATGTTAAGCTGATTTTGAAGTCCAATAGCAGTGTCTGACAGTAAAATAACATCATCTGCAAATAACATTAAAAACAATTCCATATCTCCGGGAATTAACTGAATACCATGACGACCTTGTTTAATTAACTCTACTGCAAGCTCATTAATGAAAAATGAAAAAAGTTCAGGACTTAATACACACCCTTGTTTGACACCTCTAGGGCACTCAAAATATTGTGAATACAAGGACTTATCACGCACGCAAGCTAGAACAGTATCATAAATTCCTCTCAAAGCTTTATACATCCTACCATTTACACCTGAATTTCGAAGACATTCCCACAATTTGTTTCTGTTAACAGAGTCAAAGGCCTTGCGGAAATCAATAAAAGCCACATACAATTTTGAGTTTTTTGAAAGATATCGTTGAACCAGACTATATAAGGTAAAAATATGATCAGTAGTACAATATCCCCTTCTGAAGCCTGCCTGTTCTTCTAATATTTTTTGTTCTCTTTCAGCCCATTTAGTAAGTCTTTTATTTAAAATGCTGGTGTAAATCTTGCTTAGTACACTGGATAAAGACACCCCACGATAATTATCAGCTTTGTTAACGTCTCCCTTTTTATGAAGAGGAATAATGATTGATTTTGACCACTGAGTTGGGAATTTACCAGAGTGGAAAAGTGTGTTAAACATGTTCACAAGGAAATCTATGACTAGGTTATTCGCATTTTTTAACATTTCATTTAAAATTCCATCAGCACCTGCACATTTACCTCTCTTTAGATCACTAATTGCTTTTTTTACTTCTTCGTTTTGAATAGGGTCATTAAATAGAGGCTCATTAATGTTATCGTTATGTGTTCCTATGTTGTTATTGTTCAAATCCTCAGTGTCATCAAATGAATTAAAAACATCAAAAAAGTGCCTGTGCCATTGATCTATTGAGATTTGGTTATAAATAGTTGATTTCCTGTTGATGGTCCTTAATGTTGACCAAAAAGATTTAGGGTCTTTTAATGAGTCTTTCAACTTTTCCAGTTTAGAAAGATCATGCTTTTCTTTCTTCTCTTTCCTTAAATCAATATACTCTTTTAATGCATTTACATAAATTTGGTGACGATTAGCCTTATCAGTCTTAGACCGTTGATAACTTCTCAAAAGGCGTTTGACTCTCTTTTTCATTATTTCACATTCTTTATCAAACCAATCATTTTTATAAGTTTTCTTTTTCCCCACATTTCGTACCATACACGCAGCTGCTCCGTACAAAGCACCAGTAAACTGATCCACACACTCATCCACATCCCCCTCCAAACACTCCTCTGCTCGCGTCAGGCTTTCCTTAAACATCAGATTCCAGTTCATTCACAAAGTGATCAACAAACTCTTCATTCCACACAATCTTCTCTTCTCCACATTCACTCTGGTCACTTTCTTTCTCTTCAGTCACTCCTTTCTTCCATCTTAGTTCCACGGGGAGGTGCCAAGATTGTAAATTATCACTAACACATACATCACAATCTGGTACTAGTTCTTCAGACACAATAAAATAATCAATAGTACTGCTCCCGTGAGGTGAAATATATGTGTAACCTCCAACTGAGTCTCCCTCACAACAACCATTCAAAATGACTAAATCAGACATAAAACAGAAATCCAATAAACTTTTCCCAAAACCATTAACAATTTCATCTTTTGACTGACGTGCATAAAGTTCATCACAATCACTATCATCCCTAGGGTTTAGATAACTTGACATGTTATCCACAACTGGCTGCTCACATCCTGTTCTGGCATTTAAATCGTCACAAAGAATAACATAAGCATTTTCATCTCGAATCAAATGTTGCAACTTATCATCCAAAATAAGAATACCATCTTTTACATCGCAATCATTGTAAAAAGGACTTCCATCAGGAGGAACATAACCAGCAATAAACAAAACATCTTTATCAACCTGAAATAAACTCTTGTCCACTTGTAACACAACTAAATTATCGCATTTCACTTCAATCTTTTTTACTAACTTAGAGAAGCAATTTCTCACCAACACTAATACTCCCCCCGAATTTCTCCCAAACAATGACAGCTTTTTTGCTGGTGAACTAAATTTCATATAATCAAGAAAAATATTGCTGTAATCAAACGCTTTATTTGCAAAGGTTTCAGTTAGACATACAAAATCAAACGTATTAACATATTTCAAAAATTCAAGATCATTCAGTTTTTTACAAATATTTTCTACATTGTAGTTGAGGAACGATAACTGCGTTGGCTGATCAGCTATTCCCTATTTAGGTTTAGAAGAGTCTGACCCGAATCGCGTTGTAGGCCTACGTCTATCACTGTCACTGGCTGCTTGCCGTGTGTTCCTAGTAGGCCCGCTGGCTGGAGACAGGTAACTGGCTAGCCCAGTTTGTTTTCCCTTGCCTGCATTGCCACTTCCATACGGTGCACCCGAACCCCCCTTCTGTCCCCCACCCTTCCCACCTACTGTTCCCTTCT
>CM065706.1:26636635-26646925 GCA_017654935.2 Phymorhynchus buccinoides | reverse complement strand
GAGTGGCTCTATCAGTTTGTCTTTTTCATGACATGATTTGCCCAATGATGTTTTTCTTTAATTTTCTCTGGCAGTCAAGGGGTTAATTTCTGAAGGTAGGGGGAGACGGGGTAAAAAGCGCATGGGCGGGTAAGAAGCCCACCCCAATTATCTCATGAAATAAAGAAAATTTCAGTCAAATTTGCCCATGAGACAAATGCTAGACATTAACGCTCGTCTCATGGGCAAAATGAGACTGAAATTTGCTTCATTTCATGAGATAATTGGGGTGGGCTTCTTACCCGCCCATGCGCCTTTTTACCCCGTCTTCCCCTAGATCTCGTTTACTATTGGTCAGTTGGTCTATTTTTAGACGTGGAAAATGTCGACACCTGTGAGTTATATGGTTTAAAAAGTAGTAACAGAACTGTGGAGACTCGTACAGTGGGAGATGTGATCTTGCGTATATGTGACCCGTCACCACAAAATGAGTCGTGATGTCCCAGATGTCACTTTTGAGTTATTAACAAATTGTTATTTTGCATTAAAAAAGCTTTCCAACAAACCAAAACGTTTGTAAATCGGACTATTTGTTGCAAAGTTATGAAGATTTGAAATCGTATACTCAGGGAATCGGCGAAATGAAAAAAATACAACCGGAAAATTTCTAAATGTGTACAAAACAACCAGATGTTTCTGATATAAACACACTTTTAAGGCAGAAAGGATTGTTTTTACACTTCAATACTTATGTACATGGTAGATAAAGACCCATTGTTCAATAATAAGTCAAAATCTGATCATTGATGATTTGACCCCCTTCCACATAAAATTGTCCCTTTGGGGACAAGTGAACTAGGGACAATGCGATTCATTTTGAGGTGACGGGTCACATATATTATTTTTGGGTATTATTTGATACTGTTTTAATTTGTTTATTTTGTAATTGTTTGCTAAGTGTTTTTTCACTGCCATGCACACTTACATTAAGTGCAAGTATTTAAGAATAAAAATGAGTTATAATGTTGAAAACAAAATGAATAATGTTTTCAACACAAAGCATTTGTAATGCACCTATACTATTGTGGCGGTACCATAGCCGATGAGGTTTAACCGAGGCGTGGTTACCGCTACACCTATCTGTATTGTTAAAAAATCGGGACTTTACTGAGTTTGCATGTACACGGCCTCCGGGCATTGCCTCCAGTATTGTTCCCACCATCTTTGTATTTACAAAATGTCCCATATGTGTCTGTTCCAGACCGAGAGGATGTAAAACTCCATTTTTCATTCATTCATTTGTAACGCACAATAATAATAAAACACTTGCATTAAGGATTTTAGTCTTGTACATAGCATGGACACTACACATTGAGCTAAATTAATATAGAATCCGTGTACATAGCAAAGAGTGACTTTTTTTAGAACGTACACTTAATGAATTGTAATAGTATACTTTTAGTTCTCACGATATCTCAAGTACCCATAGTACATAGTAGTATTTTAAGTATTGAATAAATAATGTATTGATATTATCAGTGATGAAGGTCAATTTATTGCTTCATCTATTTCTGTTTGATGTAAATATTTGTCTTTGAATAAATAAAACTAACAGGAATTGAGATGTGTTTTCAGTTTCAGAGAAAATGTTCCATCTGTCTTCTTTAGGATTCATTGTTTTGATTTTATGTGATTGTTCTCAATTTTTTACAACCCTTGCTATTTGAGAACATTTCCAACACTTTACTAAAAAAAAATGTTTTCCTTGCAATTACTTCGAATGTAGGTAATATAACAGACCCTCTAGAATGTTTTTGTACAATTTTTAAAATGGAACTTTCGGTTGCTGTGGTAGTAGTTTCATTGTGACAATGAGGGGTGTGCATTCACCTCAAACTTTTTTATCCCGCGTTTGCTTCCATTTTGCTGGGTGAACTTTAAACTTTCATTCTCTCCATCCTCATTAATTTACAATTTATGACATGCCAGGGTTGGTTGTTTTTTTATTTATTGTTCACTGGCTTTCACGCGTGAGACTTTACGCACTTGAGTGGGCACATGTCGCCCATTCTGCGGTGCATATTTGCCTAAATGGCTTTTATATATATATTCGTTTTACTAGGATGTGTTTGTTATCCTTTTGTTTTTACTGTTTTTAAAAGAAAAACCTGGATCCGATAAGTAGAGTAGAGTGGCTCAACGTTTCCAGCACTGTGTGAAATTATGAGCTATAGGGTACAATGATGAAGATGCCATGTCATGAATTGAACTGTGTTTTTTGATGTTTTTGGACGTTGTTAAGAATCATTGATGTGTGTTTTGCTATACGTGGTCGCATTATATGCAATGACAGTCCTGGGATAACCGCAGCTGCTCTTTAAAATGATGTTTTGGTTTGAATTTGGGGGCATTTATATGGGAGTCAGACGTGGTCAAAACAAGATTTCATTCCAGTTATAAGAGGGAAGACCCGTGAAACCCGTGATTGTGACACGTGATCTGGTGGGTCTTTAAGTTATGAGATTTCTGTTCACAGTGTGTGGGTGAGAACTTAGTTTCTTCTTTTGTGATGAAGTGAGTTGCACCACCACCACCCCCCCCCCCCACCACCACCACCACCACCACCACCCCATCCCCATTTGGCAGCGCGTTAAGGCCTTCGCACACTAGCATCAGGCGTCAATTGTTTCTCAGAGCAACGCCTTGACGCGTTGACGCCTGCATCACAGCACACATTGTAGCGAGGTAGTGGTGTTCTCACACACGACTCTTGTCGCTTCGCCTCTTGTCGCGCGAACTTCCTTATTTGGAAAGCAAGGAAAGATTACTCTAGCGTCAAACCTCCTCCTAGAAACAACAGTATTTTTTTTCTTCAATCAGAGTTATGGTCCTTCCGTCCGTTGTGATTGGCTAGTTTCACGATCTCTGCGATCTTGAGCATCAAAATTAGAGCCGGTTCTATTCTCGAGCAACAAAAAATCGCGCAGCTACGCATCAAAAATCCTGCTGCGCCGCGAATCTCTCACACGCAAGCGGCGCATCAAACTGCGCCTTGCAGCCAAAAATCGCCGCGATCTCGAGATCTTTACGCTAGTGTGCGAAGCCCTTTAGTGGGTTAGGTTTTGTTTTTGGGGGGAAGGCTTGGGGGATTGGAAATATGGGTTATTAGTTAGGACCCACTTAGACATGTAACATTACATAATAATGATGTGTGCTTGAATGAATACAAATGTCTTGTTTTGTATATTTTGCCTTCGAGTTGTATTTGAGTGTGTTCTGGTAGTATCTGTCGCATGGCAAAAAAGAACTAGTATATATGTCGTGCCTAATCCCTCGATTTGCCTAATTCATAAATTAGGCAGCCCAATTGCCTAATCAATAAACTAGGCAACGGCACTGCCTAACATGTGAAACAGTTTTCAGAGACTGTCTATTAGGCAGCCTAATGCATGATTTAGGCAGCCTAATTCATGAATTAGGCAATATTTTAACATATTTGATCTAAAATTTTAAGAATCTATGGTGCCTAGTTTATGAATTAAACAGTATATGTCATGAATTAGATAAAGGTGAATATTCTATTTTGGCAACTCTTCCTCTCTGCCTTGTCTCGTCTCTGTGTGTCTGTCTCTCTTCCCATCTATCCTCCTTACCACTCCCTGCTCTCTCACAATCTGCAATTGTTTCTCAACCCACCCATCCTCTATCGCCCCCCCCCCCCCCCTTCTCATTTTCTTTCTCTGAAGTTGATCACCTGTTCCTTAAGGCCTTCGCACACTAGCATCAGGCGTCAATTGTTTCTCAGAGCAACGCCTTGACGCGTTGACGCCTGCATCACAGCACACATTGTAGCGAGGCAGTGGTGTTCTCACACACGACTCTTGTCGCTTCGCCTCTTGTCGCGCGCACTTCCTTATTTGGAACGCAAGGAAAGATTACTCTAGCGTCAAACCTCCTCCTAGAAAAAACAGTATGGCTGACCACGATGATTCGTCTTCTTCACAAGATGAAATGTGTGTCATTGTTTGTGCTGCTTTATTTCGGGTTCGAGCAAGTCTGCCATTTTTTTTCTTCAATCAGAGTTATGGTCCTTCCGTCCGTTGTGATTGGCTAGTTTCACGATCTCTGCGATCTTGAGCATCAAAATTAGAGCCGCTTCTATTCTCGAGCAACAAAAAATCGCGCAGCTACGCATCAAATATCCTGCCGCGCCGCGAATCTCTCACACGCAAGCGGCGCATCAAACTGCGCCTTGCAGCAAAAAATCGCCGCGGTCTCGAGATATTGACGCTAGTGTGCGAATCCCTTTATCGTTTCAGTTTCTTTCCCCCTCCTAACATTCATATCAGCTCTCTCTTCCACGTGCAATGCGTTGCAATTGTTTTTATCTCCGTAACCCACCTTTTTCATTTTTCTTTTTCCCACTTGAATTTCTCTGAGTTTTAATCCAAGCTTTAATTTGCATCATTGCTTGTCAGTGTTTACATGTCACTTTTGCGACAATGGAAGAGGACAAGGCAAGCCTTAGGCGGCGGTTTGAAGAGCAGATTGGTTCGATTAAGTTTAACAAATACTGCCTTCCGGACAAAGAAACGTACCAAACCATGATACATTTCCTGACTTCGAACTCCAAAGACCTGCGGAAGAGCTTTGAAGTCACAGAAATAGGTGGTGTCAAGAAAGTGATCACGGTAAGTTACCTTTAATTTATTACCTCCGCCAACAAACTTGACAGTGCTATATATTTCATGTCCGAGCTGTATCTCACCCGTGAACAGAATGGCTTTCAATTTTGTATGGTACACAGAACTGTCGTCACTAGATTGAGTATTCTCTCTTCAAATGCTTTGAGGGCTTACACATATTCTATAGTCGGAACGGTCTTTACAAAGTGAGTAACGGTCGTTACACAGAACGTAACGGTCGTTACAAGAGCGAATACTCTATATTCAAACGTTTACAGGGCTTACACAGCAGTATTCTATAGTTGAAAAGTGAGTAACGGTCGTTACATAGATAGCAATCGTCGTTAAAGGTGTGGATACTCTCTATTCAAACGTTTTGAGGGCTTACGCAGTTGCAACGGTCTCTACAAAGTGAGTAACGGTCGTTACACAGAGCGTAACGGTCGTTACAAGAGCAGAATACTTTCTAAGCAAACGTTTTGAGGTCTTACACACAGCTATATTCTATAGTCTTTACAAAGTGAGTAACGGTCGTTACACAGAACGTAACGGGGGTTTACACAACCGTATTCTATAGTTGCAACAGTCTTTACTAGATTGAGTATTCTCTCTTCAAATGTTTTGAGGGCTTACACAGCCATATTCTATAGTTGGAACGGTCTTCACAAAATGAGTAACGGTCATTACACAGGGTTTAGCGGTCGTTACAAGAGCGAGTACTCTCGCGTTCCAAACGTTCCGACGGCTTACACAGCTTTATGCTATAGATGCAACGGTCTTTGCAAAGTAAGTCGCGGTCGCTACACAGAGAGTATATGTCGTTACCAGAGCGAATGCTCTCTATTCAGTCGTTTCGAGCTCTTACTCAACCATCTATTCTATAGTTGGAACGGTCTTCAAAAAGTGAGTACCGGTCGTTGCATAGAGCATAACGGTCGTATACAGGGTTTAAACAGCAGTATTCTATAGCTGAAAAGTCAGTAACGGTCGTTACATAGATAGTAATGGTCGTTATAGATGTGAATACTCTCTATTCAAACGTTTTGAGGGTTTTGCAGATGCAACGGTCTCTACAAAGTGAGTAACGGTCGTTACACAGAGCGTAAACAGCAAACGGTCGTTACACGAGGCCATGATCTCTATTCAAATGTTTCCAGGACTTACAATGCCATATCATATAGTTGCAACGGCCTTGTCAAAGTGAGTAACGGTCTCTACACAGATCGTAACGGTCGTTACAAGTGCGAATACTCTATTCAAACAGTTTGGGGGGCTTACACAGCTACATCTTATAATTCAACGATATTGGCAACGTGAGTAACGGTCGTTACACAGAGCGTAACGGTAGCTACAAGGCAGGATACTTTCTAAGCAAACGTTTTAGGGCGTACACAGCTATATCATATAATTCAACAGTCTTTGCAAAGTGAGTAACGGTCGTGACACAGAGCGTAACGGTCGTTACAAGGCAGGGTACTTTCTAAGCAAACGTTTTGAGGGCTTAACACAGCTATATTATATAGTTGCAACGGTCTTTACAAAATGAGTAACGGTCGTTAAATAGATAGCAATGGTCGTTATAGGTGTGAATGCTCTCTATTCAAACGTTTTGAGGGCTTACGCATTTTCAACGGTCTCTACAAAGTGAGTAACGGTCGTTACACATAGCGTAACGGTCGTTTCACGAGGCCATGCTCTCTACAAGAGCGAATGCTCTCTATTCAATCGTTTCGTGGGTTCACACAGCCATGCAAAGCCAGTAACGGACATTACACATAGCGTATATGTCATTACAAGGCACATTACTCTCAGCATATACAACTATATTCTATAGTTGCAACGATCTTCGCAAAGTGAGTAACGGTCGTTACACAGAACGTAGCTGTCGTTACCAGAACGAATACTCTCTATTCAGTCGTTTCGATGGCTTACACAGCCATACATGCAGCGGTCTCTACAAAGTGAGTAACGGTAGTTACACAGAACGTAACGGTCGTTACAAGGGCTAATACTCTCTATTCAAACGTGTCGACGCCTTACGCAACTATATTATATAGCTGCAACGGCCTTTTCAAAGCGAGTAACGGTCGTTACGCAGAGCGTAACGGTCATTACAAGAGCGAATTGTCTCTGTTCAAACGTTTCGAGGGCTTACACAGCTATATATGCTATAGCAACAATAGTCTTTGCAAAGTGAATAACGGTCGTTACACAGAGCGTAGCGGACATTGCATGAGCGAATACGTTTCGAGAGCTTACACAGCCATCTTCTATTAGCCGTTTTATCGAAGCCGGTTTGCAAGAGTGAATGCGCTTGTTTATCTCTAGCGCGCGGAGTCGCGAAAAGTGATATACTCACTTCCGAGCCGATGGGGCTGAATGTTTGCCTGACGACAAGTAATGGGCAAAGAACAACCAAAGATGTGCGTGCAGCTTGCAGATCTCGCATTGAATCTCTGACACACAATTTTGTCACTGATTTTTTTTAATTAATCAGCTCTACTTTTACACAACACTCTGTGTTTCTCATAACAGATCACGATCTTATTTGTTTGGCTCAGTTGTTATTATTTATTCGATCACAAACCCTGCAACTGAGCAAACTCATACTGTCTTGCACGAAAAAGCCACAGAACATAACTTTTTTCATTAGCTTAGGCGGTTCCTTTTCTATTATGTTTCATAATGTTGGGTGTCCGCTGATCGGGACCTGACTGGCTGGATCACTTAGCTTAGAGTGAAGGTAGCTGCTCCATTCAGCATCACGTTGGGTGCCCGCTGAAAGGATCCTGACTGGCTGGGTCACTTAGCTTAGGGTGATGATGCTCTTTCTCTCAGTGCTTAAAATCAGTATTTATCCCAGGATAGTTAGTAAATCTTCCCCACAAAAAGGGGAGGGAAGGGGGCAGTTAGGTAGGCTTCGTTACATTTTTTTTTTCAAAACGGTTTTGGTAAAAGTGAAATACATTTGCCTGCTATTGTGATCATGAAACCACGCCCAAACAAATTACATACACGTTTGCCTATTCAAAACACGTTTGCCTAGTAGTGAGGAAGGGGGGAGGTTCGTACGAAAAGGTTTTGAGACTTTCGGGGCTGGTATGATTTTATTCAAAATTAATGCGCATGCACAGGTGTACTTTGCTTTATAACAGCATTAAATACAAATACACTGACACAACAAAGTAAGACATATTCACATTATTTTAACCAACACTATCCGGGTATCCCCACAAATCCTCTCAATTTCAGACAAAATTTAAAAATAATTTGTATGATTCAATCTCATTCCCAGTATGTTGCACTACCAATGATGTAAGTTATTCACTGATTCTCATGTTCCCTCCCATGTGCCTGTAATCTTTAGGACTGCAGGATGTAAAGGAGAAATTTGCTATTCACGCTTTTTTTTTTAAAAGAGGGTTATTTTGGATTTTCAAAGGGTATACAAACAGCAAGTTTGTAACAAGAAAGTGTACTGCATACTGATATTTCTCCTGGGGCGTTGAAATGGTGTGCAAATTATGAAATGTGTAGTAAGAAAATGTACTTTACTTCCACCCCTCTCCCAGTGCTTGAAATAAGAAACTGTGCATAAGCCATCACCCCAACAACCTGGGATAGTGCACCCAGTACTCAGAAGTGAAATAGTACACGCTAAGACATTGTTTGGCCTGCGCTAGATCTATTTATTTAAAAACAAATAATAACAAAATAAATAATAAATAATGTTTTAAAAGAACTTAATCAGCTTTTAAGCCCAAAACAAGTCACTCTTTCCATTACAACACAACTGTTGTAAGTAGACCTACAACATACAATTAAATTACATGGTTATGGAATCCACAACAATTTACTTAATATGGATAGAAGACTTTTCATGTAACAGAACTCAGTATTGTAATAGTAAAGATGTGAAATCAGTCTGTAGGCTGCACATGTTAGCAGTAGTGTTCCTCAAGGTAGTATTCTAGGTCCTTTTTTAAAAACTTATTTTATGGATGCCTAGAGAGAGAGAAAAATAGAGATTTTACGCCTTCTGAAACAATGGATGCCTAGGTGTCTGTCACTGTTTTACAGCTTCTATCACCTACCACCACTGAAAACAAATTTCAGTCCAGCCCTGTAGTTCTAAGTAGAATAGCAGTAGCTTTATCTGCTATGTGAAAGTCATAGTCAGCTGACTCAGTCAGTGACACACACACACACACACACACACACACACACACACACACACACACACACACACACACACACACACACACACACACACACACGCACACACTGTGACACACACACGATACATTGTTTGTCTTTTTTTTATATATAGATGCCTAGGTGTCGGTCACTGCTTCACAGCTTCTATCACCTACCACCAATGAAAACAAATGTCAGTCCAGCCCTGTAAAAGTAGAATAGCAGTCGCTTTATCTGCTATGAAAAGGTTATAGTCAGACACAACTGACTCAGTCAGTGACACACGCACACACACACACACATGATAAATTGTTTGTCTTTACAATATACGACTGTATACCCTCTCGACCTTCACACGCCTCTGTGTGTGCGTGTGCGCGTGCGTGTGTGTGTGAGTTGTGTTGTGTGTATATGCGAGTTGTGGTGTGTGTGTGTGAGTGAGTTGGTGACCCAGTATTTCTCACCACCACTATCAAGCACATTTTTGTCGCTTATTTTTAAATTTTTATCTGGAAGGACCAACGTCCTAGTCGTGGATTTTAAAAAGGCCTTTGATAAGATTTATCACTATCTCCTTATGAATAATTTCGCCACTATGGGATCAGAAGTTCAGTCAATAGATTAATTGAGAGCTTCCTTGCAGGCAGGCAGGAAAAAATAGCTGTTGATTGAGCTGCATCCGAAGCTATCCCTGTAGAATCTGGAGTCCCCCAAGGATCTGTGCTTGGGCCGACCCTTTTCCTGTTGGCATCAATGGTCTTTCGAGGCAACTATCTTCCAACTTCCTTTCTCTTTGTGGACGACTCTGTCACCGAGCTGTGGACCCTCCCAGAGACCTCAATGATCTCCAACCAGACCTAAATGAATTAGCATCATGGGAAAACAAATGGATGTCCTTCCATCCCGACAAATGCAAGAGCCTCCATGTGATCAGGAAGAAAAAATCCCCTGATAAAGAACTACCAACTATATGGCCAGGACCTGGATTGGATAGAGATGAAAATAAATGTCTGGGCTTTACAATATCACAAGACCTTAGATGGGACACCCACATCTCAAATGTGCGCAGCAAAGTCAGTAAGACCCTTGGCTTCCTCCATCGCAACTTAAAAGTAGAGTTAGTCAACATCAAGGAATTTGCATATAAGGCAAGTAGTAAAAGGCTTATAATTATGTCACTGGTTAACCCATTCTAGAAAGGTGCCTGCTATGCCATAGCATTGCCTCTTTAAACTGATGTAAAACTATATATATATATATATCTCTGTACATGTGTGCGTGTGTGTGTGTCACTGTGCGAGCCCCTTCCCCCATCCGCCCCACTTTACTCCCACCCTTCTAGTTCTACCCATTCCCAAATCATAGTGAAAATCCTTCATCCACGACCCACCCACCCTCTAGTAGAATCCCCCGTTTGCTTGCATGCCCC
>CM065706.1:26616635-26626635 GCA_017654935.2 Phymorhynchus buccinoides | reverse complement strand
TCAAAAACTCTCAAAGATCGATCATGCTAGCCCTCTTCTTCGTTCTTTGCACTGGCTTCCTGTCGCAGACAGAATAGAGTATAAATTAAACACACTTTGCTATAAATCTATCCATAAAGCTGCTCCAACCTACCTCTGCGACAATATTTCCATCTATACGCCAGCTCGCACTTTACGTTCAGTTTCTGACCCTCTTTTTCTCCAGATTCCAGATCCCTAGGTATAAGCTTTCAACTGTTGGCCGGCGCTCTGCTGTCTCAGGACCGACATCTTGGAACAAACTTCCTCTTTCCCTCCGTCAGCGACCGACCCTCTCTGCTTTCAAAGCTAACCTCAAAACCCACCTGTTCCCCCGTCATTAAAGCTCCGCTCTCTTTCTCTTCTCTCTCTTGCCATTAGGTCTGTTTCTGCTATATTCCATTTATGTCATATCCATGTGTTCGCTTTGCATTGCGTTTTTGATTGAATGCGCTATGAATGCTAACGTGTGTGTGCGCTTTGATTTGATTTCTATCAAGATTCAGCGCCGTATAAATACTGTATGTTTGTTGTTGTTGTTGTTGTTGTTTTTTTTATACATCAGTAGTATGTAGTAAATCGGGACTTTACTGGTAGTTGCACTGCCTCCGGGCATTGCCTCCAGTATTGTTCCCACCATCTTTGTATTTACAAATGTCCCATATGTGTCTGTTCCAGACCAGAGAGGACGTAAAGCACCATTTTTCATTCTGTTGTTGTTGTTGTTAAAAGAACGCGATAGCGTTTGAACGAAGGTACCTAGGACCCTCAAATACTGGGTAGAGGTAGATCGTTGTGATATCAGGAACATGTTCTAAGATGAAGGTCATAGGTTAGTGATGTCAAAGATATTCTAAAAGGGTAAGATGGACTACTTAAGAGCTCGGCGAACCGGGCTGATAGAGTTATCGTTAGTGCGGACAGTACACTATTCACAGTGGAGGCTATCCAAAAACTCAGACTGGAACTTGAACGGAGAATTCAACTGGCCTATCGCCGTGTAAAATGTGTCCACTGTTTCAAAGGGACATAACCAGTGTTTCTGTCCTCACTACTCATATAGGGAAAAGAGACCGGATGCTTATCTTCCCCTTGGAATATCTTTGGTGATGTTGGCTACTGGAACTTGCTTCGTGTGCTCTCTACCCTCTTCGTTTGTGATAACGTCGCTCCACTTGATGCATAAGATTTTTTTAGGACACTTGGTGTCAAAGCAAAGATATTCTAAAAGGGTAAGATGGATTACTTAAAAGCTCGGCGAACCGGGCTGATAGAGTTATCGTTAGTGGGGACGTGTACACTATTCACAGTGGAGGCTATCCAAAAACTCGGACTGGAACTTGAACGGAAGAATTCAACTGGCCTATCGATGTGTAAAATGTGTCACGTTTAAAAGGGACATAACCAGTGTTTCTGTCCTCACTACTCATATAGGGAAAAGAGACTGGGTGTTTATCTTCCCCTGTACAGTCTTTGGTCAAAGATGTTAAGCTTTTTTTTCATGGCATATAATAGAGGACTTCAAAACAAACACAAAAGAAAAGCACAGTACAGTGGAACCTCCCTTATAAGACCTCTCATTATAAGACTCCCTCCCGTATAAGACCTACTTCTCTGAGACAATGCCCTTCTTTGTAAGTATTAAAAGTACCTCCCTTATAAGACCCCTCCCTTAAAAGATGTCATTTTGGAACATTTTGGAAGGTCTTGTACGGGAATGTAATAACAAGCATGAACACAAAGATTAGGCAAAATCATATATAAAATTATAATGAAACAGAATAACATATTACACTATTTTGCAGAATTTTTAGAAAATCAGAAAGTGTGTGGTGTGTGTGTGTGTGTGTGTTCCAGGCCAAGATGAAAAGGGGCCTCCCAGACGGTTATTGGCTTTGATCTTCAGCACCTACGAATTATGGATTTTTGTGTCCTCCCCTATCTATGGAAAGTTTGTGAGTAATCATCTCTCTCTCTCTCTCTCTCTCTCTCGATCTCTTCTCTCTCTCTCTCTCTCTCTCTCTCTCTCTCTCTCTCTATTTGTGTGTTGGGGTGGGGTGGGGGTAGTGTGTGTGTGTGTGTGGTGTGTGTGTGTGTGTGTGTGTGTGTGTGTGTGTGTGTTTGTGTGTGTGTTTGTTCCCACGAGCCTTTCTTAGTATGCACTTAATTTTTTTCAAGTAACAATGACCACACACACACAAACACACACACACACACACACACACGCGCGCGCGCGCGCGCGCGCGCACAGCACGCACGCACGCACGCACGCACGCACGCACGCACGCACGCACGCACGCACGCGCACACGCACGCACGCACACGCACACACACAAGTCACTATTTTCACCGGTACCAATCCTCACATTCAGATCAGAAAAATCAAAGCTACGAGACGGGTTTTCCATTGTTGGAATGATTAAATGAATGAATATGGTGGTGAAGATCCATGGAGGTTGGAGGGAGGGGGGGGCAAACGTTGTAGTTTGGTCACCCTCCACCCCCACCACCACCACCAGCACCCCTTCCTCATGTTTACGACCCTCAGTCTCAAAGCCTACTTCTTTCGGTTTTATGACAATAATCTTAGGCTGATCTTAACCCTATCCTCCCCACCCCCCCCACCCCCCAAAAATAACAGAAACTTGCTTCTCAGTGAAAATATTCTATGCTAAAATTTGAGAGGAGGGACTAAAATACACGATAGCCGAAGATGTCGATGTTTACGGTGGTGGTGGTGATGATGATGAAGATGAAGATGATGATGTATTTTTGTTTTTATATATAAAGCACTAATTCAACGGTAGGGTGCACGTGACTTGGCTTTAGCGAAAGGTCATTCTTTCTTCTAAATGTTCCAGTTAGTCTCTGTGACGTCAAAATAATTATAGACCATGTCGTTTTTCTCATCAAAAGTTTCGATGTCACATGAAACAGGCTTCTGGAAGTCTCTTTGTGGCTGCGCCCATTCAAAAACAAAACGTAGGAGGTACGAATTGCGTGATAGTGGTACGAATTCCGTGACTAGGGCCCAATTAGTTTTGCTTTGAGTATTTTAATTTACAAAATCGACAACATTGACCCAAACATTTTACAGATTTTCTTATGTGGCATTTCCAGTTTCAATCTTTGTATTGGTGCATTGAATAACAAAGAGAAACAAGAGGCAAAGCCTTCAAGGCTTACTCGAACAGGAACATGTGGGACAACAACAAACAAAGATTGAGGGGGGTTTCTAAAGTACAAGATTGCCAATAAAATTTTAAAGTCGTTAATGGATACAACAAAATATAAAATGAATAAATAAAAAGTGCCCTTGTCGAGAATCGGAGCCGGAACCATTGGCATGACAGACAGACACTCTACCAATGAGCTATCGAGGCTTTCAGTGTTGATGAGTTTCTTAACTCATGTTGCCTGTTGAATACTCTCTAACCCACTAATCTAAAATGTTATCTGTTTGTTATCTGTTTACAGTGTTGTTTTAAGTACTTAATTATTCAAATCATTATTGTTTGAAAGCTTGCATAGACATCTATATGTGTGCAAAGTTTGAACAGTTTATGCCTTCTATTTCCCGAGAAAATGCCAACGTTAAAATTAGGAGATTAGACCACAGATGCAACGCGCACGCACACGCACACACTCACACACACACACACACACACACACACACACTCACACACACACACACACATACACATACACACACACACACATACACACACACGCACACACGCACACACACACACAACCGAACAACTATCATACTATAGACTCACTTCGTGTTAACTTCTTAACACGAGTGAGCCCAAAAGCGTTACGCAAAATAACATCAGATTCGTCCAAAATGAAAATGTGTTTGCCTTGCAAAGAGTTTTACGCTTCGTTGCATTTTGGTTGTGATGAAATACTTCCCCTTCCCCTGTCCAACCATCACACACAAAGTATTGACCCTCATTATTCTACCGTTTGGTAGGAAACCAGGTGGTACGAATTGCGTGAATTCCCCTATTCAAGTGATGCATAGAGATCGCGAGGGTGTTGCCCAGTACAAATTCAGCCACACTATATGTGACCCAGCACCACGAAAGGGACATGAAGTGTCGAACTGAGCATTCTGAGAAAATTATACATTTAAACGGCTGCATACGATAAGCGCCCAAAAAGCCGAATGACAACTTTGCGCCCGTAGTAGATATGCGCCCATTTTTTGGTACGATAAGCGCCCATTATTTGGTACGCTAAGCGCCCCATCGCACACGGCCGCCCACACTCAACACCAATTCCAAAGACCATAATTTAATTTAATTTTAATCTCTCTCTTAAAATATACGATAAAATAGTTACAGCAAAAAGCATCATGCAAAGAACCATCTTTCAGTCTCTCTCGCTCTCTCTCTCATAGTCATCTCTCATAGTCATCAAACTTCGCCTACTGGTAAACGATATCTTTCTCTCTCTCTCATCTCTCTCTCTCTCTCTCTCTCTCATCTCTCTCTCTCATCTCTCTCTCTCTCTCTCTCTCTCTCTCTAAGTGGCCGCTTATCGGTTATAGAAGTGGGCGCTTATCGGTTATAGAAGTGGGCGCTTATCGGTTATAGAAGTGGCCGCTTATTGGCGGGCGTATATGGGCTGTGACGGCGCTTATGGACGTCTCCGATTTAAACACTTTTGGACAATTCTCTTTCTAATGATATAAGAACCATTCTTGTTGTCGCAGAGTTTGACTAGATGATTTCCCTTGGTTTACCCTCTTTTCCTTTTCGCTGTTGGTGCGGAAGGGGGAGGTATGAAGTTGTGTTTGGCAAATGTTAAGATCAGCTCCCTCCGCTGTTCCATGGTGAAGTTGGCCAATCAGCTTCACGGAAAAGGTAAATCGGAGGGAGCTGATTGGCCCTAACCCTAAGCCTTCACCCTGGAACAGTGGAGGGAGCTGATCTTAACATTAGCCTGTTGTTGTTTTTCTCTCCCTCTCCCTTCAATCTGTGTCGCCCGTGCCTGACTTGCATCTTTTTTCTACGTTGTCAATTTCTGAACTTTCTGTCGGGTTTCGTGCAGAGCCTCGATTTCATAGATGTCATAGGGAAACTTCAACTCAGTCTCGAGTTTTGCTGTCGACTGGCAGGAGTCAAGTTTGTCATTCGGGTCCGAGGCGAGAGAGCGAGAGGAACAGGTCTTTGCTCCGGAAGATTGCTGAACATTCAACGGTTGCAATTAAAAGCTTCAAGGCTTGCAGGAGAAAGAAGAAACCCTATTCGTCGTAGGTGAGAAAGAAGAAAACCTATCCGTCGTAGGTGAGAAAGAAGAAAACCTATTCGTCGTAGGTGAGAAAGGAAGAAAACCTATTGGTCGTAGGTGCGAAGGAAGAGACGGCTGGTTGTCGCGACTGGCAGGAGGAAGCGCTCTGGACCGAATCCTGGGCTGTTGGTGCTTGTTAGTCTGACGACCCCAGAGTGGGGCCATCAGACGTGGCGGCTGCAGCAGGAGGTTTTCCAGTCAGATGCTCCCAGACTCTAGTCGCGAAGCCCTCTGGAGTTCTGGCCTCAACTGCTGCTGATGGTAGGATGTTCCACTCCCTGATGGTACGTGGGCAAAAGGAACTCTGTCGGTATTGTGTTCCACATGTTTTGTCATTGGATAGATGAATTAGTTTAGCTATTGAAAAGCGGAGCGCCATTTGAAGAATACTTTTGAAACTTTATTGATACATTTTTTGTCCTTTTTCAGATAACGAAAATCGGATCCCGTTTCATGTTTCAAGCTGGGCTGTTTACCTGTGGTGTCTGCTCCGTCCTGTTTGGGTGAGTGTGTTTTGTTGTTTTTGGTTTTTGGCAAATGTTAAGAAAAGCTCTCTCCTCCTCTGCGCCCCTTCCATTCATTTCTGACGGCTTCAGTTAGGGTAAGGGTTAGGAATACGGTTAGGGATAGGCTTAGGATCAGCTAAGTGTCAGTCTCATAACGTGCCGTCATCTTTTTTTGTGTGTGGATTGGACGGTCTCGGGTTAGGGTTAAGAATAGGGTTTGGGATAGGTTTAGGGTCAGCTTAGTGTAAAATACACAACCCATTAAATGTTAATGACTAAGGTGACCCTCAGTATATCCGTAACCATATCCCAAACCTTATTCCTAACCCTAACCCTAACCTGAAGCCGTCTGAAATGAATGGAAGTTGAAGCGGTATGGACATGTTCACCAGACCTTGCCAAGACAATCCTACAGGGCACGGTCCAGGGAGGAAGGAGAAGAGGCAGGCAGAAGAAGATATGGGAAGACACTATTCCCGAGTGGAACAGACGGACCTGGAGCTGTAAGGCACACTAATAAATGCCAAGAAAACGTGAGGAGTGAAGAGGCTGTGAAATCTTCAGAGGCGTCTGTTAAGTCCTTTCGCGAACATCTGTCCTCTCGCGGATACCATGACCTACAATAAGCAGAGGCTCTCCCATAAACATATATATTCTTGATCTTCATGTCACAACTTATTCAGAATTCTGGATCCTGGATTTTTAACCACCAGTGCAAAAAACCTCCGCCAAGGAAGACTCACAAAAACAAAATGTTCCTTCCTTCATGTCCGAGCTTGTATAATCATGAACCCGTGGATAGAATGACTTCAGATTTTGTGTGGTAATGTCACATGGCAAGTCATGAAATAAATACTTACAATAAATACACACAGAAAGCAGAAACAGGGTCATTTTTTAGACTAATGTGCACATAAGGTGGACAAAAAGTGCACGAGATGACTTAATTAACAGGCGTCCCTACGGCCAACGTGACTACGGGATTCGGGATTTGTGATATTGTATTCCTATTGTGATATTGTATTCCTTGGCCTTCACTTCAAAGTTTATTAACATGAAAACTGTGTTGGAATGATAAGAGTGAGGGAAAGAGTGTTGATTCTTAAAGATCCACCAGATCACGTGTCATAATCACGGGCTTTTACGTGTTTTTCCTATGATCTTATAGCTGGCAAGAAACCTTGTTTTGGACCAGGTTTGACCCCCATACAAAATGCCACCAAATTGAAAACGAAACATAATTTTTAAGAGCAGCCTCAATTTGAATATGGGACACTCGCTGTTGTGTTCTCGCTGTTTCGGGACTCGCTATTGTGACCCTCGCTCATACGTCGCATAACCGAAATTAGTATGTGGGTCACAGCACACAGAAGAAAAAAACCAAGGGACGTAACCGTGATGTGTCAGTGGGTCTTTAAGGGGAGGATTCCACCGTGGGTCCAGTGGGATGCATAGGTCGGGGTTAAGGGATAGTGTTCCTGTGGGGGGCCCAGGGTGCTAATTCCATTCAGGGGGAAACTGCAATTTCGTGATTATTACGGCAACATTTGAACCATTGTCCTGCCTTTCAACGTGCTACAAAGGTAAAAGCTTGGAGCAGAGTCGGGAGGCGTTCATAAACCACTCAGGACCCCCCCCCCGCCCCCCACCACCTAGATCCGGTCCCGCATCGTTCATGAACTTGTCTAAAGCAACAAGTTTAGCATTCCAGTGCCGGTATTCTATGTTTGAGATAGCATGAGACTTAGCATGAGGCGAACTTAGAAGCTCTTCCAAAAGTCCTATATGATTTAATAGGACTTTTTTTTTTTTTTGGAAGGGCTTCTAAGTTAGTCATGATGCCTAAGTCTCATGCTATCTCAACGGGAATACAGGCCCAGGACTACGACATCAAACGCTATGACACCATCAATAATGACATCACACTAATTTCCGTAGTAGAGACAGGAGCAGGCAGGGAAGCGGATTAAGGGGGGTGTTTTTGTTGTTGTTGTTGTTTTTTTTGTCTCCCAGTTTGTTGGACAAAGGTCCAGGGGGCACGACGTTTATCGTCATGTGTTTCGTGGTTCGCTCTGTGGAGGCCCTGGGAGCTTCCGCGTCCGTCACCGACAGCTTTGCCACACCCCGCCAACAAGTTCCCCACCAACGTTCCCACTGTGTTTGTGAGTTGGTGAGAGAGAGAGAGGAGAGAGAGAGAGAGATTTTTAGAGAGAGAGCAAGAGAGAGAGATAGGGAGAGAGAAAGAGAAGAGAGAGACAGAGAGAGAGAGAGGGAGAGAGGAGAGAGATAGAGAGAGAGGAGGGAGAGATAGACAGAAACAGAGACAAAGAAAGACTGACTTTATCATGGCCAGTTTTGCCATCATCGCCAACGAGTTCCCAGCCCATGTGTTCCAATGTTTTTGTGAAGTGGTGGAGAGAGAGAGATAGAGAGAGATAGAGAGAGAGAGAGAGAGAGAGAGAGAGAGAGAGAGAGAGAGAGAGAGAGAGACGAGAGAGATGCCGAGAGAGAGAGAGAGAGATAGATAGAGAGAGAGAGAGATGACTTTTCCAGTTTTCAGCTCATGTCTTCTACTGGTTGTGTTGTGGGTTGATGATGACTTGCACATTAATAGATTAGGGGAGAACAAACATCAATATAATATTACCACCGACAAAACTCAGATTAGACAGGACAGACAGATACACAGACAAACACACATGCAGACAGAAATGAAAGAATTAAAAGAAACATGACTACTACACAGACTCACGTCGTTTCGTTAAAACGAGCTCACCCCAAAAAAGGGTCATTTTCTGACATGTCCTCTGGCAGGGAAGGGTTTGTACAAAGCTGCTTCAGTTTGAAGCTTGTTGTCTACAATCCATTGAAGAATTGATGCTTATTTTGATTCAGGGCTTTTGTCTTGGTGGAAAGGACATTGGTGCAGTATCACTTTCCCTAATAGTAATACTCGTACTGCATCACGTTCATTCCTTACTGTGATTTTCAGGGTATGTTGGAAACATTTTCAGGCCTGGGGCTGATGGTTGGTCCTCCTATTGGCGGCTTTTTGTACCAGGTAAATGCGTTAACCCAAAGATGGGATTGAGGAGTGTTTTTCTGGTTTTGTTTATAGCTTGCTGTTTTGTTGTTTGTTTCAAATGTTTTGCTGTCCCACGTTCGGGCTCATCCTTTAGCGTTGCTTCCGATTCCATCCGGCTCATTCTGTGTCCAAAACTATAGCCACACCCTGGTTTGTTAGGTCTTGCATGCCCCAAACCAGCAGTCCAACCAGGGTCCAGCCAATGTTAGGTTGTCGAGTGGTGACTCACGGTAGCTTTTCTCAGCTCCTTTCAGTTCGTGCTTTTTGTTAACACTCGTCACCAGCATAAACCTTTTTAAAGTGTTTTATCCATTAGGCTTTCATTGTTTTATTGTGGCATACCACTTGTAAGGTCTTTTGTCTATCCCTAACCAAAATCAACAATAAGAATATTTGCCGCTGTTAAAGGAAATAACTTGAACAAATAGCTCTCTGGGGAAAACTAAAAGCAGTCAGAATGTGGGGAATTGCCACTGCTGGCTGAGTAATTTCAGTGGAGTTCAGCGGGGCCTGTTATCTGATCTAACGTACGCAGGACACCACTTACTAAAGTCCCCCTGCTGATAACAATAATGCCTTAATCGCGGATCCAGCGTGAGCGAGGTCCTCCTCCGAGGGCGCCACCATACTCTTCTAATGACTGCTCCTCATGGACATACTGGTCCTGGTGACCTTTGAACTGAATTCACCATGAGCACAGACCAGAGGGACAATTGCAACTTAGGTCACAAACTTAGGTCACCATGAGAGCATGGCAATTTCAAGAATTTGTGACAATTTCAAGCATTTAAGACATCTTTTTTGGCAGGGTTCTCTTTTCCCTAGATAACACGTGCAGACTCTTCAGATTTCAGCTTGCTTAAGTCAGTGTTTTGAAAACCCTCTAAAATTAGACCCGAAATGTGCTATGTCCTATGAAACCCTTTTTTGTAATTGCTTCGGGTTTTACTTTATTTTTATTTTTTAAATATGTGCTTGTAAGTTCGTATGAACTGGAATGTCATGACTCACAAAGTGCCCAGAAGTAGAAAGTTTGAGAGGCAGGTGCAGCTTAAAGCCAGCGTTGGACTATATAAGCAAGCAGTAAGCT
>CM065706.1:26584126-26616135 GCA_017654935.2 Phymorhynchus buccinoides | reverse complement strand
TTTGTGTACTTTATATTCAAAATCGTTACTAAACAAAATCGCCACACCCTTGCTATTAGTATCAATCCCATTTAAAAAGCATTCATATCCCCATGCAGACCTAATAAAGTTTTGAGATTCACTCTTTATGTGAGTTTCCTGCAAAAAAATAATTTGAGCTTTTTGTTTTCTTAAGTAGTCAAATACATCTTTTCTTTTGTGGTGGTCTTTAAGACCATTTACATTGAAACTGAATATCTTAAGCGTCTCCATTTTCACAACAAGTTATTCTCAAAAACACTGAAAAATTCAAAACCACTAAAGACCAACACATACCCCATGTTCAACAATTTGCAGTAAGAGAGCAATACCACTGGAAACCTCAACTGCCAATTTAACCATTTATGGTTGGTTGCAGAAATAATATAATTATAAATCCATTTCTCATGTTTTAGCATTGGAACAAGGGTAAAAAAGAGAGTATCCCCAAAATAATTGTATGGTGCATTTGTCACAATGTTTAACATCAACATGTTCATAGTAAATGTAAGATGACAGCTTGGCCTCAAGCTTGGCCTCAAGGAACACATAATCAGACATAGGCCCACTGTGTAAAGTAGACTAGAACACCCCATTACAAAACTGAAGAAATGCATTTGCAAAAAATCAGTCCTTTGCAAGTTCAGGAGAATACACTGGCATAGTAGACATGGCTTATAAAACTTTAAACAAAGCATCCACACAACACACAACACACACACAACACATAAATCACACTTACCAAACCTGGTTACAGTCCAAAACATCCTATGGCTATGGGTCTGCCGCTTCCCCACCACCAAAATAATCCAAAAATTGAGAATAATAACGAGTTCTGTTTCTTTTTGGAACAAGAAACTTCAAGAATAAGAAATTCGAAGAGAGACCGCCTCCAATAAAAGTGGTTTCAATAAAAAAGAATTTTTATGGTACATATTTCAATTAAGAATATTTAGTAGACTACATGTGAACATTTTACATTCGGAACCCACTGAAAAGGCAAAACAATACACAACAATATTTAGTAGCTAACTGGACCAGTGGACTAAAAATAGATCCAAAACAATTCCTTCCTCTCGAGTAAGGAGAGCGAAAGTAAACAAAACAGTCTCTGCCCCGACCAGACATCTAGTCCCATAAAGAATTATAATAGTTTGTGTATTATTATTTTTAACAACAACAAAAACAGGAAACGAAACCACCATGTTATATTATTAAGAAAACAACAACACTAAGGAACCAGGCCTGCGACACGAAGTAGGTCACAGTTTTCAGCAGACGAGTTACTAGCAGACGACAAAACTTGTAGCTAGGCCTAGCGTCGGTGATTGTTCAAGTCAGCCAACGAGGTGACTGTGACGATCTTTCCTGCGAGTGTCTTAACAAATATTTTACCGTTTTTGGTCCAGGCCTGTTGACACACCGTGTGATCGTTCCTGACCGTGGACAACAGGGTGTAGGTTTTCGGCGTCAGGTCCTCCACCATCACGACACTCGTACCGCGAAGCTGCTTTCGGGAGTATAAGACCACGTCTCGCACTCGCCTGGAAACGAACCGAACGATGATCGCCCGTCCCTTGGAAGCAGTTGACCGGGTGTTGACCACTTGAGAGGACGATAAAGGGTTAGGTTTGAGTATCCCAACACGGTGCACCACTTCAATATCATTCTTATCGACTTTCACTTTCAGTTTATCCTGGAACAACTTGAGCACCTTCTTCTCACACTCTTCTGAACTTTCTTTCGATCGGCCCCCTTCTATCTGTTCCTCCACTCCAAAGATTCTAATGTTGTTTCTCCGAACGTAGGCCGATAGTTCTTCAACACGTTTGTCCGCCAGATCAGCTTTCGACTTGATTTCCTGCATTCTGGTCTTCGTTTCCTCTTCTCTGTCTTTCGCTTGTCTCACCTCTTCTTTTAACTTATCATTGTCCGTTTGTAGAACGAAGACGGATCCACGCAATTCTTCCACCATCTGCCTCAGTTGAGAGATTTCTTTCCCGTTTGCGCACAGTTTTAACATCAGGTCTTCGTTCGTCACACCTTTAGCTTCGGACATTTGAGAAAAAACTATCAAATAATTTAAAGAAGATAGCTATGGCTATATTACCTAAACTCCACATTGTTTCATGACTTCTTATGTTTTATATTTGGCTCTCCTAGTAATAGCGACGATGGTATTTGTGCCAGTCTGACACAGAGTTACGTCCCTTTGTTTAAATTTAAGCTAATCAAAAAATAATAAACTTTTCGAGTTTGCAAGCGGGCCAATATGGAAAAAGAAGAATTTCTTCTTGTTGCTGCATTATTTCTACCATAAAAGAAGTCGTGACGGGTGTACAGAGGATTCAGTTTCCTTGCTTTCAAGATGAAAATTTCATCTTTCAGACAGATCACTGATCGGCGGTGCGGAGTTTACCGAGTTGAAAAGCGTTGACAGAATCAGTTGTCCGCTCGCTATTTAAGTCCACCCCGCGCTAATGAACAATGGCGGACACAATATGAAGCCTTATAGTGATGTTCTCAAAGGTTTTAAAAAACATCTACCGTGCCATTTTTGTCCTACATCCACCCCGGTAAGCCTACCGTCGTACCGATTTGGCGACATTTTGCCTTGTTTTCTTACAAAAGGAGTGGCTTCCCTTGCGAAGTGGAAACGATCATCAAACGCTGAATCTAACAATGCTTTGCTCCACACTACTAACTTTATCAGGAAATCACTAATGTTTGCTTCGACGCCATAAATTTAAGCTTACGATGTTGCACACAATATTTTTTTGTGGTTTTAAACTTTTGGAAAATCGTTGGGGCCAGGGAACAAAAATGTCTGCTACTGCGCGAGCCTGTCTCGCGAGATGACGTCATGGAAAGACGCCATTACTAAAGCGAAAATAGTTTCTGTCCGATTCAAATACCAGTATCATGAAAACCCAAATATTTGAAGTGTTTCTTCTTATAAAAACATATGCATAGTTTCTACAGGCATTACTCGACTTTTGAATGCTTATTTTTCTGTAAATTAATCGAGTTTTGTGGAACTTTCAATCATCTTGATTCTTGGAAGGAATTTGCAACAAAAATGTCTCTTCAGCCTTGTATCGGCATTGTATGAAGAAATAGACCAATGTTTCGATAAATCACGCCAGTTATTGACAGAAAACGCATTTTTACAGCAAGTTAATTGTTTTTATCTCACTTCATAGCAACTACTGTGAGATTTGCTTACATTTTTTTTTTTCTTCACATACCTACTAGTAAAATCTTCCAGCGCTGTTACAAAAGATAAAGATCTGGTCCAGTTGTTTGTGTCACTTCCGGATAATTTTGCCTGCATCTCTTATGGTCAAATCGTAAGATTCAAATACGATTGCGAAAAATGTGGGGCCAGTTGCCATCAGTTATAACTGGAACAATGGCGTCATATCAGTCTACTTTCATGAGGCAACTTTTTTAAACTCTGTCATTTTCTACTTTTTCTTCTGGGCCAGTGGAAAGAGCGTGAGTCGCTGAGACACTCATTTTTTAGTAGATTCAAAAGAATGATTGTATCATATGCATAGAAATGCAGTGAAAGTATTTAATACAACCAAAGATTAGGAAATAACAACAGTGTTCAACTCGATTTTGTTGTTCTTAAACACGTGGTTGAAGTGAACGCATAGCCCTCATTGGCCTAATGAATTTTCTTCCACAGAAATCGAAAGTTGAATTTTCAAAACTGTAAACGACATCTCCAGAGGGCCTGTGACAGATATCACAAACATTTTTAGCCATTGCAAGGCAAGACAATTTTAAGTCAAGTGTTAGAAAATTTATCAAACAGCAAAGGTTACAAAAAGATCTGTTTAAAATAACATGGTTATGAAGGAGATCAACCGAAATAAACGGCTGGTATTTGACAAGGAGAAGCAGTGGTAAACTGTGGAAAGAGGATGGGATTAAGCAACCTTCAATGATGGAACTGAGATAATAGTTGACCAAATTCAGCATGTTTCTGTCAGGAGAAGTTCCGATAAAGAGGTCCACCAAGCACACATCTGGTCATATTCAAAATAAGTGGTAACGTTGAAGCTCTAGCAAGCTGTTTTATTGCCCATTAATAGATCTGATAGTGTTTGTCGATTAAATATGAATAATAAGCTGTGTATCTGCATGCTCAATGAAAACCGGAACCTTCCCGTGTATCCGCACAGATTTGGTCAAGATTCAATAATCAAAAATGGCACTAGCCTGCTCTATGGACCTCATGCAGTAACGAGATTAAAGGTAAAGGGAACAATCACGACATTACGCTCACCTGCATAAAGTCAGATCTAAAAATGACCATAAACGGTCAGCTTCTTTTGAAAAGAAAACAGTAAGCGGGCTTTGTTTAAATGGTCAACATTTTAGGACCACGTCTGATCTTACAGGGTGTGCACGCTGACGTCATATGACATAGCCACCAAGCACATAATTCTTACAAAATCAATAGAGCGAAGACAATGAAAAAGCACCTCCTCAAATGCTAAGGTGATCAAGCAATTAACTGATTTTCTATGATTTTTAAAGTATACTCATGATTTTGTCCAGTTGTGTTGTCCAACCTAAATAGACACAAACAACTGGACCAAGACTGTAGTTTAGTGTTTAAAGTCAATCCCAGATATTTGTAACTATTCACTACTTCGATTTGTTCCCCTTTAAATACCATCTGTCAGATTTAGACAAATACCCCCCTTTTCTCAAAATCATAACTTTAGTTTTATTTAAATTAACTTTTAGAACCAGTTTATCATACGCTACATGCAAATTGTTCATTTGATTTTGTAAACCTGAAGGCGTAGCGGAAATTAAGCTATGTCGTCTTCGAAAAGTAAGAGAAAATTTCTTTCAACCAAGGTAGCAATTGGAAACCATGCCTTCCTACTTCTTCGTTACATCAGCTATGAGAAAAAAGATCGAGAGAGATAAGCAGCCTTGCCTGAGAGCCCCACCTTAAGCATGATTGCACAGATTTGTGTATTCTCTGTAACACGTAACATTTTTGTGAATGTTTTTACTTTTTCGAAAATTCTCCATCAGTTTTCTCTGTTAGCTGTAGAAAAAAATGTTCAAAGGTAGAGTATGACTTGCGGAAACCTGCTTGCTCCTCACATATTTTCTGAGAGAGGTCATTAACACTGCGTTCTCATGACATAAGGGAAGCAGCATTTTCATTGCAAAACATTGGAGAGCAAAACTAATAATAGAATATTTTAAATTAAGGGAACTAAAAAGAACAAAATTATTTCCAAATAAATTTAAGAGAGAGAGAGAGAGAGAGAGAGAGAGAGAGAGAGAGAGAGAGAGAGAGAGAGAGAATAAATTATAGGATACATATGTTTGCAAAGTTGGAGTGCAAACGCATCTATAGGCCTAGTTGTTGTGTAAGTTATCTTTTATTTGAATAAGCGTGAAGACGTTGTTAAGTGCTTTACAGATTCACACAGCACAAAATCGATGTTTAATACAAACCTTTACTGTTGGTGTTGTTTAGTTTTGGCATGGTTATTTGACAGCATCTGTTTGCCCTTTGTTCTTTTTCATTGATCGGGCGTGTCTTGATTTGAACATTTGCAACACCTTCTCTTCTCGTACTCGTTGTTGACGCTGCGCTGCAACACTCCACATAAAGAGAAGAGGGTTAAGACCAGAATTGAGCGGTACCATGAACACGACCATGGCATCATGCAACTGGTGTAATAATTCAAGCCCAAATGACAACAGCATTGTCACCACACCGAGGGAGAGCCAGCAAACGGCAGATGCAGAAAGCACATTTCGCATTAGATCGATTGAAAAATGTACCAGTTTCCTGTGAGAATCCAGAACAATTTTGTATTTCGGAGTCCGTTTATTGATGACACATTGACAGGACTGAATATTGAGGCACAAAACTGAGTTGATGAAGACAATGACAGTGAGCCACTTGAACTGATGGCCAGAACGATGGCAATCAAATGAAGTCAGACGACAAAGACCAGACTGACCCTGTAGGCCCCAGTGTGACAGCCCAGGAAGAAACGGAATCAGTGACAGCATCAGACTAACTGTCCATATTACTGAACATACCACATGAGCTGAAATATCATTGCAGCTTGTTGTTCTTTTTGAAAGATAAAGAGTTTTAACGTGATCCCAAGTAATCAACCAAATGACTAAAACAGATACTTCTGTAGAAAAAAGGAAAAGAAACCCACTTGCCTTGCAGACCATACTTTCAGTCCATTTCTTTTCAAAATAGATATATGTTCCGTGGTATATTTCATTAGCTGCAATAGTAATAACACAATGAAATCCCATGCATAAATTAGCAAACAAAAAATTAATGAGAATCATTGGAAAATTGCTTTTAAACCTCTTTTCCATGACAATCAAAACTATGAAACAAATCAAACAAATAAAATTCCCCGCAATGGAGAACAAGGATATGACCCAGAAGTAAGTTAGGTGAAATTTGTTTGGTATCAAAAGCATACATGAAGGCATAAAAACATACTTGGGTACACATTTCAAGACACTGAACTGTTTAGGAAGTAAAACATCACAACAAAATCTGTAGTTTGATGAAACTATACTGCGCAACTGATATGACCGTGAGAACAGATCAAAGGGAAAGTCATCATATCTGTTCCCTGTAATATCCAATACACTCAACTCGGGCATGTTCTTAAAACCCATAAATGGAAAAAAGTGAAAGCCAGAGAATGATACGTTCAGATGTTTTAAATGTGGAAAATAGAGGTTGTTGAATAAATGAAAACGAGTGTTCGATAGATCAACGTGCTCTAAAGTATAATGAATTGGTTTATCAACAACACCATTTTGCCAGCGACCTAAGGGATTATTTCCTATTCTTAAATCTCTTAAGCTCGGTAAATTTAGAAACATTTCTAAGTTGATGGTCCTCAAATAATTACTGTTCAGATTTAAAAACTGCAGATTGCTTAACTCTACGCCAGACACATTCACCAAAAAACAATTAGACAAGCTGAGATATACAAGATAGCTGTTTTCCCAATAATCAGTAACAGTCATTTTGGAGCCTGAGCCATCAGCATAACGAAGTCCTGGGAACAGACTGGCACTGAAATATTGCTGACAAACAAACGAATGGCCTTCACATGCACAACCTTCAGGACAGGAGCCATCGCACATCAGCTCATCGTCTCGCTGCGGACACTGGCCCCAGCCATCACACAGATGATCTTCATGGACGCAGACTGCAGACTTTCTGCACTGATAGAAGCCGGGACATGTTGATCTCTCACAGCCTTGCTCGTCTTCCCCATAAACACAGTCAAACAATCTGTTGCAGAGAGTAAAGAGAGGCAAACAGTTCAGCCATTCAGATGAACATCTGTAATGGGTCTCAGGGCATGTTTCATTTTCTTTGACCACCTTTCTTATGAAATAACCAGTGCCGTCCATGGTAATGTAAAATTGTATTTTACCAGCTTTTTCCATAACCGTTTTCATGTAACTGGTGTTTTTGACACAACTGTCTTCGTCTGAATGGTCCAGACAATCTGAAAATTCATTGCAGTGTTGGCTCCATGTGACACACTGACCAGTTCTACAAAGAAAGCCGGCACATGGCGGATGTTCACAAAATGATTCATCACTGTTGTCTGGACAGTCTTCTCTGAAGTCGCACAGTAATGTGTGGTGCACTGTTGTGAACTCATCATCACACCTAAAAAGATCAGATTTGTATAAAGTGACGCTTGGACAAGGAAGCACATTGGGTATGGTCTGTTTGTTGGTCATGTTGACGATATCAATATATGGCTTTCTGCAATGGCTATTTTGATCAAACGACAAAAATGAGCGAGTTATGTGAATGTGAGGGCAACTCGATAGACACAGTTTTATATTAGTGGAGGTGAAGAGAGGTGAAGGTGAGAATGCCAAAAGATTGTTTGAAGAGAGCGCGCCAAATGGTTGTAATTTACTTTCACAAAGAATCATTAGTATCAACAAGTTTTTATCTTCTTTACGTATCAAGTGAAATCCATTGTTTTCTAGATATAGCAATTCATCCCTGTATGCATTGTATAGATGCAAAGTTCTAAAGAAAACATACATCAACGTTTTATCTCGCCACATGAGAATGTTTCGATACATAAATGGTCTGGAATCCCAAGTTCTAAACTTATGCAATATTAGGTTTATTGACTGGTATTTGCTAAGAAAATGGAAAAATATGTTAAAATCTGTTTCTGTTTTCATTGTGGCTGGAATCCCACCCCTGCTAAAGCATTCATAAACTAAAGCATCAAAATACAGATACGAGTTTTTCATGACCACAAAAAAACATTTGTCTTGTGAAGCCATCTTTCCTGGGCAGCTAGGATTGCTGTAGGGGCAGAGTTGTTCATCCAATCCATCTACACATTCTGTTTTCAAATTGCAATGCAAGTGTTGGTGAAGCTTGGAGTAAAGCTCTACCGAACAATTGTACAAACCAGTGGATTGATTCTGTATTCGATGAAAACTACTTGGATTCCATGAAACAGTGGAGAACAATATTTTTGCATACTTAAAAGCCCCAATCTGAGAAATTTGAATATAAGCATTGGATGCCATAACCAGTTTCGCTGGGGTTAGAACTGGGTCATGCAGTTTTGCGACATGTAGATGAGCCGTGTTTGGGTTTCTGTAGATCAGTCTTATTTCGCTTTCTGAACGCAATCTGAAGTGACTTATTTGATGAATGCTGACCATTGTGATTGTGTTCGGGTAGACTGACAACGTTTTGTTTAGAAAGTAATGGTAAATTCCATCTGGTATTAGCATATACCCAGAATATTTCGTACTGCAGCTTAATAAAAACAGTTGGTTTTTCACAATCCTGATTTCAATTCTAACAGCAGGATAGTTTTGATGTTGAATAGATACAGTTCTATCTGCTATGAAAACGTTTTCTTCCAGAGAATGTACATCGCATTTCAGGTAGTTTAATTGCCGAATTCCTCTTGTACTTATATTGATATTCCATTGTCTTACCTTACACCAATATTGCCTCCTCTGGAAATGGATGAGCATGTGCATATCTTTTGCTAAGTTTCCGTTCACACGCATAATACAAAAAGCTGTTAGTTTCCCGCACACACTGTAGACTGCTCCCTGGTGGGAAATCCTCCATGGCAAATTTTTCTCACAGTCTGATCTCTGTTTTTGCAGTACTGTGTATCCTGTGCGGTTCTGCTTGAAGAAATACTGTAATCCAGGACAGACCTCAGTGACATTTAAAGACGAGGAATAAGCATAGTTTATGTCGTGGGTACCTTCTTGGCTCAACATGAATATAGTGTGGACCATAATTAGAAAATGGGTCAATATCTACAGACTACCAGAATATGATGGTTTGACTTAAAAGAAACATTATACGGTGTAGAGAGATAAATGATATTTATGAAGCAAACAATAAAATCCAGAAAATGACAGTAAAAAAAATGACGTAATGAAAGTATTCTGCTATGAAGAAGCAGAACCATAAAAGAAGCAGGCATTTCCAGAACTGTTCTATAATGAACTAACAATGAGCTGTGTATCTACATGCTGTATGAAAACCTGAATCTGTACATCTCCACAGACTTGGTCAAGATTCAATAATAAAAAATGGAACTAGCCCACTTTATGGCCTCATGCAATTACGAGATTGAAGGGAAAGAAAACCACCACAACATCCCCATGACCCACATAGAGTCCTGATCTTCTTCTTCTTGTGCCAATGATGTCCACCTGTCGTAACCGGCAATAACTGACATATATTGGGTTTCAAAGAAAAATGCTGCACGGGAGAAAAAAAAAGCCTAGACAGATAAGAGAGCATGTAGGGCCATTAGGCACCCCCGGCGAGTCCGATAACTCCTGGCCCCCATCTAAATCTGATCGAAAACGGCTGGCTTCTGTTGGAAACAAAACAGTGAGTGGGCTGTGTTTGAATAGTCAAAATTTAGAATTATTATAGGGTATGCACGCTGATGTCACCATGATGTCAGCATAGCCACCAAGAGCATAATCCTTACAAGATCCATAGAGTACAGACAGTGAAACAATCTCCCAAATGCTAAGGTGATCAAGCAATTAACTGATTTTCTGTGATTTTTTAAAGGTATACCCATGATTTTGTGCAGTCATGTCATCCAACCTAAAGCAATACAAACAATTAGACAAGGACTGTACCTGTTTTTCAGATGATAATTTACTTTGTGGCACCTACCTACCTTGTTGACCATCATCTTTGACCTTCGACAAGTCAAAGTTTTGTCTTTGGCATATCTTTGCAATTTTACAGTTACAACGTCCACAGTTACTGAGATGGTAGACTAGTTCAAAGTTACAACAAATGCATAATATTCTTTGCCTTAATGACCTAGTCTTTGGCCTTTTTGTAAGTTGAAATAATCTTGAAAACTGTTATATACAATTATTTCCAAATTTAGGTGGAAGTATATATATGAATTTCATGTGACCCACGTCCTGCTGACTTTGACGTTTGACCACGAATGAGTCAATTCCATAGACCTAAGCGTGCTGAAGCTTGTGGGTTACTGTCAAATCTATCTAATCTTCCCATTCACGGTTTCCGTGTGTGGAGGAAGAGGGAGGAAGGTAGGTATAAATGGGAAAGAGTTCTAAACCCACTGAACAAATGTAGGAGGATAAAAAAAGAACCCAGGACATGTCTGCCGCTCGGCGACACCTTCCAGTGTTTGAACATTGTTTCGCATACTTGACTGATTGAATAATTGACTGTGTGGTCTCATATTGAAATACAGTAAGTTTAGTTGTCACAGAAAACGTAAAATATTCTTTGTAAACTATTTTTAAGAGTCCTAGCGTCGACAGAAGATATAGTTCAGCCTTAAAATTGAAAATTAGAAGCAGCTATTTTGGAATTTGCGCAAACGGGTCTTTAGTAGTCTAAGTCACTTTGCTTGCGATGGCTTTTTAAAATCCGTGTCAATATATGTCCAGTTTATTGCCGTTACGACAGTGGAGAGCATTGGCACAAGAAGAAAAGATCAGGACGCTATGTGGGTCGGGGATGTGTGGTGGTTTTCTTCTCCTTCAACTCGTTCAAATTGCATGAGGCCATAAAGTGGGCTAGTTTCCATTTTTATTATTGAATCTTGACCAAGTCCCTGTGGGAATGTACAGATTCAGGTTTTCATACGCATGTAGATACAACGCTCATTTTAGTTCAGTATAAAACAGTCTGGAAATGCCCTGCTTCTTTATGGTCTGCTTCTTCATAGCAGAATCTTTCATTACGGTCATTTTTTTTACGTCACTTTTCTGGATTTATTGTTTGCTTCATAAATATCATTTATCTCCTCCTACACCGTATAGATTTCTTTTAAGGCCAACAATCATATTCTGGTGGTCTGTAGATATTGACCCTTTTTCTAATTATGGTCCACACTATATTCATGTGAGCCAAGAAGGTACCCAACGACCATAACCTATGCTTATTCCTCGTCTTTAAATGTCCTGAGGTCTGTCCCCTGGATTACAGTATTTCTTCAAGCAGAACGACCGGACTACACGTACTGCAAAAACGAGATCAGACTGTGAGAAAAATTTGCCATGGCGGATTTCCCACCAGGGAGCAGTCTACATTGTGTGCGGGAAACTAACACTTTTTGTATTATGCGTGTGACGGAAACTTGCAAAGATAGCACATGCTCCATCCATTTCCAAGGAGGCAATATTGGTGTAGGTAAGACAATGGAATATCATAATAACGTACAAGAGGACTTCGGCATTAACTACTTAATGCGAATGTACTTCTCTGCAGAAAACTTTTCATAGCATATAGAATGTATCTATTCAACATCAAAACTATCCCTGCTGTTAGAATTGAATCAGGATTGTGAAAAACCACTGGTTTTTATTAGCTGCAGTACGAAATATTCTGGGTATATGCTAATACCAGATGGATTTCCATACTTTCTAAACAAAACTGTTGGTCAGTCTACCCGCACACAATCCAATGGTCCCGCATTCCATCAAATAGTCACTTTCAGATATGCCGTTCAGAAGCGAACTAAGACTGATCTACAGAAAACCCAAACACGGCTCCTCTACATGTGCAAAACTGATGACCTCGTTCTAACCCCACGAAACTGGTTATGGCTCCATGCCTTTATATTCAAATTTCTCAGAGTGGGGCTTTTAAGTATGCAAAAATATTGTTCTCCACTGTTTTCATGGAATCCCAAGTACGTTTCATCGAAGACAGAAGCAATTCCACTGGTTTGTACAATTGTTCGGTAAGAGGCTTTACTCCAAGCTTCACCAACACTTGCATTGGCATTTGAAAACCGAATTTGTAGATGGATTGATGAACACTTCTGCCCCTACAGCAATCCTAGCTGCCGCAGCGAAAGATGTCTCACAGACAAATGTTTTTTTTTGTGTCAAGAATAACTCGTATCTGTATTTTTGATGCCTTTCGTTATGAATGCTTATAGCAGGGTGGGATTCCAGCCACAATGCAACAGAAACAATTTTAACATATTTTTTTCCATTTTCCCTTAGCAAATACCATCATAAACCTAATATTGCATAAGTTTTAGACTTGGGATTCCAGACCATTTATGTATCGAAAACATTCTTCATGTGGCGAATAAAAACGGTGATGTATGTTTTCTTTAGAAACTTTGCATCTATACAATGGCATACAGGGATGAATGCTATATCTAGAAAACATGGATTTCACGTGATACGTAAAGAAGTAAAAACTTGTTGATACTAATGATTCTTTGTGAAGTAAATTACACCATTTGGCGCGCTCTCTCAAACAATCTTTTGGCATTCTCAACTTCACCTCGTCTTCACTCCCTAATATAAAACTGTGTCTATCGAGTTGCCCTCCATTCACATAACTCGCTCATTTTGTCGTTTGATCAAAATAGCCATTGCAGAAAGCATATATTGATATCGTCACATGACCAACAAACAACCATACCCAATGTGCTTCCTTGTCCCAAGCGTCCTTTATACAAATCTGATCTTTTTAGGTGGATGATTAGTTCACAACAGTGCACCACACATTACTGGTGCGACTTCATAACGCCTGTCCCAGCTAACAGTGATATAATTTTGTGAACCTCCGCCGATGTGCCGGCTTTCTTTGTAGAAATGGTCAGTGTGTCCATGGCGCCAACAACTGCAATGAATTTTCAGATTGTCTGGACCATTCAGACGAAGACAGTTGTGTCAAAAACACCAGTTACATGAAAACGGTCATGGAAAAAGCTGGTAAAATACAATTTTACATTACCATGGACGGCACTGGTTATTTCATAAGAAAGGTGGTCAAAGAAAATGAAACATGCCCTGAGACCCATTACAGATGTCCATCTGAATGGCTGAACTGTCTGCCTCTCTTTACTCTCTGCAACAGACTGTTTGACTGTGTTTATGGGGAAGACGAGCAAGGCTGTGAGAGATCAACGTGTCCCGGCTTCTATCAGTGCAGAAAGTCTGCAGTCTGCGTCCATGAAGATCATCTGTGTGATGGCTGGGGCCAGTGTCCGCAGCGAGACGATGAGCTGATGTGCGACCTGGCCTCCTGTCCTGAAGGTTGTGCATGTGAAGGCCATTCGTTTGTTTGTCAGCAATATTTCAGTGCCAGTCTGTTCCCAGGACTTCGTTATGCTGATGGCTCAGGCTCCAAAATGACTGTTACTGATTATAGGGAAAACAGCTATCTTGTATATCTCAGCTTGTCTGATTGTTTTTTGGTGAATGTGTCTGGCGTAGAGTTAAGCAATCTGCAGTTTTTAAATCTGAACAGTAATTATTTGAGGACCATCAACTTAGAAATGTTTCTAAATTTACCGAGCTTAAGAGATTTAAGAATAGGAAATAATCCCTTAGGTCGCTGGCAAAATGGTGTTGTTGATAAACCAATTCATTATACTTTAGAGCACATTGATCTATCGAACACTCGTTTTCATTTATTCAACAACCTCTATTTTCCACATTTAAAACATCTGAACGTATCATTCTCTGGCTTTCACTTTTTTCCATTTATGGGTTTTAAGAACATGCCCGAGTTGAGTGTATTGGATATTACAGGGAACAGATATGATGACTTTCCCTTTGATCTGTTCTCACGGTCATATCAGTTGCGCAGTATAGTTTCATCAAACTACAGATTTTGTTGTGATGTTTTACTTCCTAAACAGTTCAGTGTCTTGAAATGTGTACCCAAGTATGTTTTTATGCCTTCATGTATGCTTTTGATACCAAACAAATTTCACCTAACTTACTTCTGGGTCATATCCTTGTTCTCCATTGCGGGGAATTTTATTTGTTTGATTTGTTTCATAGTTTTGATTGTCATGGAAAAGAGGTTTAAAAGCAATTTTCTAATGATTCTCATTAATTTTTTGTTTGCTAATTTATGCATGGGATTTCATTGTGTTATTACTATTGCAGCTAATGAAATATACCACGGAACATATATCTATTTTGAAAAGAAATGGACTGAAAGTATGGTCTGCAAGGCAAGTGGGTTTCTTTTCCTTTTTTCTACAGAAGTATCTGTTTTAGTCATTTGGTTGATTACTTGGGATCACGTTAAAACTCTTTATCTTTCAAAAAGAACAAAACGTTGCAATGATATTTCAGCTCATGTGGTATGTTCAGTAATATGGACAGTTAGTCTGATGCTGTCACTGATTCCGTTTCTTCCTGGGTTGTCACACTGGGGCCTACAGGGTCAGTCTGGTCTTTGTCGTCTGACTTCATTTGATTGCCATCGTTCTGGCCATCAGTTCAAGTGGCTCACTGTCATTGTCTTCATCAACTCAGTTTTGTGCCTCAATATTCAGTCCTGTCAATGTGTCATCAATAAACGGACTCCGAAATACAAAATTGTTCTGGATTATCACAGGAAACTGGTACATTTTTCAATCGATCTAATGCGAAATGTGCTTTCTGCATCTGCTGTTTGCTGGCTCTCCCTCGGTGTGGTGACAATGCTGTTGTCATTTGGGCTTGAATTATTACACCAGTTGCATGACGCCATGGTCGTGTTCATGGTACCGCTCAATTCTGGTCTTAACCCTCTTCTCTTTATGTGGAGTGTTGCAGCGCAGCGTCAACAACGAGTACGAGAAGAGAAGGTGTTGCAAATGTTCAAATCAAGATACGCCCGATCAATGAAAAAGAACAAATGGCAAACAGATGCTGTCAAATAACCATGCCAAAACTAAACAGCGCCAACAGTAAAGGTTTGTATTAATCATCGATTTTGTGCTGTGTGAATCTGTAAAGCACTTAACAACGTCTTCACGCTTATTCAAATAAAAGATAACTTACACAACAACTAGGCCTATAGATGCGTTTGCACTCCAACTTTGCAAACATATGTATCCTATAATTTATTGTCTCTCTCTCTCTCTCTCTCTCTCCTCTCTCCTCTTCTCTCTCTCTCCTCTCGCCTTCTCTCTCTCTCTCCTCTCGGTCTCTCTCTCTCTCTCTCTCTCTCTTAAATTTATTTGGAAATAATTTTGTTCTTTTTAATTCCCTTTATTTCAAATATTCTATTATCATTGTTGCTCTCCAATGTTTTGCAATGAAAAAGATGCTTCCCCCATGTCATGAGAACCCAGTGTTAATGAACCTCTCTCAGAAAATATTATGTGAGGAGCAAGCGGGTTTCCGCAAGTCATACTCTACCTTTGAACATTTTTTTCTACAGCTAACAGAGAAAACTGATGGAGAATTTTCGAAAAAGTAAAAACATTCACAAAAATGTTGCGTGTTACAGGGAATACACAAATCTGTGCAATCATGCTTAAGGTGGGGCTTTCAGACAAGGCTGCTAGCTATCTCCCACGATCTTTTTTCTCATAGCTGATGTAACGAAGAAGTAGGAATTAAGGCATGGTTTTCAGTTGCTACCTTGGTTGAAATAAATTTTCTCTTACTTTTCGAAGACGACATAGCTTAATTTCCTCTACACCTTCAGGTTTACAAAATCAAATGAACAATTTGCATGTAGCATATGATAAACTGGGTCTAAAAGTTAATTTAAATAAAACTAAAGTTATGATTTTGAGAAAAGGGGGGTATTTGTCTAAATCTGACAGATGGTATTTAAAGGGGAGCAAATTGAAGTAGTGAACAGTTACAAATATCTGGGATTGACTTTAAACACTAAACTACAGTCTTGGTCCAGTTGTTTGTGTCTATTTAGGTTGGACAACACAACTGGACAAAATCATGAGTATACTTTAAAAATCATAGAAAATCAGTTAATTGCTTGATCACCTTAGCATTTGGGGAGGTGCTTTTTCATTGTCTTCGCTCTATTGATTTTGTAAGAATTATGTGCTTGGTGGCTATGTCATATGACGTCAGCGTGCACACCCTGTAAGATCAGACGTGGTCCTAAAATGTTGACCATTTAAACAAAGCCCGCTTACTGTTTTCTTTTCAAAAGAAGCTGACCGTTTATGGTCATGTTTAGATCTGACTTTATGCAGGTGAGCGTAATGTCGTGATTGTTCCCTTTACCTTTAATCTCGTTACTGCATGAGGTCCATAGAGCAGGCTAGTGCCATTTTTTATTATTGAATCTTGACCAAGTCAGTGCGATTACACCGAAAGATTCTGGTTTTCATTGAGCATGCAGATACACAGCTTATTCTTCATTTTTAATCGACAAACACTATCAGATCTATTAATGGGCAATAAAACAGCTTGCTAGAGCTTCAACGTTACCACTTATTTTGAATATGACCAGACGTGTGCTAGGTGGACCTCTTTATCGGAACTTCTCCTGACAGAAACATGCTGAATTTGGTCAACTATTATCTCAGTTCCATCATTGAAGGTTGCTTAATCCCATCCTCTTTCCACAGTTTACCACTGCTTCTCCTTGTGAAATACCAACCATTTATTTCGGTTGATCTCCTTCATAACCATGTTATTTTAAACTGATCTTTTTTGTAACCTTTGCTATTTGAGAAATTTTCTAACACTTGACTTAAAATTGTGTCTTGCCTTGCAATGGCTAAAAATGTTTGTGATATCTGTCACAGGCCCTCTGGAGATTTCTTTTACAGTTTTGAAAATTCAACTTTCGATTTCTGTGGAAGAAAATTCATTAGGCCAATGAGGGCTATGCGTTCACTTCAACCACGTGTTTAAGAACAAAAAAATCGAGTTGAACACTGTTGTTATTTCCTAATCTTTGGCTGTATTAAATACTTTCACTGCATTTCTATGCATATGATACAATGATTCTTTTGAATCTACTGAAAAATGAGTGTCTCAGTGACTCACGCTCTTTCCACTGGCCCAGAAGAAAATGTAGAAAATGACAGAGTTTAAAAAAGTTACCTCATGAAAGTAGACTGATATGACGCCATTGTTCCAGTTATAACTGATGGCAACTGGCCCCACATTTTTCGCAATCGTATCTGAATCTTACGATTTGACCATAAGAGATGCAGGCAAAATTATCCGGAAGTGACACAAACAACTGGACCAGATCTTTATCTTTTGTAACAGCACTGGAAGATTTTACTAGGAGAGCCAAATATAAAACATAAGAAGTCATGTCGAGTTTAGGTAATATAGCCATAGCTATCTTCTTTAAATTATTTGATATTATGGTGAAGCCAATGTCATACTATGCAACAGAGATATGGGGTAGTACACAATATAAAATTATTGAATCTGTTTAACTGTTTGCCTGCAAGAAACTGTGACGAAGAACAAACAACAGTAAAGAAGATTATGTGGAGCAACGAGCAAGCCGATACATTTACTAATGCATTGTGCAAGATGCTGTCACTGATGCAGCTTTGGTCATGTTTATTAAACAGTGTAATAACTGTATCAAGCAATTTTTTGGTCTGCCGTTACCTATGTTTCATAACAGTATCAAGCAATGTGCTGAATGCATGACAACAATACAAATAAAAGTAGGCACAACGCAGAAGGATAATGATTGGTACGACTCAGAGCACTTGCAGAAAAGAAAAAGTAAACGTGAGATTGTTGTACATGGTTGCCAACCGTTCTGGTGATGATGCAGACAATATTGCTTTTTGTATTGCGAGAAGAGCTTATTAAAAACATCTATTAACACGCAAAGAAAACGAAATTCATAAAGTTTTACTTGATAATCTTTTAGCGTCCATTAATGATCAAAAGTTGTTTTAGGAGTGTAATGTAAGGGACATAACTGATGTTACTTATATGATATTTTCGACATGCGCAATAAAAAAGATCATCCTGTCGAACGGACAACCTGGCCATCTTGTATGTTTTGGCAGTGCTAGAATGTTTGAGTCAGATGCCAAACACCACTCAACACCCCTGACACAACATGGTGTCAGAAGTTAAAAACAACGAGTTCAGCAACTGAGAAGGCACAAAGAAGACCATGTTTAAGCCACCTGAGCAATTTCAGTTCCACCAGCCAAACTCGTGGGGAAACTGGAAGCAAAGATGGGAACGATTTCGAGTCACCGTGAAACTCGATAGATAAACTCAAAGGTATCAGGTGAGTGCTCTCCTCTACACAATGGGACCGGAATCAGAGACTATTTTCACCAGGTTTCAGTATGGGGTAGATGAAACAAATGAGAATTACAACGTCGTGTTGAGAAAATTCGACGAGTATTTTGTTGCCCAAGAAAAATGTCACACATGAAAGGGCCCTGTTCCATCAATATCGTCAGCAGGACGGGGAAAGTGTAGTGGATTATGTCAAAAAACTATATGAACTTGCTGAACATTGTGCTTTTGCAGACAAGATAATACTATTCGGGATAGGTTAGTCCTAGGTGTACAAGACAGAGAGTTGTCAGAAAAACTGCAATTTGAAGAGGGACTGACGTTAGTCCAAGCAGTAGCCAAAGCTAGACAGTGGGAGAGTGTGAAACACCAACTAGAAGAGCAAAGAGGTGCCGCAAGTCATAGTGTTGATGCAACCTACAAGAAAACTTTCAAGAAAACTCAGACTCAGAACAAAGTCAAGTGTGGAAAGTGTGGGAGTCAACATGAGGTAGGCAAGTGCCCAGCGAAGGGGAAGAAATGCCACAAGTGTGGCAAGCTGTCCCATTTTGCGAAAGTCTGTAGAACAAAGAAAAAGTCTGTGAAGGATGTTCATCAAGTAGAGACTGCTGATGAAGTAACATACCTTGTGGGTGCTGTTCAGTCTGCAACTAGTGAAAGTGCGACGGGTGCTTGGCGAGTAGAACTTGAGGTAGCAGGAACTCCGGTCGCCTTCAAAATCGACACGGGGGCAGACGTCAATGTTCTCAGCAAAGCAACGTGGCAGTCACTAGGAAAGCCTAGGCTCTCAAAGTGCAACAATGTTACTCTAATGAGCCCAGGAGGGAAAATGCAACAGCTCGGGTGCTTCCAAGCTACAGTTAAAGCTCACTCGACGACTTTCTACTTTGTTGATCAGATTTCAGAGAACCTTTTGAGCAGGGACACTTCATCTTTTCTGAACTTGATCAAGAGACTTGTGAATGAAGTCTCTTTCAACCAGCTGAAATGCAAGCCTGTCAAAATCAAACTGAAAGAAGGTGCTCAACCCTACAGTGTAGGAACAGCGAGGCGTGTGCCTATTCTCCTGCACAAAAAGGTCAAGGCGGAGCTGCAGTCCATGAAAGAAAACGGGATCATCGAAGAAATAACAGAGCCAACAGACGGGTGTAGTCCTATGTACCTGTTGTGAAGCCAAATGGAACGTCAGAATCTGCGTTGATCTAAAGAAGCTCAATAAGTCAGTGCAGCGAGAACGGTACATCATCCCCACTGTAGAGAAGATAGTGCACAAACTCAAAGGTTCCTGAGTTTTCACGAAGCTGGATGCCAAATCAGGCTTTTGGCAGATTCTGCTTCATCAAGAGTCTGCGAAACTTACGACATTTATCACGCCTTTCGGTCGGTTCTTCATGAAGAGATTGCTGTTTGGGATTTCAAGCGCGCCTGAGATTTTTCAGTGGATAATGACTGAAACTCTAGAAGGCATTGATGGCGTCATTTGTTATTTTGACGACACCCTCCTCCATTCCAAAACCATGGAAGAGCATCTAGAATGTGCAGGACTGAAGCTGAATGAAGAAAAGTGTGAGTACAAGAAGAAAGAAATTACCTTTCTTGGACACATCATCAGCGCTGAAGGGGTCAGGCCAGATCCATCCAAGATAGAAGCGATCAGAAAGCTGGAAGAACCGTCAAACGTGGAGGAGCTCAGGAGCTTCCTAGGGATGGTGAACTTTCTGGGTCACTACGTTTGTCATCTTGCGACTGTGCTCAAGCCATTGAATGACTTGTTGAGAAAAGAAGTTGCCTGGACTTGGGACTGTGATCAGAAAGCAGCGTTCGAAAAAGTGAAAGAAATGCTCAGCACTGCTCCAACGTTAGCCTACTACGATCCAACAAAACCAACAACCATGTCAGCCAACGCAAGCAGCTATGGCCTAGGCTGCGTTTTGCTCCAGACACACGACGAGGGTCTTCGAACGGTAGCTTTCGCCTCCCGGACATTGACGAAAGCTGAAGAGAGGTACACACAGATTGAGAAAGAGTGCTTAGCTTCTGAGTGGGCATGCAAAAAGTTTGAGAAGTACTTGGTAGGCATGGAGAGTTTCATTCTTGAAACAGACCACAGGCCGCTTGTGCCGATCATCAACAGTAAAGATATGTCAGACACGCTGTTGAGATGTCAATGCCTGCTGATTAGACTCATGAGGTTTAAACCCCAGTGTGTACACAAACCAGGCAGAGACATGGTTGTAGCAGATATGCTGTCCAGAAAACCGTTGACTGTGAAGGAGACTACCGACCTTGAGGAGGAAGTGGAGTACTATGTCAATGCGGTGAAAGCAACATGGCCAGTGGCTGACCAGTGCATCAGTCGAATTCGGTAGAGACTCAAAAAGATGTCAATCTGAAGTTTGCTCAAGACTACACCAGAGATGGATGGCCCCAGTACAAACAAGATGTTGCTCTAGCTGCTAGGGACTTCTTTGGGGTCAGAGCAGAGTTGAGTGTGGTAGACGGGATCCTGCTGAGGGGTGACCGAATCATCGTCCCCTACTCCATGAGAAAGGACGTTCTTGAACGCATCCACCATGGCCACCTCGGCTTCATGAAATGCAGAGAGAGGGCCAAACAAGGGGTGTGGTGGCCTCGTATCTCAAAAGACATTCAAAACAGAGTGTCCGGCTGCCGCGCCTGCCTTCAAAAGAAACCGTCGCAGACGAAGGAGCCATTGATCTCAACTGAATGCCCAGATCGCCCTTTCCAGCGGGTGGCAGTGGACATTTGTGAGGTCAACGGGCAACACAATCTTGTGTTCGTTGACTGTTACGCAAGGTGGTTGGACATTTACACGCTGAACAAATTGTCAACAGCTGCAGTTGTCACCAAGCTGAAAAGCTGCTTCACCCGGCATGGGGTACCGGAGACGCTCGTTTCTGATAACGGGCCTCAATTCAGCTCAGCTGAATTTCGACAGTTTGCTGAGGAGTGGAACTTCACCCAGGTCACCTCTAGTCCCCACTTCCCTCAGTCCAACGGTGAGGCTGAGAGAGCGGTGAGGACGGCCAAGGACATCATCAGGCAGAAACAGCATGAGCTGGCTCTTCTCACGTACAGAGCCACGCCACTTCCTGCCCTGGGAGTGAGTCCTGCTGAGCTGGCGCTGGGGAGAAGGCTGAGGACAACTCTACCCGTTGCCAACCTCATGCCACGCACTGTCTCGCCTGATGTGGTGTGTAGGCGTGACAAAGACTACAAACAACGGATGAAGGCGTACTACGACAGGGGTGCACACCGCCTTCCGGAGCTTAACCCTGGAGACCCAGTCCTTGTGAAGGAGGATGGGCAGAAGGGTTGGAAGCATTCAGGTGAGGTGGTCGGACAGTGTGCTCCACGGTCCTACATTGTCCAGACTACTGACGGTGAGCTGAGACGCAACCGACGTCACCTACGCAACGACAGGGCAGCTACGCTGTCTCCAGACAAGCAGCATCAGAAGCCGACGCTGCCTCCAGACCAGCAGCGCCAGCAGCCAACGCTGCAGACGCATCCACAGGAGCTACCCACCAGGCTGGAGCAGAAACCGGCTCCAGCACCAACACCAGCTGCTGCAGCAGGGGTACCTTCAACAACATCTGCTGCGTCCACACTCCAGCCACCAGATCCGAGTGCTCCCCTGGTCACGCGCTCTGGTCGAGCTGTGGTGAAGCCAGCACGGTTCCGGTGAAGAAGAAGCTCCTGAATCATTGTATTGTGTTGTGTAGCACCTCCGGCATGAAGTCGGAAGGTTGTCACCATTTAGGTGACGATAGGCCTAGTTAGCTTAGGTGTAATATCCAGGTGAAGTGGATTATTTTATTTTGTCATATTTAGTTTAGTCAGGTTGTGAAGAGGATTCTTTCTTCAACAAGGTTCGTTCATCGGTGAATTGGATTATCCTTCATGAAGATTCAAGTTTTGTGTTTAATACCTTGCGGCGTGAAGTCGTATGGCTTGTCACCATTTAGGTGACTTAGGTTGTGTTATATAAATGTGTGTGCATGCAGTTGCAAGAGCCAAAAATATGGCCTGTGTTTTAGTTATCAATTTAAAAGTGCTATTTTAATAGGGCCAAAGAACTGGCCTATGTTTATTTTATGACATAAACTGTGGTGTTGAGTTAAAAAAGAAAAAGAAAAGACAGAAACAGTGGTACATTTTAGTCAAAAGTGTATTTGGAAGTCTTATTATAGTTACAAGAATATTTACAGAAGAAAAACTGAAAGAAAATGCCTTTTAGTTATTTCAAGGAAAGGCTAATCTAAAAGCCATGTTATGACAATTATTTGAATGTGAACTTTACATTTGGTTTTCAAAGGAAAAAAATGAACCATATTGAGTAAAGACAATTAATTAATTAATAGTAAGAATTTTGGTTATATGGGAATTTCAGTTTTCAGAGCATGTTTGTTTCAAGTAAAAGTTTGAAAGGCTTTTGTAGAAATGATATTATATAAATAATAATGTTTTGTTTGAATGTTAGTTATTTTTGTTTATTATAAAAGGGAATTAGCCTAATTTGAGGAGAAAAAAGAGTTTATATTGTTTTTGAAACAAGTATAAGAATTGAAAGAAAGAACTTTTGTACTTAAAGGGGGAGGTGTAATGTAAAGGACATAACTGATGTTACTTATATGTTATTTTGGACATGCGCAATAAAAAGATAATCCTGTCGAACGGACAGCCTGGTCATCGTGTATGTTTTGGCTGTGCTAGAATGTTTATGTCAGATACCAAACACCACTCAACACCCCTGACACAACAAGGAGAACATTCAAAAAGTTGTATCTAAGAAAAAGCACATGAGTAATGTTATCACTGTATATGAATGGTTTGAACATAATAAAGCTTTACTAGAGATAGAAACTGAAGAAGAAGAAATAGATGTCGAAGATTCTGATAGCTATGTTAACAGACCAAGTACTAGATAAGAAGTTTTGTTGGCTATGAGAAAGATGAAGATCAAGAAAGCTGCTGGTCCTGATGGTATGGTTGGTGAACGTCTAAAACATGCTGGTGATTATGTCATTGATTTCTTTTGTTATCTTTTTTAATGCCTTATTCCAGAAAGGTGTATATCCTGATTTATGGACTTTGAGATTTGTGCTGCATTTGTACAAGAAAGGTGATGTCAATAACCCTAACAATTATAGAGGTATTACTCTTAGTAACATAAGCATTAAGATTTATAGCTCAGCTATAAAGCATCGTTTCTAAGAATGGGTAGAGGAAAATAATATTACTGGGGAACATCAGGCAGGTTTCAAAAGAAATTATTCTACTATTGACCATATGTTTACTATGCTAGCTTTAGTCCAGAAACAGTTCTCTTTTAATCGTAAATTGTTTGTGGCTTTCATATATTTTGAGAAAGCGTTTGATTCTCTAAACAGTAAATTCCTGTGATGCATACTGGTCAAGAACGGAATAAAAGGTAGGTTGTTTCACTGTATTAAAAGCATGCATGATAATGTTAAAGTTAAGATCGAAAGTGGTTCTAAATTAACTGATTTTGTTAAATGCACGTACGGCGTAAAGCAAGGTGATGTTTGCAGCCCAGTGTTTTCTATCTTTTCATTACTGAGCTTGCTGTTATAGTAATTGAAAAAGATAGACATGGGGCTGTTTTCACTGTTGACTATTTTGAGCTTTTATCCTGTTATTAGCTGATGATGTTGCCTTACTCTCTGAAACAGTAATCGGTCTTCAAACACAATTGAATAACTTACATGTTGCTGCAGTTTCTCTTGATTTAAAAGTTAATTTAAGCAAAAAGTAGTATAGTTGTTTTCATAAAAGGTGGTTACCTGGCAGCAAAAGAAAGATGGAATTTTCACAAGGTCTTGATAAACCAAGCAAAAGCGTGAAGGGCATCTGACATTCATACACAATGCACACACACTTCGGCAAACACACATTTGTCTGTCTAAATAACATGGAAGTATAAACTCGCACAGAACATTGTTATTTTGCTTAAAGTACCATGTTATAGAGGGTCCATGGTGCATTTAGAAACCACGCATCATAAACACAAAGTACTGTGTACAGTAATTAGCCCACAAAGGCATTATACATTTTCGAAGGTACCCCTTTCCTAACTTTTACCCCTGTTTCCCAGGACTTTGTTAAACGACTTATACTACAGACTACGCCCAAAACCTGTGAGTTAGACCCTCTTCCCACCAAGTTTCTGTTTCAACACATCGATCTTGTCCTGCCAACTATAACCAATATAATGAACGAGTCACTCTCTTCTTGTATCTTTCCCTCGGAATTCAAGACTGCTATCGAAAACCTCTGCTAAAAAAACCCAACCTTAACCCCAACGAACTGAAAAACTATCAACCCATCACAAATCTCCCTTATCTTTCTAAGCTTCTTGAAAGGCTTGTGCTTCATCAACGTTTCTCACATCTGACCACCCACAATCTTCTCAGTCCTCATCAGTCAGCCTATAGGCCAGGGCACAGCACAGAGACAGTCCTGTTGTGAATTCTGAACGATTTACTTTTCTCTCTAGACGAAGACAAAGTTTCGGTTCTCCTACTCCTTGATCTTTCGGCTGCCTTCGATACAATCGATCATGACATGCTTATTTCTCGTCTCGAACAAAATTTTGGAATCACTGGAAATGCCCCCAAATGGTTTTGTTCCTATCTCCATGAAAGAAAACAAATAGTTGTAGTAAATGAAAACAAATCTTCTGAGTCAGTTCTTGATTTTGGCGTCCCACAAGGCTCCGTGTTAGGACCAATTTTGTTAATTCTTTATACCACCCCATTCACCCCCCTCATAGCGAAACACTCTGTCCGTCATGAAATGTATGCCGATGATACTCAACTCAATCATCGTGCTTCACCGCTAGCTCACGACCAGCTTATTCACACTCTTCAAGACTGTGTCACTGAAGTGAAAACATTGATGTCAAACAATAAGCTAAAAACTAAATGATAACAAGACTGAAGCACTTAGAGTGCTTCCCCCATCTGTTGACTCTAGCTCTCTGCCCTCCACCATTGCCCTTGGAGATTCCAACATCCATTTTTCTGAACATGTTCGCAACCTTGGTGTTTTCTTGGATGAAGACCTTTCCATGCAACAGCATATCACTAAGATCTGCCAGGCTGCATACATCGAACTCAGACGAATCAGCTCTATACGCCCCTTTCTCACGACCGAGGCAACCAAAACGCTAGTCAGTTCATACATTTTGTCTAGATTAGATTACTGCAACTCCCTTCTACTTGGTTGCCCACAGGCGCTTCTCAAACCCTTACAACAACTTCAAAACTATGCTGCTAGAATGGTCTTCAAAGCCAAACGTCTTCAACACACATCACCTCTACTTAAAGAGTTACATTGGCTACCCGTTCAACAAAGAATAAACTACAAAGCTGCCTGTCTCTGCTATCAGATCATATCGGGAACAGCACCGCAATACCTCTCTGAGCTTCTCGAAATGTACGTTCCATCTCGATCCTTCCGCTCAGCAAATAACAATAGGATCCTTTGAATACAAAAAAATAAACGTGATAGGCACGGTGGTAGAGCTTTTACATCATCAGCAGTCAAACTCTGGAATTCATTGCCTTCTGCTGTCAGACATAGTCAATCATTAGCATAATTCAAAACAAACCTGAAAACCCATCTGCTCCGGCAGACTTTCCAATAACACCCCCATCTCCATGTGTGCGTGTGCATGTGTGTGTGTGTGCACGCGCGTATGCGTGTATTTGTGTACATGCGTGTGTGTACGTGTGTGTGTGAGTGTGCGATGTGTGTGTGTGTGTGTGTGTGTGTGTGTGTGTGTGTGTGTGTGTGTGTGTGTGTGATTGTGATTGTGCGATGTATGTCCATATGTTTGTATGTATGTATGTATGTATGTAATTTGTGAGTGTATGTATGTAATTTGTGAGCGTGTGCGCAAGTGTGAGTGTGCGTGCGCCCACGGCCGCACTTCCGAGCAGGTGTGTGTTGTGTGAGCGAGTGTGTTTCGTGTGTTCTGTGTGGGCATATGTGTTTGCATGTGTATGAGTGTATGTGTGTGCAGGAGATATTGTGTTTTCGGCTAGAGAGAGGGGGGGGGGGGGAGGTGTAAGTGCATGCGAGTATGCATCTGTGAGTGTGAGTACACGTGAATGTTTTGTGTATGTGTGTGCGCGTGTGTGTGTTTGTGTCTTTATATGTGTGTGTGTGTGCGCGTGTGTTTGTTCAAGCTAGTGTATATTTGAGTAAGTTTGTGTGCGTTTCAGTGAGAATGTGTCTTCCTGTGTGTTTGATGAAATGTGTGTGGGTCTGTGTGTGTGTATGAGAGAGAGAGAGAGAGAGAGAGAGGAGAGAGAGAGAGAGAGAGAGAGAGAGAGAGAGAGAGAGAGAGAGAGAGAGAATAGGTTCCCGGGTAAAATCCCTAACACACAAAAGCACGTAACTATCGTCGAAGGCGGTCACAGGCAACAAAGGTTTGTTCAGCAATCTGATTATTTCTCACATTCGGCGCTCGATTTTCAGGGAAATATATGAAGGAAACCACAAACAGGTCCAAGAAAATCAGCAACTTCGACAAACTTTAATCACCAGACACGCGCGCGCTCACGCACGCACGCACGCACACGCACACGCACACACGCACGCACACACGCACACACGCACACACACACACACGCACACGCACGCACACGCACACGCACACACACACACACACACACCCACACCACACACACACACACACAAACGCACACACACATTCTAAATGGCCAGCCACACATCAGCTAAAATCGTACGACTATACAATATACGATTCGATCAAGTGATCTCGAAGCGCGAATATGATTTTAGTGGACGTGAGGCTGGCCCTTAACAGTTCTGTACATCACTCACAAACACATTCTAATAGTTTGGCACATGAAGATGAAGGTACATTGTCATTTGCTGACAAAGATCCATTCAAAGTCTGTCACGAGTGCGTGCGGATGTGCATGTGTATGTATGTGTATATTTTTTGATAAAATCAAATCAACATTATTGCTTTATATTTAGAGAGGAGACCATAAAACTATGAAAGAAGCATACCCTGACTTTTTCTCCGTAGGAATTTCCTCCGAGTTTATACTCCTTTGAGTCAGATTGTAAACAGGATGGTTAGATAACTACGCGAGGATGGCAATTTTGAATACTGTTTACAGGACTATGTTGAAATACCCACTTAGTTTGTTGATCACTGTTCACACGCCTTGAAAATATTTAAGCGTGATCATATTTGAAAAAACAACTTTTTTTTATAGAATTAAATTACCAATGCTCTCAAAATATCAATTCATTCTCATTTTCTCTTTCGTCTCTTACAACTGAAATAACATGTTGATTCCAATTTGTACTAAATTCCATTTTCTACTGGCTGTCAATACAAATTGGAAATCAGAATTCTGACTTCCAATCCAGTAGAAATTAGAATTCCGATTTCTACTAGTACAAATCGGAATTCTAATTTCTACTAATCGGATTCCGAATCCTACTGGATTCCAATTTCTACTGTGACATATATATTTTTTTTTTGTGGGTTATTTTAAATAAGATTTTTACCATTTTTGTTGAATTAAGTGCTGGTTTGCTTTATTGTGGACTTTCAATCTGGTGCTAAAGAGGACAACCTTTCTCTTGTAGAAAGTCTTCTAGCTCAGTTTGAACATTCACTGTGGACAAACTTTGCAGGCCGACATGCAGACTGAAGAGTCTTTCACGAAGACGAAACAGCTGTCAATAATTGCATAGGCATTGTCTATCTCCCCCATTGGGAGAAAAAGTAAATCAGCACATTATTTTCTTTTATTCTTTTCAGAACACAGAACAAATCGTAAAGTTAAAATTAAAGTTATTGAGTTTCTTTCTTAGGTTCACAAACTGATACATTGGACACAAACAAAGTTTTATTAAAGCAAACTATATATATAAGAGGAAAGTTTAATGGTGTTGTTTGTTTTTTCTTCTTCAATTCTTGTACGTTTATATATATATATATATATATATATATATATATATATATATATAGTTTGCTTTAATAAAACATTTTCTGTGTCCAATGTCTTTATATTTGTGAACCTCAGAAACAAAAACAGTTAATGTTAACTTTGAGTAATGTTCGTGTTCAAAAAATAAATACATATCTATATTATATAAATTGTGCTGATTTACTTTTTCTCCCAATGGGGGAGGGACAGTGCCTTATGCAAAAACAGCTGTTTCGATCTTGAGAAGATTTCATCAGTTTGCATGATTGGCCTGCAAATTTGACTGTCCAGTGGATGCCAACCTGAGCAAAAAAGACATTCTACAAGCGAATGGTGTCCTCTTTGCATCAAATCGAAAATCCACAATAAAAGCAAACCAGCACAAAGCTAAACCAGAAATAGTAAAAATCTTATGAAAAATCTTATGTAAAATGAACAAAATAATAATGTTCTGAAATTTTAAATTCAAAACCTAATAGACATATATATATATATATATATAGCATGAAAGAAAAAATCTCAGTGAATAGCCAGCTCCGTACCCCTACTCTGAAGGACTGAAAAGTTAGTGCATTTGAAATGCAGAATAGTTTGCTTTTGATAAAGCTTTTTTGTGTCCAATGTGTTCTGAGGTTCACAAATAAAGACATTGGACACAGAAAAGCTTTATCAAAGCAAAAATATATATATAATATTATAAATTATCTCTCTCTCTCTTTAATTTACCTATTTATTTATATTATGTTTATTTATTTATTTACTAATTTGTTTATTCTTGCATAACTCTTTAAATCCACAAGAAATGGTGTTATTTTCTAGTTTTTAATGCGAATGTTATGTGTCATTGCAACCCCCTCCACAGCTTCCCTATGATACGGGCAGAAGGCCTATTCATTATAATTGTTTGAATCTCTCTCTCTCTCTCTCTGTGTCCCTCTCTCTCTCTCTCTCTCTCTCTCTCTCTCTCTCTCTCTCTCTCTCTCTCTCTCTCTCTCTCTCTCTCTCTCTCTCTCCTCACGCACACACACTCACACATGCACAGGGGCGCATGCAAACACAGAGGCGAGCACACATATACACTCTCACACACGCATGCACGCACGCACGCACGCACGCACATACACACACACACACACACACACACACACACACACACTCACACACACACACACACACACACACACACACACACACACACACACACACACACACACACAGCTGGGATTCAAGCAGGGTGGCTGTGCCTTTCACAGGGCAGCGTTGAAGAGACTCACAGCGGTGGGCACATACGAATTCTGCAGGCGGCTGGTCCTCGCCTTGAAGCACCGCAGGCGGCGAGAGCTGTCCGTGGTCGGCCGACAGGACTCGACAGCAGGGTGCTCGGAACTCGGAACTCGGAAATGTTAATGCAACAAAACCATGAGCCTGTCCGCATGTGGACACGTACTACACAGCAGGGTGGATGGGGTGAGAGGCGTCGCCCAAGATCCCCGTCAGCTTCCTGACGGTAGGTCTCTGGTAGAGGACAGCACTTGAAGTGAGGTCCTCCTTCACCAGACGTGCAGCTGTCCTGGTGACTTTCTCCAGCCAGTAGGTGTCAGCTTGCTTGGCATTGCCGAAGAAGCAGAGCTGGTTGAAGAGCATGACGCTCTGGATGGTGGCCTGGTAGAAGAGGGACAGAATCATCGGGCAGACGTGGAAGGATTTCAGCTTCCGCAGGAAGTACATCTGCTGGTTGGCCTGCTGGCAGCAGGCGTCCACGCTGGGGGTCCAGGACAGCTTGTCGTCGATGATGGTGCCCAAGTATTTGTAGGAGTCAACGGTGTCCACTGACTGGCCCTTGATGACGATGGACTGGACGTCTATCTTGACTTTACGGAAGTCAATCACAAGTTATTTGGTCTTGGACACGTTGAGCTCCAGGAAGTTGGCGTCACACCAATCGACAATCCTCCGAACAGCAGTCAGATAAATAACATTATAACATGCACATATAACATAGAAAATAATATATATTTTTGTGTGAAATTGATTGAAGGATGAATACCATTAGAAGAAGAGCTATGTATATTTCAAAGACAAAAACGTAGCATTGGGACAGAACGAAACCATGTTTTTATACCCACAGGAATGCATCATTCTGGAAGAGAACAGCATAATAATGAAAGTGAACTTTGCACATACCTCCATGGATTCCACAACCAAACAAATGATGCATGTCGTCTTGATAATAATAACTGCTTTGGGATGAGATACAAGGGCAGCTGTGAAAGAGGCTGGCAATATTTTGTTTCTTCGGTAACATATATGTATGTGTCTCATATTAATTTATTTGTGGGAGTTTTCTCTCATGCGCTGCTAATACGTTCCACATACAGACAATGCTTTCTTACAGAAATGAAAAACACAATTTCTGGCCATATTGAGTTTCATCTACTTCAGATAAAACCAAGACAAAAGTTCTATTTGATTTGGCATAACCATCATGTTGGAATTATGTCTTTACTCACTCATAACCCGAATTATGCTAGACACTTTCGTAAAAAGTGTTTATTTAAACAAAGAAAACAAGACATGACATCTTACCACTCGGAGGCTATTTCCTTGACCACGGTATCATTATCACAACAGTCTCTAACCTTTTGTCGTGGTGGCCATACGACTTATACCATTCTCTCCTGCTATTCCAGCATACCTAATGAGTTTTGTCAATCCAACACTACGTGTGCTTTCTCTTCCCAAGCTTCCAGCAAAGAAACAGACGACTATTTGGCAAGTCCTCGTGTTATGATAATTCCTTCGTTTGCGTGTAGTAATGAAAAGGCAACATTCGCATATACCCTAGTTTGCAACTTTGTGGCCGAATGTCAGGATGAGACTGATGAGTCTTTCTGTCAGCATTCCCCATGCCAGAGTAAGTTCATTTGTTCCAATGGCCAGTGCGTGTCCTACTTCAAGGTGTGCGACCAGTTGTTGGACTGCAAAGATGAATCAGATGAGCATGGCTGCAGCGAATTTCAAAGATTGCAATTCAAACTTGCAAATTTTTTCTCCCGTTCTCTCATCCACTTCAGTAATAAATTATTGTTTACCCTAACCGTCATGAATTCTAACGACTCCTGTCCTGACAGCCACTATCGCTGTCCTGGTAAACTTGATGACTGTCTGCCTGTTTACACACGCTGCGATGCAAAGAACGACTGTATCGATCACCAGGACGAGGAAGGATGCGAGGAGATCACATGTTCGGGTTTTTTACGATGCAGAATTTCCAGGGTATGTGTTCATTCTGACAACTTATGCGATGGCTGGTCTCAATGTCCACTGCATGATGATGAGTTACTGTGTAATGCTACTTGTCCTGTAGACTGTCAGTGCCAGGGTTAC
>CM065706.1:26576626-26579126 GCA_017654935.2 Phymorhynchus buccinoides | reverse complement strand
AATAGTTAATAACATGCATAATAAACCCCCCTTCTCGGGGCAGTGGGTGGATGCCTCTTGCCTCCACACGGGGAGCTGTACGACCCCGACCCCTCCACGAGTCTCTCCCCGTGGGAATACCGGGTGAGGGGGGGGGGGGGGGGGGTCGTTCGTAAAAATATAGTTCCCCCACCTGGAAGTTCTGTGCTGGTAACTTCTTCTAATCTGCCACTCTCTTTGACTCTGCCTTTTCCCTTTTGTTTCTATCATCTATCGTTCTGACTTATTGGCCCATTCTCCTGCCTTCTTTAAAAATAAAAAAATCTTCCAAATAATTTTTCTCCTTTGACCTAAATCTGAATGTGTCGGCTGTACGCAGCGGGGGAGAACAGTTTAAAAAAAAATTTAAACGGACTCATACTGTACCTTACCTATTATGGCCATATGGCCTGGGAAGGCAGAAGAAGAAGAAGTACCTCCTTCCCTGCCTTACACCGTGTCTACTACTTTACTGGGCATGTGATGATTGATCTCATACTTAACCACCCGCGAAGTGAACGCTGGTTAGTGTTTTCAGAGCATTCCACATTCCTGACTGGCTGGCTATGTTACCACAATAATGTTTGCACGGAGGGACATAGGACCCTCAAATGTCACAAGCATATAGGTAGATAGGATATCTAGGTCAAGTTAGAAGATGAAGGACATCGGTCAAAGGTCAAGGTCAGTGGAGCCTTTTTTTGTGTGGCAAGACCATGGTTCAAGGAAGCAAATCTTGTTTCAGCAACCAGCCACAACAGCACCTTGTTACTTCCCTTTACTTGTCTTGCTGCTCGGCTCTCACTCCGTCAAATGTTGAGTTCGGATAGGTAGCTAGAATATCTAGGCCAAGTTGGAAAATGAAGGTCATTGGTCAAAGGTCAAGGTCACGACCCGAAAATGCTGCAGCGCGGCTGGTTGATCTAGCGTTCTCACGCTCTAGTTTTTGATGTCATAGCCCTGGAATGATGGTTTTTGTTTTAGACAAGTCAGTAAAGATATATCTCTAGACCATTTGGGTTTTTTTCAGATTGAGTCTAATGTCTCTTTTTCACTTTCTAATAATAAAGAAGATATTTTCTCTGGCAATGATCGGGTTAAGGCAGCTCAGAACATTATTATTGTGGCGGGTCACCTTGACCATCATGGCAACAAAATCGTCTAGCCAGCTGAACGTTGCGGAGGGATTCCTGTAAACAAAACCAATTTAAAAAAAGATGGGGATCTCGAATAATTATTTAACCTCTAGCCAAATACATTCTATTAACGATTCTAAATCTACCAAGCGAGAGAGAGAGAGAGGCAGTTTCCTCTGATGAGAGAGAGAGAGGGAGACAGAGAGAGAGAGAGGAGAGAGGGGGGGGGCAGAGAGAGAGGGGCATCTTCCTCTGATGAGAGAGAGAGAGTAAGGAGTCAGGAATTTTTTAATTGTTAGGCCATGCCCATACAATGGACATGAGTGTGACAACAACAACAAATTGACATTACATTATTAACTTGACATTACAAAACATTACATAAATCTTGCCGAACGTTCAAAGCATTAAAGATAAAAACAGCCATTTTTCTTACAATACTTTTGTTTGCACAAGAAAGTAATAACACAAATTTAAACATAGAAGGATTGTAATAATACTTTTTTGGAATAAGTTCTCTTCGAAGTGTGATACATGGGACAAACAAGCCAGAAGTGGATTTCTGACTCGGGAATATGATTACAAAAAGGACAATATACATTTCTATTTGGGTCAATTTTAAACTGCAAAACGTGACGATTCAAAGGGGACATGCCAAATCTAAACCTGGACAAAGTGTTTCGTACTTTGATATTCACAATTTCACACAAATGAGTACTTAAAGTAAAAGTTTGCTTAAAGGATGCATATACATAATAAAAAGTGTGAGACTCTAAGCTTGCATGCCAATCTTGTTGAAAACAATCTATAAATCTTTGTTTTAATACTGCCAAGAATGCTTTTGTATTACCAACTCCTTGTGCTTCCCAAACCTCCCCAAAGCCAAAACGGTACAAAATATTTCTAACTTTACAAGCCCATGTATCATAATTTTGTTTCTGAAGGTTTAACAGCATATTATAGGCTTTATTTGGGTATCTACTACCATCCATCTCTATAAGACGTAACCAAAATGTTATACATCTCAAACGTGTTGCAACATGCAAAGGATACCTACCCGTTTCACCATATATCAAGTGTTTTGGCGATTTGGGGTTAACTCTCATGAATCGCTTGAGTGCAGACAAATGGACTTTTTCTATTATCTCTTGGTTGTCTTCTAATCCCCAAATCTCGTGGCAGGGCATACTATTACACAGAGAGAGAGAGAGAGAGAGAGAGAGAGAGAGAGAGAGAGAGAGAGAGACGTAGAGAGAGAGAGAGAGAGAGAGAGAGAGAGAGAGAGAGAGAGAGAGAGAGAGACGAGGAGAGAGAGAGCAGCTGTAAGAATTTTTTTTCTTTCAAAC
>CM065706.1:26567553-26576126 GCA_017654935.2 Phymorhynchus buccinoides | reverse complement strand
ATGTTTCAAGGTCTTAAAAAATAGTTGTACGTTTGGCTTTGGTGGAGGTTTGGGAGAACAAGGGAGTTGTTAATACAAAAAAGCATTCTTGGCAGTAATTAAAACAAAGATTTATAGATTGTTTTTAACAAGATTGGCATGCAAGATTAGAGTCGCACACTTTGTTTTTTATTATGTCTGATCGTCCTTTATAGGCAAACGTTTACTTTAAGTACACATGTGTGTGAAATTGTGAATGAGCAGAAGTACGAAACACTTGTCTCAGTTTTAGATTGTCAACCAGCATGTCCCTATTGATCGTCACGTTTTGCAGTTTAATGATTGACCCAGAATTAGATGTCTATTGTCCTTTTTGTAATCATATCGCGAGTCAGAAATGCTCACTTCTAGGCTTTGTTTGTCCCATTTCCCTTCGAAGAGAACTTATTCAAAAAGTATTTTACAATCCTTCTTATGTTAAATTTGTGTATTACTTCTGTGCAAAACAAAATAATTGTAAAAAAATGGCTGTTTTATCTTAATGCTTTTGCACGTTCGGCAAGATTTCATGTTATGTTTTGTTAGATGTCATAGTTAATAATGTAATTCAATTGTTGTTGTTGTCACAATCATGTCAATTGTATGCGCATGGACCTAAAAAATTATAAAAAATTCCTGGACTCTCTTCTCTCTCTTTCATCAGAGGAAGAGGCCCCTCCCCTCTCTCTCTGCCCCCCCCCCCTCTCTCTCTCTCTCTCTCTGTCTCCCTCTCTCTTCTATCAGAGGAGGAAACTGCCTCTCTCTCCTCTTAGTAGATTTAGAATCGTTAATATATAATGTATTGGCTAGAGGTTTAAATAATTATTCGAGTTCCCATCTTTTTTTAAAATGTTTTTGTTTACAGGAATCCCTCAGCAACGTCAGATGGATAGGACGATTTTGTTGCCATGATGTCAAAGGGAACCGCCACAATAATAATGTTCTAGTGCCCTTAACCCATCATTTGCCAGAGAAAATATCTTCTTTATATAGAAAGTGAAAAAAGAGGACATTAGATCGCAATCTGAAACAAAACCAAATGGTCTAGAGATATATCTTACTGACTTGTCTAAAACAAAAAACCAGCATCTCCAGGGCTATGACATCAAAAAACTAAGCGTTGAGAACGCTGATCAACCAGCCGAGCTGCAGCATTTTCGGGTCGTGACCTGACCTTTGACCCAATGACTTCATTTCCAATTGCGTCCGAGATTTCTAGCTACCTATCCGAATCAACATTTGACGGAGTGAGAGCCGAGCAGCAAGACAAGGGTAAAGGGAAGTAACAGGTGATGTTGTGGCCGGTTGCTGAAAAAAGATTTGCTTCCTTGAACCATGGTCTTCGCCACACAAAAAAGGCTCCATGACCTTGACCGTTGACGTGTCTTATCTTCTAACTGACCTAGATATAATATCTACCTATATCTTGTGACATTTTGAGGGTCCTATGTCCCTCGTGCAAACATTATTGTGGTAACATAGCCAAGCCAGTTCAGGAATGTGGACATGCTCTGAAAACCACCTAACCAGCGTTCACTTCGCGGTTGGTGAAGTATGAGATTCAATCATCACATGCCCAAGTAAAGTAGTAGACACGGTGTAAGGCAGGAAGAGGTACTTCTTCTTCTTCGGCCTTTCCCAGGCAATATGGGCCATAATAGGTTACAGGTACAGTATGAGTCCGTTTATTTAATTTGTTTTTTAAAAACTGTTCTCCCCCGCTGCGTGACAGCCGACACATTCAGATCTAAGGTCAAGGAGAAAAAATTATTTGGAAGATTTTTATTTTTAAAGAAGGAGAGAGAATGGGCCAACAATCAGAACGATAGATGATAGAAACAAAAGAAAAGGCAGAAGAAGTCAAGAGAGTGCGCAGCTTAGAGAAGTTACCAGCACAGAACTTCCAGTGGTGGGGGAACTATTTTACGAAAGGACCCCCCCCCCCCCCCTCAACCCGGTATCTCCCCCGGGGAGAGACTCGTGGAGGGGTCGGGTTCGTACAGTCCCCGTGTGGAGGCAAGAGGCATCCACCCACTGCCCCGAGAAGGGGGGTTTATTATGCCTGTTTATTTAACTATGAAAACAAGTGTAGTTAAAACATGATTCATTTTAGAGCGGTCGACTGAGAAGAAAAAAAAAGAGTGTAAATCTGTAAATTTCGGGGATGAAAGATTTTACGGTAATATGTATTTTTGCTGAGTTTGCGACTCTTTTTTTTGGGGGGGGGGGGGGGGGGCGGGTACCTGTATATCAAGGAATTGCACAATTACTCGTTCAGGAATAACAAACGATGCACTTGAATATTCTGTGTTACATTTGTACTTGTTTTGTTCTGTGGTGATGACCATTGTAACAAGTGACATGACCACAAACACACTACTTCCTCTTTCACAGTACAGAAGTGTTAATATAAGTACGTGTTCTGCTTTTTGCAAAAGAGAGACGGACAGAGAGATAAATGAGACATACATGAACACTCTTACATAGATATAAGTACGCACAACTATGGAAACCGTTTTCAAAAAGTATTTAACTGCTTTCCCCATGAATTAGCCAAGTGTGCCAGAACTCGTACATACAGGCATGGGAATTAGAGAAGACAAAAATGACTGAAAATTGGGGTCTGGGAAGCAGGCATAGGAACAAGGAATAAAAAAAAAACAACTGAAAACCGTGTGTGTTGGGATACAGCCCCCCAGAAAATAAATCTTCTTCTGTTATCTAAGCCTTAAAAAAACAGTATTAGAGATAAGACTGATATATTTAGTTCATTTTGCATTCATTTATAACCAATAACTTAAGTTTTACTCATTGGGCTTCTTTTTTTTTAATCTCATAAATGTCCTCTTGGACCATCAAAAAAGCTGAAACTTGCAAAAAAAAGACTGAAGAGGACCATCAAAAAAGCTGAAATCAGCCAAAAGACTGACAATTCCCATGCCCATTGAGTATGGGTAGTGGGACACCCGCGGCATCTGGATAAGGATAAACACATGGTGACTCTTTGACGAGTATGGGTACTGGAGAACCCGCGTCATCTGGAATAGGGATAAACACTGTTAAAATGCATGTCCCTTTCCTTTTTTAATGAGTATGGGTAGTGGAAAACCCGCCCCATCGTGACTGTGTAGTTGAACAGGGGATCCGGTGAAGGTTAAGGGGATCTTATGATGATGCTCGGTGTGTATGTGTGAGTGGGGTGGTGGGAGGGCGGGTGTGCACACTCAAGTGACATAACCATACTGGTTTGTGATATTGTTAACGTTTTCTGTGGTATGTGTTATTATTACTGTGATGTAATTACTATATGTGATTATTACTTTCAGCCTCTAAAGGGGATTGATCATTGGATGCCCAGTATATACTAATCTTGTCCAGGTGTGGTGTATGTATGTATGTGTGTGTGTATGTGTTCGTGTGCGTGTGTGTGTGTGTGTGGTGTGTGTGTGTGTGTGTGTGTGTGTGTGTGTGTGTGTGTGTGTGTGTGTGTATGGAGGGGTGTGTGTGTGATAACTATGTTTTATGTCAATTACGCACGTTTATGTTATTTTACAAATTAATTGTCTCTTCTGTTAGGTTATAACAATGTCTTATTTTGTCTTCTTTTTTATGTGCATGCCGAAAAACAAATTTCTTCACTTGTTTGGAGACAATAAAATTGTTGAAGTTGAAGGAACTGACAGCCCTGAAGACGTTAACCAGCTGTTGCTTCGCCGCTGCTGAAAACCGAGGGGTGAATGCCAGAACTGCACCATCTGTGCTCTTTATTCCTTTTGAGATAGACCGTTCTGGCAGGCATCCCTCGAAACTAGAGTGACCATTTGCCACAAGAGTGAGTGAAGAAGGAAGAAAACGGGGAAAGGATGGAATGTACGTGCATGTGTGTGTGTGCTATATAAATCTATTCTTTGCTATAAATCTATTCTTTGCTATCAATCTATTCATAAAGCTGCTCCATCTTACCTCTGCGACAATATTTCCATATATACGCCAGCTCGCACTTTACGTTCAGTTTCTGACCCTCTTTCTCTCCAGATCCCTAGGTATAAGCTTTCAACTGTTGGTCGGCGCTCTTTTGCTGTCTCAGGACCGACCTCCTGGAACAAACTCCCTCTCTCCCTCCGTCAGCGACCGACTCTCTCTGCTTTCAAAGCTAACCTCAAAACCCACCTGTTCCCCCGTCATTAAAGCTCCTCTCTCGTTATCTTCTCTCTCTTGCCATTAGGTCTGTTTCTGCTATATTCTATTTATGTTATCCGTGTGTTCGCTTTGTATTGCGTTTTTTTTGTTTGAATGCGTTATGAATGCTAACGTGTGTGTGCGCTTTTGATTTGATTTCTATCAAGATTCAGCGCCGTATAAATACTGTATGTTGTTGTTGTTGTTGTGTACGTGCGTGTTGAGACTAGATCAGTTGAGCAAATAACATACACATGTGTATGCACGCACGCACGCACACATCATCACTATCATCATCATCATCATCATCACAATCATCATCATCATCATTTTGTTTTTCTTATTATTACTAATATTATTATTGGTAGTGGCAGGTGGTTCCCATTTTACTTACTCATTATTTATTATTATCTTCATCATTATCACTGTTGCTGTTATTGTAGTGATTGTCCACTTCACTCTTTTAATGCACACGTTTATCCACTTGCACACACACATACACACATATGCATGCGCATGCACACACACGCATATATTTATGCACACGCACGTACACACACACACACACACACACGCGTGCGCGCGCACGCGCGCGCACGCACGCACGCACGCACACACACACACACACACACACACTCACGCACACACACACACACTCTCTCTCTCTCTCCTCTCTCTCTCTCTCTCTCTCTCTCTCTCTCTCTCTCCCACACATACACCAACTTCACACAGTATGAATATGTCAGTACACCAAACACTAGGTCACACAGAAACCCAGACATTTTTGTATCAAATACCAACACTTAAGGCTCTTGGAAATGTCCATCTTAGTCAGACACACAGATAATAGGATGAAAGAGAGCAGGAAAAAGCCTACCTAAAATAAGTTAAAAAATTAAAAAAAGGGGGGGGGGGGGGGCGAGGGAAAAAGGGGGGAGAGAAAAGGAACAAGGAAAAAAGGAGGAAAGGAAGGAAAAAAGAAAAGAAAGGGTTAAAAATGAAGGCGGAAGTGGTGGTGGGTTGCATGATGAGTGAGCAAGATAGCGGAGAGCGGATGAATGATTGGGTGTGGTGTGAGAGTTACATATTTGTTAATGTAAATTTATGTTTCATAATTTTATTTAATTTTTTTTTAATTTTACACGGTGGAAGACAAGTTACCATGTGCGTTTGTACAATGCCAACGGACAATAAAGAGACTTAAGACTTATGAAGTGACACCAAAGACTGTACAGTATCTTTGGTGACACTAAGGAAGGGAAAAGGGGTGGTCATGATAACGCACGCATTTTAATGCCTATATAACTTACATAAGCTACATATTGGACATATTTAAATGCTATCAACATCAACTTGGTTTTCTAGCCACCGTGACAACTTTTCTTGGTTAGTTTTCCTTCTTTTCTCTGCTACAGTGTTGAGCGTGTAGAGGAAAGGGTTGATTGCAGAGTTTAGAGGCAGAACAAACACAGCCAAGCCAACGTTGATTTCTCCAGAAATCGGAACATTAACCAGTGCAAGAATTCCACACAGCCCCACTGGAAACCAGCACATGAAGTCTGTAATTGCAACAGTGATCAAACGCCGCGCTAAAGTGACGTCTCGAACAATTTTGGTACTGCTGATTTCCATGGAATTCTTTTTCACTGACTGATAAATAAAGATCTGACCAATGGAAATCAACAAGAACAGAACAAAATTAAAGAATATCAGCACGCTCAGAGAATAATATCGTCCTTTGAAATGTTGTCTAGTAACAGGCAGCGGGATACAAATACCGGTTTGACTGTAGAACTTCCAGTGCTCAGTCATGGGAAGCAAAGGTACAGTTGCAAGAAACCAGCCAATCAGCCATATCAACACACAGGATGCTGCTGCTGTTGTCTTTTCGAATCTCAATGTACTGAATGGGAAACGAAGAACAACAAAACGATCCAAGGTGATCAGACATATGATTAAAGCTGATACTTCACTAGAAACTAAAGACAAGAAACCAACGGCTTTGCAAGTGACACTGTTTTTCCACGTGTCATCATAATGAAAATATCTGCCCTGTAATCTTTGATCAACGATTCCAATGACTGTAATATAAACACCCATTAAAAAGTCAGCCAAATTCAGATTGATGACAAACACTGTAAACCCACTGGCAGTAGTCATTTGTCGTACAAACAGACGTGCAAAGAAGCACAAGACGTTACCAGTTAATGCCAGACAGGCGATCAACCACAAAAACACACGGTATGTCCATGAGCGCAGTAAATCCTCACACGACGAAACCTCATCTTTATTGGTATAACACTGATCGCTGTCAAAGCCACGAGGAAGAATCTCATTGCAACAGAGTTTATAATTCGCTGTATGTATGTAACGTAAATTCCTAAGATCCATGAAAATGTTGATTGGAAACGTTATCAATGGGCTACCACCCATATGCAGTTCAGTCAAATGAGGCAATATCGGGAAAGGGTTAAGAAAACTATGGATGCAAGATAAAGTTAAATTTAGTTTTTCCAAACGAGGAAATGGTGACAGGATCTGAGAATCGAATTGCATAATTGGGGTATATGACAGATCTATCAGAGTGAGACTGTCATGCTGGGCACTCAATGACTGATTAATGTAGATGTTGATCAACGGATTCTTCGAAAGCAATAACGTCTCCAGATTGTTCAAATCAAACATAGATTCCATGTTGATTTCTTTCAATTGATTATTGCTGAGATCCAGGACCTTTAGATTCCACAATGCCATGTGAGGGATGTGAGTCAACAAGCAGTGTGTAAGGACCAGGTGAATCAGGTAGGCATTGTGGCCAACGTCTGACAATGTCATGCCAGAACCTGTGGCATCCAGGTATCGGAGTTCAGGGAACAGTACTGCAGTAAATGGACCAACACACCAAAATGTGTAACCCTGGCACTGACAGTCTACAGGACAAGTAGCATTACACAGTAACTCATCATCATGCAGTGGACATTGAGACCAGCCATCGCATAAGTTGTCAGAATGAACACATACCCTGGAAATTCTGCATCGTAAAAAACCCGAACATGTGATCTCCTCGCATCCTTCCTCGTCCTGGTGATCGATACAGTCGTTCTTTGCATCGCAGCGTGTGTAAACAGGCAGACAGTCATCAAGTTTACCAGGACAGCGATAGTGGCTGTCAGGACAGGAGTCGTTAGAATTCATGACGGTTAGGGTAAACAATAATTTATTACTGAAGTGGATGAGAGAACGGGAGAAAAAATTTGCAAGTTTGAATTGCAATCTTTGAAATTCGCTGCAGCCATGCTCATCTGATTCATCTTTGCAGTCCAACAACTGGTCGCACACCTTGAAGTAGGACACGCACTGGCCATTGGAACAAATGAACTTACTCTGGCATGGGGAATGCTGACAGAAAGACTCATCAGTCTCATCCTGACATTCGGCCACAAAGTTGCAAACTAGGGTATATGCGAATGTTGCCTTTTCATTACTACACGCAAACGAAGGAATTATCATAACACGAGGACTTGCCAAATAGTCGTCTGTTTCTTTGCTGGAAGCTTGGGAAGAGAAAGCACACGTAGTGTTGGATTGACAAAACTCATTAGGTATGCTGGAATAGCAGGAGAGAATGGTATAAGTCGTATGGCCACCACGACAAAAGGTTAGAGACTGTTGTGATAATGATACCGTGGTCAAGGAAATAGCCTCCGAGTGGTAAGATGTCATGTCTTGTTTTCTTTGTTTAAATAAACACTTTTTACGAAAGTGTCTAGCATAATTCGGGTTATGAGTGAGTAAAGACATAATTCCAACATGATGGTTATGCCAAATCAAATAGAACTTTTGTCTTGGTTTTATCTGAAGTAGATGAAACTCAATATGGCCAGAAATTGTGTTTTTCATTTCTGTAAGAAAGCATTGTCTGTATGTGGAACGTATTAGCAGCGCATGAGAGAAAACTCCCACAAATAAATTAATATGAGACACATACATATATGTTACCGAAGAAACAAAATATTGCCAGCCTCTTTCACAGCTGCCCTTGTATCTCATCCCAAAGCAGTTATTATTATCAAGACGACATGCATCATTTGTTTGGTTGTGGAATCCATGGAGGTATGTGCAAAGTTCACTTTCATTATTATGCTGTTCTCTTCCAGAATGATGCATTCCTGTGGGTATAAAAACATGGTTTCGTTCTGTCCCAATGCTACGTTTTTGTCTTTGAAATATACATAGCTCTTCTTCTAATGGTATTCATCCTTCAATCAATTTCACACAAAAATATATATTATTTTCTATGTTATATGTGCATGTTATAATGTTATTTATCTGACTGCTGTTCGGAGGATTGTCGATTGGTGTGACGCCAACTTCCT
>CM065706.1:26525053-26562553 GCA_017654935.2 Phymorhynchus buccinoides | reverse complement strand
GACACAGTCTTGATAAGTGTGAATAAGCTGGTCGTGAGCTAGCGGTGAAGCACGATGATTGAGTTGAGTATCATCGGCATACATTTCATGACGGACAGAGTGTTTCGCTATGAGGGGGGTCAATGGGGTGGTATAAAGAATGAACAAAATTGGTCCTAACACGGAGCCTTGTGGGACGCCAAAATCAAGAACTGACTCAGAAGATTTGTTTTCATTTACTACAACTATTTGTTTTCTTTCATGAAGATAGGAACAAAACCATTTGGGGGCATTTCCAGTGATTCCAAAATTGTGTTCAAGACGAGAAATAAGCATGTCATGATCGATTGTATCGAAGGCAGCCGAAAGATCAAGGAGTAGGAGAACCGAAACTTTGTCTTCGTCTAGAGAGAAAAGTAAATCGTTCAGAATTCACAACAGGACTGTCTCTGTGCTGTGCCCTGGCCTATAGGCTGACTGATGAGGACTGAGAAGATTGTGGGTGGTCAGATGGGAGAAAAGTTGATGAAGCACAAGCCTTTCAAGAAGCTTAGAAAGATAAGGGAGATTTGAGATGGGTCGATAGTTTTTCAGTTCGTTGGGGTTAAGGTTGGGTTTTTTTAGCAGAGGTTTTCGATAGCAGTCTTGAATTCCGAGGGAAAGATACAAGAAGAGAGTGACTCGTTCATTATATTGGTTATAGTTGGCAGGACAAGATCGATGTGTTGAAACACAAACTTGGTGGGAAGAGGGTCTAACTCACAGGTTTTGGGCGTAGTCTGTAGTATAAGTCGTTTAACAAAGTCCTGGGAAACAGGGGTAAAAGTTAGGAAAGGGGTACCTTCGAAAATGTATAATGCCTTTGTGGGCTAATTACTGTACACAGTACTTTGTGTTTATGATGCGTGGTTTCTAAATGCACCATGGACCCTCTATAACATGGTACTTTAAGCAAAATAACAATGTTCTGTGCGAGTTTATACTTCCATGTTATTTAGACAGACAAATGTGTGTTTGCCGAAGTGTGTGTGCATTGTGTATGAATGTCAGATGCCCTTCACGCTTTTGCTTGGTTTATCAAGACCTTGTGAAAATTCCATCTTTCTTTTGCTGCCAGGTAACCACCTTTTATGAAAACAACTATACTACTTTTTGCTTAAATTAACTTTTAAATCAAGAGAAACTGCAGCAACATGTAAGTTATTCAATTGTGTTTGAAGACCGATTACTGTTTCAGAGAGTAAGGCAACATCATCAGCTAATAACAGGATAAAAGCTCAAAATAGTCAACAGTGAAAACAGCCCCATGTCTATCTTTTTCAATTACTATAACAGCAAGCTCAGTAATGAAAAGATAGAAAACACTGGGCTGCAAACATCACCTTGCTTTACGCCGTACGTGCATTTAACAAAATCAGTTAATTTAGAACCACTTTCGATCTTAACTTTAACATTATCATGCATGCTTTTAATACAGTGAAACAACCTACCTTTTATTCCGTTCTTGACCAGTATGCATCACAGGAATTTACTGTTTAGAGAATCAAACGCTTTCTCAAAATATATGAAAGCCACAAACAATTTACGATTAAAAGAGAACTGTTTCTGGACTAAAGCTAGCATAGTAAACATATGGTCAATAGTAGAATAATTTCTTTTGAAACCTGCCTGATGTTCCCCAGTAATATTATTTTCCTCTACCCATTCTTAGAAACGATGCTTTATAGCTGAGCTATAAATCTTAATGCTTATGTTACTAAGAGTAATACCTCTATAATTGTTAGGGTTATTGACATCACCTTTCTTGTACAAATGCAGCACAAATCTCAAAGTCCATAAATCAGGATATACACCTTTCTGGAATAAGGCATTAAAAAAGATAACAAAAGAAATCAATGACATAATCACCAGCATGTTTTAGACGTTCACCAACCATACCATCAGGACCAGCAGCTTTCTTGATCTTCATCTTTCTCATAGCCAACAAAACTTCTTATCTAGTACTTGGTCTGTTAACATAGCTATCAGAATCTTCGACATCTATTTCTTCTTCTTCAGTTTCTATCTCTAGTAAAGCTTTATTATGTTCAAACCATTCATATACAGTGATAACATTACTCATGTGCTTTTTCTTAGATACAACTTTTTGAATGTTCTCCTTGTTGTGTCAGGGGTGTTGAGTGGTGTTTGGTATCTGACATAAACATTCTAGCACAGCCAAAACATACACGATGACCAGGCTGTCCGTTCGACAGGATTATCTTTTTATTGCGCATGTCCAAAATAACATATAAGTAACATCAGTTATGTCCTTTACATTACACCTCCCCCTTTAAGTACAAAAGTTCTTTCTTTCAATTCTTATACTTGTTTCAAAAACAATATAAACTCTTTTTTCTCCTCAAATTAGGCTAATTCCCTTTTATAATAAACAAAAATAACTAACATTCAAACAAAACATTATTATTTATATAATATCATTTCTACAAAAGCCTTTCAAACTTTTACTTGAAACAAACATGCTCTGAAAACTGAAATTCCCATATAACCAAAATTCTTACTATTAATTAATTAATTGTCTTTACTCAATATGGTTCATTTTTTTCCTTTGAAAACCAAATGTAAAGTTCACATTCAAATAATTGTCATAACATGGCTTTTAGATTAGCCTTTCCTTGAAATAACTAAAAGGCATTTTCTTTCAGTTTTTCTTCTGTAAATATTCTTGTAACTATAATAAGACTTCCAAATACACTTTTGACTAAAATGTACCACTGTTTCTGTCTTTTCTTTTTCTTTTTTAACTCAACACCACAGTTTATGTCATAAAATAAACATAGGCCAGTTCTTTGGCCCTATTAAAATAGCACTTTTAAATTGATAACTAAAACACAGGCCATATTTTTGGCTCTTGCAACTGCATGCACACACATTTATATAACACAACCTAAGTCACCTAAATGGTGACAAGCCATACGACTTCACGCCGCAAGGTATTAAACACAAAACTTGAATCTTCATGAAGGATAATCCAATTCACCGATGAACGAACCTTGTTGAAGAAAGAATCCTCTTCACAACCTGACTAAACTAAATATGACAAAATAAAATAATCCACTTCACCTGGATATTACACCTAAGCTAACTAGGCCTATCGTCACCTAAATGGTGACAACCTTCCGACTTCATGCCGGAGGTGCTACACAACACAATACAATGATTCAGGAGCTTCTTCTTCACCGGAACCGTGCTGGCTTCACCACAGCTCGACCAGAGCGCGTGACCAGGGGAGCACTCGGATCTGGTGGCTGGAGTGTGGACGCAGCAGATGTTGTTGAAGGTACCCCTGCTGCAGCAGCTGGTGTTGGTGCTGGAGCCGGTTTCTGCTCCAGCCTGGTGGGTAGCTCCTGTGGATGGGTCTGCAGCGTTGGCTGCTGGCGCTGCTGGTCTGGAGGCAGCGTCGGCTTCTGATGCTGCTTGTCTGGAGACAGCGTAGCTGCCCTGTCGTTGCGTAGGTGACGTCGGTTGCGTCTCAGCTCACCGTCAGTAGTCTGGACAATGTAGGACCGTGGAGCACACTGTCCGACCACCTCACCTGAATGCTTCCAACCCTTCTGCCCATCCTCCTTCACAAGGACTGGGTCTCCAGGGTTAAGCTCCGGAAGGCGGTGTGCACCCCTGTCGTAGTACGCCTTCATCCGTTGTTTGTAGTCTTTGTCACGCCTACACACCACATCAGGCGAGACAGTGCGTGGCATGAGGTTGGCAACGGGTAGAGTTGTCCTCAGCCTTCTCGCCAGCGCCAGCTCAGCAGGACTCACTCCCAGGGCAGGAAGTGGCGTGGCTCTGTACGTGAGAAGAGCCAGCTCATGCTGTTTCTGCCTGATGATGTCCTTGGCCGTCCTCACCGCTCTCTCAGCCTCACCGTTGGACTGAGGGAAGTGGGGACTAGAGGTGACCTGGGTGAAGTTCCACTCCTCAGCAAACTGTCGAAATTCAGCTGAGCTGAATTGAGGCCCGTTATCAGAAACGAGCGTCTCCGGTACCCCATGCCGGGTGAAGCAGCTTTTCAGCTTGGTGACAACTGCAGCTGTTGACAATTTGTTCAGCGTGTAAATGTCCAACCACCTTGCGTAACAGTCAACGAACACAAGATTGTGTTGCCCGTTGACCTCACAAATGTCCACTGCCACCCGCTGGAAAGGGCGATCTGGGCATTCAGTTGAGATCAATGGCTCCTTCGTCTGCGACGGTTTCTTTTGAAGGCAGGCGCGGCAGCCGGACACTCTGTTTTGAATGTCTTTTGAGATACGAGGCCACCACACCCCTTGTTTGGCCCTCTCTCTGCATTTCATGAAGCCGAGGTGGCCATGGTGGATGCGTTCAAGAACGTCCTTTCTCATGGAGTAGGGGACGATGATTCGGTCACCCCTCAGCAGGATCCCGTCTACCACACTCAACTCTGCTCTGACCCCAAAGAAGTCCCTAGCAGCTAGAGCAACATCTTGTTTGTACTGGGGCCATCCATCTCTGGTGTAGTCTTGAGCAAACTTCAGATTGACATCTTTTTGAGTCTGACCAAATTCGACTGATGCACTGGTCAGCCACTGGCCATGTTGCTTTCACCGCGTTGACATAGTACTCCACTTCCTCCTCAAGGTTGGTAGTCTCCTTCACAGTCAACGGTTTTCTGGACAGCATATCTGCTACAACCATGTCTCTGCCTGGTTTGTGTACACACTGGGGTTTAAACCTCATGAGTCTAATCAGCAGGCATTGACATCTCAACAGCGTGTCTGACATATCTTTACTGTTGATGATCGGCACAAGCGGCCTGTGGTCTGTTTCAAGAATGAAACTCTCCATGCCTACCAAGTACTTCTCAAACTTTTTGCATGCCCACTCAGAAGCTAAGCACTCTTTCTCAATCTGTGTGTACCTCTCTTCAGCTTTCGTCAATGTCCGGGAGGCGAAAGCTACCGTTCGAAGACCCTCGTCGTGTGTCTGGAGCAAAACGCAGCCTAGGCCATAGCTGCTTGCGTTGGCTGACATGGTTGTTGGTTTTGTTGGATCGTAGTAGGCTAGCGTTGGAGTAGTGTTGAGCATTTCTTTCACTTTTTCGAACGCTGCTTTCTGATCACAGTCCCAAGTCCAGGCAACTTCTTTTCTCAACAAGTCATTCAATGGCTTGAGCACAGTTGCAAGATGACAAACGTAGTGACCCAGAAAGTTCACCATCCCTAGGAAGCTCCTGAGCTCCTCCACGTTTGACGGTTCTTCCAGCTTTCTGATCGCTTCTATCTTGGATGGATCTGGCCTGACCCCTTCAGCGCTGATGATGTGTCCAAGAAAGGTAATTTCTTTCTTCTTGTACTCACACTTTTCTTCATTCAGCTTCAGTCCTGCACATTCTAGATGCTCTTCCATGGTTTTGGAATGGAGGAGGGTGTCGTCAAAATAACAAATGACGCCATCAATGCCTTCTAGAGTTTTAGTCATTATCCGCTGAAAAATCTCAGGCGCGCTTGAAATCCCAAACAGCAATCTCTTCATGAAGAACCGACCGAAAGGCGTGATAAATGTCGTAAGTTTCGCAGACTCTTGATGAAGCAGAATCTGCCAAAAGCCTGATTTGGCATCCAGCTTCGTGAAAACTCAGGAACCTTTGAGTTTGTGCACTATCTTCTCTACAGTGGGGATGATGTACCGTTCTCGCTGCACTGACTTATTGAGCTTCTTTAGATCAACGCAGATTCTGACGTTCCATTTGGCTTCACAACAGGTACATAGGACTACACCCGTCTGTTGGCTCTGTTATTTCTTCGATGATCCCGTTTTCTTTCATGGACTGCAGCTCCGCCTTGACCTTTTTGTGCAGGAGAATAGGCACACGCCTCGCTGTTCCTACACTGTAGGGTTGAGCACCTTCTTTCAGTTTGATTTTGACAGGCTTGCATTTCAGCTGGTTGAAAGAGACTTCATTCACAAGTCTCTTGATCAAGTTCAGAAAAGATGAAGTGTCCCTGCTCAAAAGGTTCTCTGAAATCTGATCAACAAAGTAGAAAGTCGTCGAGTGAGCTTTAACTGTAGCTTGGAAGCACCCGAGCTGTTGCATTTTCCCTCCTGGGCTCATTAGAGTAACATTGTTGCACTTTGAGAGCCTAGGCTTTCCTAGTGACTGCCACGTTGCTTTGCTGAGAACATTGACGTCTGCCCCCGTGTCGATTTTGAAGGCGACCGGAGTTCCTGCTACCTCAAGTTCTACTCGCCAAGCACCCGTCGCACTTTCACTAGTTGCAGACTGAACAGCACCCACAAGGTATGTTACTTCATCAGCAGTCTCTACTTGATGAACATCCTTCACAGACTTTTTCTTTGTTCTACAGACTTTCGCAAAATGGGACAGCTTGCCACACTTGTGGCATTTCTTCCCCTTCGCTGGGCACTTGCCTACCTCATGTTGACTCCCACACTTTCCACACTTGACTTTGTTCTGAGTCTGAGTTTTCTTGAAAGTTTTCTTGTAGGTTGCATCAACACTATGACTTGCGGCACCTCTTTGCTCTTCTAGTTGGTGTTTCACACTCTCCCACTGTCTAGCTTTGGCTACTGCTTGGACTAACGTCAGTCCCTCTTCAAATTGCAGTTTTTCTGACAACTCTCTGTCTTGTACACCTAGGACTAACCTATCCCGAATAGTATTATCTTGTCTGCAAAAGCACAATGTTCAGCAAGTTCATATAGTTTTTTGACATAATCCACTACACTTTCCCCGTCCTGCTGACGATATTGATGGAACAGGGCCCTTTCATGTGTGACCTTTTTTGGGGGGAACAAAATACTCGTCGAATTTTCTCAACACGACGTTGTAATTCTCATTTGTTTCATCTACCCCATACTGAAACCTGGTGAAAATAGTCTCTGATTCCGGTCCCATTGTGTAGAGGAGAGCACTCACCTGATACCTTTGAGTTTCTTGATCGAGTTTCGCGGCGACTCGAAATCGTTCCCATCTTTGCTTCCAGTTTCCCCACGAGTTTGGCTGGTGGAACTGAAATTGCTCAGGTGGCTTAAACATGGTCTTCTTTGTGCCTTCTCAGTTGCTGAACTCGTTGTTTTTAACTTCTGACACCATGTTGTGTCAGGGGTGTTGAGTGGTGTTTGGCATCTGACTCAAACATTCTAGCACTGCCAAAACATACAAGATGGCCAGGTTGTCCGTTCGACAGGATGATCTTTTTTATTGCGCATGTCGAAAATATCATATAAGTAACATCAGTTATGTCCCTTACATTACACTCCTAAAACAACTTTTGATCATTAATGGACGCTAAAAGATTATCAAGTAAAACTTTATGAATTTCGTTTTCTTTGCGTGTTAATAGATGTTTTTAATAAGCTCTTCTCGCAATACAAAAAGCAATATTGTCTGCATCATCACCAGAACGGTTGGCAACCATGTACAACAATCTCACGTTTACTTTTTCTTTTCTGCAAGTGCTCTGAGTCGTACCAATCATTATCCTTCTGCGTTGTGCCTACTTTTATTTGTATTGTTGTCATGCATTCAGCACATTGCTTGATACTGTTATGAAACATAGGTAACGGCAGACCAAAAAATTGCTTGATACAGTTATTACACTGTTTAATAAACATGACCAAAGCTGCATCAGTGACAGCATCTTGCACAATGCATTAGTAAATGTATCGGCTTGCTCGTTGCTCCACATAATCTTCTTTACTGTTGTTTGTTCTTCGTCACAGTTTCTTGCAGGCAAACAGTTAAACAGATTCAATAATTTTATATTGTGTACTACCCCATATCTCTGTTGCATAGTATGACATTGGCTTCACCATAATATCAAATAATTTAAAGAAGATAGCTATGGCTATATTACCTAAACTCGACATGACTTCTTATGTTTTATATTTGGCTCTCCTAGTAAAATCTTCCAGTGCTGTTACAAAAGATAAAGATCTGGTCCAGTTGTTTGTGTCACTTCCGGATAATTTTGCCTGCATCTCTTATGGTCAAATCGTAAGATTCAGATACGATTGCGAAAAATGTGGGGCCAGTTGCCATCAGTTATAACTGGAACAATGGCGTCATATCAGTCTACTTTCATGAGGTAACTTTTTTAAACTCTGTCATTTTCTACATTTTCTTCTGGGCCAGTGGAAAGAGCGTGAGTCACTGAGACACTCATTTTTCAGTAGATTCAAAAGAATCATTGTATCATATGCATAGAAATGCAGTGAAAGTATTTAATACAGCCAAAGATTAGGAAATAACAACAGTGTTCAACTCGATTTTTTTGTTCTTAAACACGTGGTTGAAGTGAACGCATAGCCCTCATTGGCCTAATGAATTTTCTTCCACAGAAATCGAAAGTTGAATTTTCAAAACTGTAAAAGAAATCTCCAGAGGGCCTGTGACAGATATCACAAACATTTTTAGCCATTGCAAGGCAAGACACAATTTTAAGTCAAGTGTTAGAAAATTTCTCAAATAGCAAAGGTTACAAAAAAGATCAGTTTAAAATAACATGGTTATGAAGGAGATCAACCGAAATAAATGGTTGGTATTTCACAAGGAGAAGCAGTGGTAAACTGTGGAAAGAGGATGGGATTAAGCAACCTTCAATGATGGAACGAGATAATAGTTGACCAAATTCAGCATGTTTCTGTCAGGAGAAGTTCCGATAAAGAGGTCCACCTAGCACACGTCTGGTCATATTCAAAATAAGTGGTAACGTTGAAGCTCTAGCAAGCTGTTTTCTTGCCCATTAATAGATCTGATAGTGTTTGTCGATTAAATATGAATAATAAGCTGTGTATCTGCATGCTCACTGAAAACCGGAACCTTCCTGTGTATCCGCACAGATTTGGTCAAAATTCAATCATCAAAAATGGCACTAGCCTGCTCTATGGACCTCATGCAGTAACGAGATTAAAGGTAAAGGGAACAATCACGACATTACGCTCACCTGCATAAAGTCAGATCTAAACATGACCATAAACGGTCAGCTTCTTTTGAAAAGAAAACAGTAAGCGGGCTTTGTTTAAATGGTCAACATTTTAGGACCACGTCTGATCTTACAGGGTGTGCACGCTGACGTCATATGACATAGCCACCAAGCACATAATTCTTACAAAATCAATAGAGCGAAGACAATGAAAAAGCACCTCCCCAAATGCTAAGGTGATCAAGCAATTAACTGATTTTCTATGATTTTTAAAGTATACTCATGATTTTGTCCAGTTGTGTTGTCCAACCTAAATAGACACAAACAACTGGACCAAGACTGTAGTTTAGTGTTTAAAGTCAATCCCAGATATTTGTAACTGTTCACTACTTCAATTTGCTCCCCTTTAAATACCATCTGTCAGATTTAGACAAATACCCCCCTTTTCTCAAAATCATAACTTTAGTTTTATTTAAATTAACTTTTAGACCCAGTTTATCAGATGCTACATGCAAATTATTCATTTGATTTTGTAAACCTGAAGGTGTAGAGGAAATTAAGCTATGTCGTCTTCGAAAAGTAAGAGAAAATTTATTTCAACCAAGGTAGCAACTGAAAACCATGCCTTAATTCCTACTTCTTCGTTACATCAGCTATGAGAAAAAAGATCGTGGGAGATAGCTAGCAGCCTTGTCTGAAAGCCCCACCTTAAGCATGATTGCACAGATTTGTGTATTCCCTGTAACACGCAACATTTTTGTGAATGTTTTTACTTTTTCGAAAATTCTCCATCAGTTTTCTCTGTTAGCTGTAGAAAAAAATGTTCAAAGGTAGAGTATGACTTGCGGAAACCCGCTTGCTCCTCACATATTTTCTGAGAGAGGTCATTAACACTGCGTTCTCATGACATAAGGGAAGCAGCATTTTCATTGCAAAACATTGGAGAGCAAAAATAATAATACAATATTTAAAATAAAGGGAACTAAAAAGAACAAAATTATTTCCAAATAAATTTAAGAGAGAGAGAGAGAGAGAGAGAGAGAGAGGAGGAGGAGAGAGAGATTTTTAGAGAGGGAGAGAGAGTGAGAGAGAGAGGGAGAGAGAGAGAGAGAGAGAGAGAGAGAGAGAGACAATAAATTATAGGATACATATGTTTGCAAAGTTGGAGTGCAAACGCATCTATAGGCCTAGTTGTTGTGTAAGTTATCTTTTATTTGAATAAGCGTGAAGACGTTGTTAAGTGCTTTACAGATTCACACAGCACAAAATCGATGATTAATACAAACCTTTACTGTTGGCGCTGTTTAGTTTTGGCATGGTTATTTGACAGCATCTGTTTGCCATTTGTTCTTTTTCATTGATCGGGCGTATCTTGATTTGAACATTTGCAACACCTTCTCTTCTCGTACTCGTTGTTGACGCTGCGCTGCAACACTCCACATAAAGAGAAGAGGGTTAAGACCAGAATTGAGCGGTACCATGAACACGACCATGGCGTCATGCAACTGGTGTAATAATTCAAGCCCAAATGACAACAGCATTGTCACCACACCGAGGGAGAGCCAGCAAACAGCAGATGCAGAAAGCACATTTCGCATTAGATCGATTGAAAAATGTACCAGTTTCCTGTGATAATCCAGAACAATTTTGTATTTCGGAGTCCGTTTATTGATGACACATTGACAGGACTGAATATTGAGGCACAAAACTGAGTTGATGAAGACAATGACAGTGAGCCACTTGAACTGATGGCCAGAACGATGGCAATCAAATGAAGTCAGACGACAAAGACCAGACTGACCCTGTAGGCCCCAGTGTGACAACCCAGGAAGAAACGGAATCAGTGACAGCATCAGACTAACTGTCCATATTACTGAACATACCACATGAGCTGAAATATCATTGCAACGTTTTGTTCTTTTTGAAAGATAAAGAGTTTTAACGTGATCCCAAGTAATCAACCAAATGACTAAAACAGATACTTCTGTAGAAAAAAGGAAAAGAAACCCACTTGCCTTGCAGACCATACTTTCAGTCCATTTCTTTTCAAAATAGATATATGTTCCGTGGTATATTTCATTAGCTGCAATAGTAATAACACAATGAAATCCCATGCATAAATTAGCAAACAAAAAATTAATGAGAATCATTAGAAAATTGCTTTTAAACCTCTTTTCCATGACAATCAAAACTATGAAACAAATCAAACAAATAAAATTCCCCGCAATGGAGAACAAGGATATGACCCAGAAGTAAGTTAGGTGAAATTTGTTTGGTATCAAAAGCATACATGAAGGCATAAAAACATACTTGGGTACACATTTCAAGACACTGAACTGTTTAGGAAGTAAAACATCACAACAAAATCTGTAGTTTGATGAAACTATACTGCGCAACTGATATGACCGTGAGAACAGATCAAAGGGAAAGTCATCATATCTGTTCCCTGTAATATCCAATACACTCAACTCGGGCATGTTCTTAAAACCCATAAATGGAAAAAAGTGAAAGCCAGAGAATGATACGTTCAGATGTTTTAAATGTGGAAAATAGAGGTTGTTGAATAAATGAAAACGAGTGTTCGATAGATCAATGTGCTCTAAAGTATAATGAATTGGTTTATCAACAACACCATTTTGCCAGCGACCTAAGGGATTATTTCCTATTCTTAAATCTCTTAAGCTCGGTAAATTTAGAAACATTTCTAAGTTGATGGTCCTCAAATAATTACTGTTCAGATTTAAAAACTGCAGATTGCTTAACTCTACGCCAGACACATTCACCAAAAAACAATCAGACAAGCTGAGATATACAAGATAGCTGTTTTCCCTATAATCAGTAACAGTCATTTTGGAGCCTGAGCCATCAGCATAACGAAGTCCTGGGAACAGACTGGCACTGAAATATTGCTGACAAACAAACGAATGGCCTTCACATGCACAACCTTCAGGACAGGAGCCATCGCACATCAGCTCATCGTCTCGCTGCGGACACTGGCCCCAGCCATCACACAGATGATCTTCATGGACGCAGACTGCAGACTTTCTGCACTGATAGAAGCCGGGACACGTTGATCTCTCACAGCCTTGCTCGTCTTCCCCATAAACACAGTCAAACAATCTGTTGCAGAGAGTAAAGAGAGGCAGACAGTTCAGCCATTCAGATGGACATCTGTAATGGGTCTCAGGGCATGTTTCATTTTCTTTGACCACCTTTCTTATGAAATAACCAGTGCCGTCCATGGTAATGTAAAATTGTATTTTACCAGCTTTTTCCATGACCGTTTTCATGTAACTGGTGTTTTTGACACAACTGTCTTCGTCTGAATGGTCCAGACAATCTGAAAATTCATTGCAGTGTTGGCTCCATGTGACACACTGACCAGTTCTACAGAGAAAGCCGGCACATGGCGGATGTTCACAAAATGATTCATCACTGTTGTCTGGACAGTCTTCTCTGAAGTCGCACAGTAATGTGTGGTGCACTGTTGTGAACTCATCATCACACCTAAAAAGATCAGATTTGTATAAAGTGACGCTTGGACAAGGAAGCACATTGGGTATGGTCTGCTTGTTGGTCATGTTGACGATATCAATATATGGCTTTCTGCAATGGCTATTTTGATCAAACGACAAAAATGAGTGAGTTATGTGAATGTGAGGGCAACTCGATAGACACAGTTTTATATTAGTGGAGGTGAAGAGAGGTGAAGGTGAGAATGCCAAAAGATTGTTTGAAGAGAGCGCGCCAAATGGTTGTAATTTACTTTCACAAAGAATCATTAGTTTCAACAAGTTTTTATCTTCTTTACGTATCAAGTGAAATCCATTGTTTTCTAGATATAGCAATTCATCGCTGTATGCATTGTATAGATGCAAAGTTCTAAAGAAAACATACATCAACGTTTTATCTCGCCACATGAGAATGTTTCGATACATAAATGGTCTGGAATCCCAAGTTCTAAACTTATGCAATATTAGGGTCATCAACTGGTATTTGCTAAGAAAATGGAAAAATATGTTAAAATCTGTTTCTGTTTTCATTGTGGCTGGAATCCCACCCCTGCTAAAGCATTCATAAACTAAAGCATCAAAATACAGATACGAGTTTTTCATGACCACAAAAAAACATTTGTCTTGTGAAGCCATCTTTCCTGGGCATCTAGGATTGCTGTAGGGGCAGAGTTGTTCATCCAATCCATCTACACATTCTGTTTTCAAATTGCAATGCAAGTGTTGGTGAAGCTTGGAGTAAAACTCTACCGAACAATTGTACAAACCAGTGGATTGATTCTGTATTCGATGAAAACTACTTGGATTCCATGAAACAGTGGAGAACAATATTTTTGCATACTTAAAAGCCCCAATCTGAGAAATTTGAATATAAGCATTGGATGCCATAACCAGTTTCGCTGGGGTTAATACTGGGTCATGCAGTTTTGCGACATGTAGATGAGCCGTGCTTGGGTTTCTGTAGATCAGTCTTATTTCGCTTTCTGAACGCAATCTGAAGTGACTTATTTGATGAATGCTGACCATTGTGATTGTGTTCGGGTAGACTGACAACGTTTTGTTTAGAAAGTAATGGGAAAAGAAGCCCATTCCACCTGGTATTAGCATATACCCAGAATATTTCGTACTGCAGCTTAATAAAAACAGTTGGTTTTTGACAATCCTGATTTCAATTCTAACAGCAGGATAGTTTTGATGTTGAATAGATACAGTTCTATCTGCTATGAAAACGTTTTCTTCCAGAGAATGTACACCGCATTTCAGGTAGTTTAATTGCCAAGTTCGTCTTGTACTTATATTGATATTCCATTGTCTTGCCTTACACCAATATTGCCTCCTCTGGAAATGGATGAGCATGTGCATATATTTTGCTAAGTTTCCGTTCACACGCATAATACAAAAAGCTGTTAGTTTCCCGCACACACTGTAGACTGCTCCCTGGTGGGAAATCCTCCATGACAAATTTTCCTCACAGTCTGATCTCTGCTTTTGCAGTACTGTGTATCCTGTGCGGTTCTGCTTGAAGAAATACTGTAATCCAGGACAGACCTCAGTGACATTTAAAGACGAGGAATAAGCATAGTTTATGTCGTGGGTACCTTCTTGGCTCAACATGAATATAGTGTGGACCATAATTAGAAAATGGGTCAATATCTACAGACTACCAGAATATGATGGTTTGACTTAAAAGAAACATTATACGGTGTAGAGAGATAAATGATATTTATGAAGCAAACAAGAAAATCCAGAAAATGACAGAGTAAAAAAAATGACGTAATGAAAGTAGTCTGCTATGAAGAAGCAGAACCATAAAAGAAGCAGGCATTTCCAGAACTGTTCTATAATGAACTAACAATGAGCTGTGTATCTACATGCTGTATGAAAACCTGAATCTGTACATCCCCACAGACTTGGTCAAGATTCAATAATACAAAAATGGAACTAGCCCACTTTATGGCCTCATGCAATTACGAGATTGAAGGGAAAGAAAACCATCACAACATCCCCATGACCCACATAGAGTCCTGATCTTCTTCTTCTTCAGCCAATGATGTCCACCTGCCGTAACCGGCAATAACTGACATATATTGGGGTTCAAAGAAAAATCGCTGCGCGGGAGAAAAAAAAGCCTAGACAGATAAGAGAGCATGTAGGGCCATTAGGCACCCCCGGCGAGTCCGAGAACTCCTGGCCCCCATCTAAATCTGATCGAAAACGGCTGGCTTCTGTTGGAAAGAAAACAGTGAGTGGGCTGTGTTTGAATAGTCAAAATTTAGAATTATTATAGGGTATGCACGCTGATGTCACCATGATGTCAGCATAGCCACCAAGAGCATAATCCTTACAAGATCCATAGAGTACAGACAGTGAAACAATCTCCCAAATGCTAAGGTGATCAAGCAATTAACTGATTTTCTGTGATTTTTTTTAAAGGTATACCCATGATTTTGTGCAGTCATGTCATCCAACCTAAAGCAATACAAACAATTAGACAAGGACTGTACCTGTTTTTCAGATGATAATTTACTTTGTGGCACCTACCTACCTTGTTGACCATCATCTTTGACCTTCGACAAGTCAAAGTTTTGTCTTTGGCATATCTTTGCAATTTTACAGTTACAACGTCCACAGTTACTGAGATGGTAGACTAGTTCAAAGTTACAACAAATGCATAATATTCTTTGCCTTAATGACCTAGTCTTTGGCCTTTTTGTAAGTTGAAATAATCTTGAAAACTGTTATATACAATTATTTCCAAATTTAGGTAGAAGTATATATATGAATTTCATGTGACCCACGTCCTGCTGACTTTGACTTTTGACCACGAATGGAGTCAATTCCATAGACCTAAGCGTGCTAAAGCTTGTGGGTTACTGTCAAATCTATATCATCTTCCCATTCACGGTTTCCGTGCGTGGAGGAAGAGGAAGGAAGGTAGGTATAAATGGGAAAGAGTTCTAAACCCACTGAACAAATGTAGGAGGAGAAAAAAGGACCAAGGACATGTCTGCCACTCGGCGACACCTTCCAGTGTTTGAACATTGTTTCGCATACTTGACTGATTGAATAATTGACTGTGTGGTCTCATATTAAAATACAGTAAGCTTAGTTGTCACAGAAAACGTAAAATATTCTTTGTAAACTATTTTTAAGAGTCCTAGCGTCGACAGAAGATATAGTTCAGCCTTAAAATTGAAAATTAGAAGCAGCCATTTTGGAATTTGCGCAAACGGGTCTTTAGTAGTCTAAGTCACTTTGCTTGCGATGGCTTTTTAAAATCCGTGTCAGTATACCAATCGCCATGTCAAATTGGAAACAAAATTGTCACAAAGTACGCTTACACGATTGTGCCAAATATGACAACATTCGCTTCCCGCTGACAGCAATTTAAACAACTGAATTGATAATCCGAAAGCCAGAGCTATAAGGACGTTCAAAAATAAGCTTAATAAACAACATATATAGAAAACAATATGTTCAGTAAAACAGACTTTTTCTTAAAATAAACAGTGATTCAATGATTATTTGCATGTGACTAACAATAACAATAAAATATGTGGACAGAGGATAAGAATTTTAGTTATAGATATATCATAGTTTAACAGTCGATAAGCAAGGAACAAATGAATCCAATGAAACAGAATTGACTAACATAGTCTTTATTTTTCTACAATTATTTTCTTAGCTTATCATACCCCCCCCCCCCCCCCCCCCCTTCTCTCTCTCTCTCTCTCCTCTCTTGTGACATATTCTTCTGCGCAAAACAGTTGCGCGCAGTATCAGTCTCTAAAGATTTATGGCAAATTCTCTCTCTCTCTCTCTCTCTCTCTCTCTCTCTCTCTCTCTCTCTCTCTCTCTCTCTCTCTCTCTCTCTCTCTCTCTCTCTCTCTCTCACACACACACACACACACACACTCTCTCTCTCTCTCTCTCTCTCTCTCTCTCTCTCTCTCTCTCTCTCTCTCTCTCTCTCTCTCTCTCTCACTCTCTGTGTGCCAAACATTCGCTCGCAGTAGCAGTCTCTAATGATTTATTGCAATCGCCCCCCCCCCCCCTCTCTCTCTCTCTCTCTCTGATTCTATGCGCAGCACAGATCAATGAACTCACAGAAAAGTTTTTTTTTTAAAATCACCAATGATTTACGGCAATCTCTCTCTCTCTCTCTCTCTCTCTCTCTCTCTCTCTCTCTCTCTCTCTCTCTCACACACACACACACACACACACACACACACACACACACACACACACACACACAGTAACACTCACGGAGAGAGAGAAGGAGACACACACACACACACACACACACACACACACACACACACACACACACGTGCGCATATATACACATTTCACGAACGAACACTTCAGACAGTTATACAAATACATGTTCATATTATCTCTCCACCCCTTCCCACTTGCACACACACACAAACGCTAGCTCTCTCCCTCCCACTCTCTCTCTCTTTCTCTCTCTCTCTCTCTCGCTCTCTCTCTCTCTCTCTCTCTCTCCCCCTCTCCTCGCCTTCAAAGACGATCAATGGGACAAAAAAGGGAGTGAAAGTGGTAAACGACCTGACTCGTCACCAAGCCAAAACAAGTGTCAGAAGCCAGAAAGCAAAGCAAGGTCGCCTACTTCAAGAACGGTCATCTGATGATTGAACCTTGACAGCCGGAACCCCATGACGCGTGCAGAAGTCGCACGTGGTGTCTTACCCACCACCTACAATCTTCAGCAGCAGTCCGCAAGTCACCGACACCTCCAGAGACTGTGGCCTCGAATCAGAGGCCACACGCCTGTTGAAGATAACTCTCCAAATAATCAAGTTCTCCCAGAAAGCAACCATCTTCACCCACTGTTCATGGTGACGAGAACTTAGGCTCAGGCAACGAACAGAATTGTACCTTGTGAATTCTGGTGACAAGGACAACCCCGGCTGCGCCACCCAGCCATTCCGCTCCCATGGAAGAAATATGCAAATTTATAAAGAAGCCATACCCGAAACTAGAGCGTGAAATGCTAGATCAACCAGCCATGCGGCAGTAGTTTTGGGTCTAGTGACTTTGACCTTTGACCAATGGCCTTCATTATCGTATATTATGGCCTTGGTATCCTAATTACCTACCTGTATGCAAAATATCAGCCTCCTAAGTGTCTCCGTTCAAATACTATTAAGGTAACATAGCTTGTCAGCCAGCCAGGAACAGAAGACAGCCCTGAATACATCAACCAGCTTTCACTACGCAGCTGGTTAAACATTTCTAGCTTCGCCTTGGGGCTGGTAATCCATAAGCCTCTGTTTCGCAACAGTAACAGACAGAGAGAGAGAGAGGCAACAGAGAGAAAAAAACATACAAAACAGCATGACACATGAGTTTCACCCCTCAAACACATGCAGGTTACATGCTGGCTTACTTTCTTCCCTGCTAGACAACCAGTAAAGCACGTTTGGCTGTGTCGTCTCACTCTAAGCTCGATTTTTGTTCGGGCAGCAGTCACTGGAGCGCGCACACATCGCCCTGCCTGCTGGCTTGGGCGAGGATCCTAGAAAATCAGGTGCCCAGCAGCATTTTCAGTTCCAGTGACCTTTACATTTGACCTTGAAGCTGTTACATGATGACAGTCTGTCCCGATAAAACTGCCCATAATTTCAAAACCGTTGGCGTTTATATAACCATATATATATTCATGATCATCGTCACAGAGGAAACCCAGTGAAAGACATTTTGAAGAGGCCAATAGCACAGTGAGAGTGAGAGCTGAAGGGGCTCCGAAAACAAGTGTTCATAGTTTCAAAACCGTTGGCGTTAGACCACTACAACCATAATATATATTTGTGATCAGCATTAACAGGGGAATGCTGTGGAAGACATTTTGAAGGAGCCAATAGCACAGTGAGAGTGAGAGCTGATGGGGTTCTGAAAACGAATGCTCGTAATCTCAAAACCGTTGGCGCTAGATCACTATAACCGTGATCAGCATTAACAGGGAAATGCAGTGGAAGACAGTGAGAGTGAGAGCCTATGGGGCTCCGTGAACATGGACTACAGTGGGAGACATTTTGAAGTGCTATTCTGGCAACTGTTACTCTAAAGACCTGTGCCGGGTTAAAAGCTGCCGCGATGCGAAGCGAGCACAGGGCGTGTGAGCATGGGGCGTTGCTGCTAGTAGCCTCTAATAATATTCGATACGTCTTCTCCCTACAATCCCTTGATGTCAATCAATGTTCGATTCAACAACATTCACCCCTTATTTCGTTGTGGATATGATTTGATTCCTCAATACTTGTGTGAGTGATTTGTGTGTCTGGGGATAAAGAAGAGTGTTTATCATGTATTTCTATTTTTTTTATTCATTGATGAGGGTGGGTGTTTTACATGTCATATGAAGGTTACGTCAGTTATTGGCGGAATAGTGCTGATGATAGCGGTGGTGTGTGTGTGTGTGTGTGTGTGTGTGTGTGTGTGTGTGTGCGTGCGTGCGTGTGTGCGTGCGTGCGTGCGTGTGTGTGTGTGATATTTCATGCTTCATGCATATCTCTTTTTTTTTCGTTTGTCTTTTTTGGGTCATATTTGCTTGTTCGATTACTTGTAAACTAAATTGCGCATTATTCTTTGATTTATTATCATTGCTGCTGTGTTTTCGTTAAATATTGATGATTGGTTGATTTAGCCTGATTATTTGTTTATTCATATAATAAGTTTGTTTTTGTTTACTTTTATAAAAAAGTTTTAGAGGGCCTCATGAAAAGAAGTTATTGTTGGTTATTCAGTTATCCTCATTAAACATTTCAAGCTTCAACTCTCTCTCTCTCTCTCTTTCTCTCCCTCTCTCTCTCTTTCTCTCTCTATGCGCAATATTTTATAGGCCTGGCCTAAAATCTCAATCCTTGCGTAATAAAGTGTTCAAGTGTCAAGTCTCTCTCTCTCTCTCTCTCTGCGCAATATTTTATTTCTTATATATCTGTTCAAAGCGTTCCAATAGGAATTGTTCGGAAATAATAATAAGGGGAGTAATTTCATGGTGTGTGGGAGTGATCTTGCCTAATTCAATCGGTCAAACAGGGGAAGTTACTCTACCATCAGGTAGATCCCCAGCTCTCGCCTCGTGTGCTTGAGCAGACAGACAGCACTTAGAACACCGTGCGTCATTCTAAAATTGATGTTATTTATGTTTTCAAACATTTCCTGACTCCTGACTCTCTCTCCCTCTCTCTCTCTCATCAGAGGAAAATGCCCCTCTCTCTGTGTCCCCCCCTCTCTCATCAAAGGAAACTGCCTCTCTCTCTCTCTCTTAGTAGATTTAGAATCGTTAATAGAATGTATTTGGCTAGAGGTTAAATAATTATTCGAGATCCCCATCTTTTTTTTAATTGGTTTTGTTTACAGGAATCCCTCCGCAACGTTCAGCTGGCTAGACGATTTTGTTGCCATGATGGTCAAGGTGACCCGCCACAATAATAATGTTCTGAGCTGCCTTAACCCGTTCATTGCCAGAGAAAATATCTTCTTTATTATTAGAAAGTGAAAAAGAGACATATTAGACTCAATCTGAAAAAACCCCCAAAATAATTTAATGGTCTAGAGATATATCTTTACTGACTTGTCTAAAACAAAAACCATCATTCCAGGGCTATGACATCAAAAACTAGAGCGTGAGAACGCTAGATCAACCAGCCGCGCTGCAGCATTTTCGGGTCCAGTGACCTTGACCTTTGACCAATGACCTTCATTTTCCAACTTGGCCTAGATATTCTAGCTACCTATCCGAACTCAACGTTTGACGGAGTGAGAGCCGAGCAGTAAGACAAGTAAAGGGAAGTAACAAGGTGCTGTTGTGGCTGGTTGCGGAAACAAGATTTGCTTCCCTTGCCAAAACAAAATGGCTCCACTGACCTTGACCTTTGACCGATGTCCTTCATCTTCTAACTTGACCTAGATATCCTATCTACCTATACGCTTGTGATATTTGAGGGTCCTTCCGTTCAAACGTTATTGTGGTAACATAGCCAGCCAGTCAGGAATGTGGAATGCTCTGAAAACACTAACTAGCGTTCACTTCGCGGGTGGTTAAGTATGAGATCAATCATCACATGCCCAGTAAAGTAGTAGACACGGGGCAAGGCAGGGAAGGGGGTACTACTTCTTCTTCTGCCTTCCCAGGCCATATGGCCATAATGGGTAAGGTACAGTATGAGTCCGTTTAACAAAACATTTTCACTGGTCTCCCCCGCTGTGTACAGCCGACACATTCAGATTTCGGAGGAGCTCAAAGGAGAAAAGTTATTTTGAAGATTGTTTTTGGAAAAAAAAAAGAAGGCAGGAGAATGGGCCAATAAGTCAGAAAGATAGTAGATGATAGAAAGCAAAAGGGAAAAGGCAGAGTCAAAGAGAGTGGCAGATTAGAGGAAGTTGTAAACCAGCACAGAACTTCCAGGTGGGGGAACAATTTTTACTAAAGACCTCCCCCCCCCCCCCTGGTATTCCCACGGGAAGAGACTTGTGGAGGGGGTGGGGTCGTCCAGCTCCCCGTATGGAGGCTCGAGGCATCCACCCACTGCCCCGAGAAGGGGGGTTTATTATGCATGTTATTAACTATTGAGAAAAAGTGTAGTAAAACATGATTCATTTTAGAGTGGCTTGGACTGAGAAGAAAAAAAAGAGTGTAAATCTGTAAATTTCGGGGATGAAAGATTTTTACGGTGAAATATGTATTTTTGCTTGAGTTTTGGCCTTTTTTTTTGGGGGGGGGGGGGGGCGGGTACCCTGTATACCAAGGAATTGCACAATTCCTCTTTCAGAATAAAAACGATGCACTTGAATGTTCTGTGTACTTGAGAATGTTGTCCAATGTGGCGGTAAGGTTTAACCGAGGCATGGTTACCGCTACACCTATCTATATTGTTAAAAACTCGGGACTTTACTGGTGTTGCACTGCCTCCAGGCATTGCAGCCAGTATTGTTCCCAACATCTTTGTATTTACAAATGTACCCATATGTGTCTATGACCGAGAGGACGTAAAACATCATTTTCATCGTTCTGTGTACTTGTTTTGTTCTGTGTGATGACACACTTGTAACACATGTGACATAACACACACACACATGTGACATGACACACACTACTTTCCTCTTTCACATGTACATAAGTGTTATATATATGTACGTGTTCTGCTTTGCAAAGAGAGACGGACAGAGAGATAAATGGACATACATGAACACTTACATAGATCATAAGGTACGCACAACTATGGAACCGTTTTCAAAAGTATTTATTAACTGCTTTCCCCATGATTAGCCAAGTGTGCCAGAACTCGTACATACAGGCATGGGAATTAGAGAAGACAAAAATGACTGAAAATTGGGGTCTGGAAGCAGGCATAGGAACAAGGAATAAAAAACAACTGAAAACCGTGTGTGTTGGGATACAGCCCCCAGAAAATGAATCTTCTTCTGTTATCTAAGCCTTAAAAACAGTATTAGAGATAAGACTGATATATTTAGTTCATTTTGCATTCATTTATAACCAATAACTTAAGTTTTACTCATTGGGCTTCTTTTTTTTTTTTATCTCATAAATGTCCTCTTGGACCATCAAAAAAGCTGAAACTTGCAAAAAAAGACTGAAGAGGACCATCAAAAAAGCTGAAATCAGCCCAAAGACTGACAATTCCCATGCCTGGGATAGGTTTACGGTCAATATTATGTCAGCCTGACATAATACACATGCTGTTGTTTTTTCCTGTACATTCATTGTTTGCCCAGTTCACTGAACGCTGTTAAAACGAGAAAGCACTGATATTGTGAAAACCTGAACTCCACCGAGGTGACTCAGCAGCAGTGCAGCGTCTCCTCTGGTGGTTGCCTCCTGACAGCCTAACATAGATTCGCTTCCCTTGGACTGCAGATTTCGGATTCTGCGATGACCGGAAAAAAACAGGGTGTGGCTGCGAGTTGGGACTGAGTGGCGTAGGGGCAACGCCACTGTATGGCCCAGAAGATGGCACATCAAAACAATAATAACAAAAAAGAGATATATATATTAAAAACCTCCCAACTGAGAGGAAACTCAAGTCTTAATTTCTACATCATCTTCTGTGCTTGCGGTGATTTCTATCTGCATTCACTACAGTGGAACCTCCCTTACAAAAACCTTTAAAAAATCATCCAAAATGAGGTCTTATAAGGGAGGTAATTTAAATAATGACAAAGCGCAATGTCTCAGGGAAGTAGGTCTTACGTGGGAGGGAGTCTTATAATGGGATGTCTTATATTATAAGGGAGGTTGCACTGTATAGGCAAATGTTAAGAATAGCCCCCTCCTCTTCCCCTTCCATTCATTCCAGATGGTTAGGGTTAGGGATAGGGTTAGGGATAGGTTTAGGATCAGTTAAGTGTCAGTCTCGTAACATACCATCATGTTTTCTATTTTTTTGTGGATTAGACGGTTTCAGGTTAGGAATAGGGTTAGGAATAGGGTTAGGAATAGGCTTAGGGTCAGTTTAGTGTCAAATACACACTTAAAACAAAATTGATGACTAATCTGACACTAAACCTATCTGTAACCCTAACCTGAAACCGTCTGAAAACAATGCCTCACTATAACATTTCAGTATTTGTTCCGCTATGTCCCAGGCTCACTATGTCCCGCTCCCTCTAAGTGGTTACATGTCTATGTTCATGTGTCGATGTGTCATGACTTCTGGTCATTTTGGTACCTTGTACAGTGAAGATGACCAGTGGTCAGTGACAATGACCAGTGGTCACCTTGACTTAAAAATCAAATGTTGATTCCTAACAGCGTATTTCCTGTCACCAGATGATTATTTTATGCACTTGTATAATGCAGATGACCAGTGGTCACTTTGACTTAAAAATCATATAGACACGTGGTCATGTAACCACTTAGAGGGAGTGGGACATAGCGGGCCTGGGACTTAGCTGTATGGACCCACTAGAAAACCATGTTCCGCATTTTGGAGTTTAGTTGCATCCGTTTGATTTTACTGTATTATGAAAGGAAAGCATGGGGAAAAATACTGAATTTGGAAGTTCATTCTTTCACTGAATTTGGGAAAGAGAGAAAATCTGTTTAACGTCCTCCGGTCTGGAACACACACACGGGACATTAGTAGATGTAAAGATGGTGGGAACGATCCTGGAGGCAATACAACATCAGGAAAGTCCCGAATTTTTAACAATGCAGATGTACAGTGAATTTGGAAAAAAAAAGTCATTCTCTCAAAACAATCTAATCTAGTAACTCATATTTTTTAACATTGTTTGAAGGTTAATATCATATTTGTCAATAATAGGCAGACCTGTTTACCCCCTACACAAGTCTTGAGTAGTCTGGATAGCTGAAATGAGTAGTTTGGGTGCAAAATGTGTAGTTTTATTCATTAAACCATCAAATAATGTTAACTGAAAATGAGTAGCAATCAAGAATTAAAGAGCATTATTTTCAGTTTTCATTGAAGAGTAGTAGAGGTTCAAATTGAGTAGAATACTACTCGAAAAGAGTAGAGTAAACAGGTCTGAAAAGGTAATGATAATTTGTAGCTTTTTTAGTACATCTTTTACATGTAAAGAAAAGTCATAAAAATAAACATGAAATGAATATTAGAAAACCAGAACATCTGATAGCCCAAGTTAACTGAAAATTGCATAAACATTTTCAAAAGAGATACTAACTTCCCCCCCAATTTTTTTGTTTTAAATTAGAAGAAACAAAAGTTAATACTGCATCTGAATGATTAATGTGATTTGTTTTAAAAACTAGTAAAGGGAAATTCATTAAATTTTAGATGATAGCCCTGATTTTGACAAAACCCATAACCATAATTTTTCAAGTTACGCAATCAGCAGATACACATACTGACAAAGGCAAAAACAACCTCCTAGGCAAAACTAATATAAAATGACAAACCCCAAAGTTGAAAATAAATGGTAAAAAAACATACTACTTGTAATTGGTATTAGTCAAATTTGAACCAAAATTGTTTTGGTACATTAATAATAATAATTAAAAAAACACACACAATACAAGACATGAACACATTCATGACCAAATTTATCGACTATCAACCACCAGCACATGATTTGTATAGGTACAACAATGATATGAATTCTGAGATATAAAACAATGATATTGATATGTAACGTGTGATATGTTCTAGGTTATATCATAAGTCGAAAGACAAAACACTTCCAGAGTATTCTCGTCATTCTGACTAGGTCACAAAAAAAAGGTAAATGTAAAATTATTTTGAAATAAAGTAAAAACCATGTCATGAGAATTTAAATGCGTAGCATAACATGAGCGGAAGGAATGACCTCAAGAAACACCGACATTCAAAACCAGAACTTTTTAAAGATCTGCATTATGAGCTTACGTTAATGTAGATAAGCTGTTTTGCATTTATACATCACATGTTCATCATATACCATATCGTCGGTGAAATTCAAAAACCTCGTACCTTGATTTGGGGGGTGGGTGGGTGTGTTGAGTTAGATACATAGCTCTCTAATTTTTCCCGCCACCTTCCACCAAAAGCTTGTGTCTCTAACGACTTTCTGTCTAGGGTAAATGAGGTTGTGTAAATGGACGAAAAATTTCTTAAGTCCCAAATTCAGATCTAGTTAAGGACAAAAACCTTGTATCTTCATTCTTTTCAAGTATTAAAAACTAAACAAAAAAGTAATTTTAACAAAATGCTGGACTAAACTTGCAATGTCTTGAACAACATATTCATCATAGTTAGTGGTAAAGACGGTTAATTTTGAAAAGTTTTAAAAAAACTACCAAAATTGAGATATGAGGTTTTTGAATTTCACCGATGATATTTGACAGACTTCATATTATTAAAGACACCCTCCATATTTAACACAAATTTAATCTAAATGTTTTTAAAATTTATTTTGTCAAGCACTTGGAGAAAGTGGAGAAATGTACATTATTATCATTACACGTATTTTTGTGATAACAATTACTTACTATATTATTAGTGTGCAGGCATCTCGGTCAGGAAAACAGTATCGCCTTATAATCTATAAAATATGGTACTTATTCTGAGTGCATGCTTCTTCTTTAATTGCTTTTAAATGGTGTCACTTAGAGACAGCATGCATCTCAAAAATCGGCTGCGTCATCTATGCAATATAAAACAATACACAGACAGATAAGGCAAGCGACAGGCCACATACCAGGCAAAACTGACTTTTTAAAAAAATAGAAAAGAACGGTTCAGTAATTTGGGCGCTGTGAAATGGAAGATATTTTTGTCATATACATGCACATGACATTTTTTTAAATAGAAAAGATCGGTTCAGTAATTTAGGCGCTCTGAAATTGAACATATGTGATGCAGCACAGGAAAACCAGGCTAATGTCGTAAATGATCACTTTTGACTTATTCATATTTTCAGAAAGGCCAGAGACAACAGATTAACAGGCAAAAAACAGAATTCATCTATCTCTAATAGTTTATTTTGAACAATTTTTCAATCAATCAAATCTCTCTCTCTTTCTCTCTCTCTCTCTCTCTTGTGGCTGGCCGACTTTAGCTGGGTATTCGCGTACTGCATCACATATTTTTGCTCACATACACAAGCTTATATGCCATTTTTTAAATAGAAAAGATCGGTTGAGTAATTTAGGCACTGTGATTGTGTGAAATGGAACATATTTTTGCTCACATACACATGCTCATATGACTTTTTTAAAATAGAAAACATCGGTTCAGTAATTTAGGCGCTGTGAAATGGAACATATTTTTGCTCACATACAGACGCACGCGCACAGACAGACAGACAGAGAAATACACAGACCCTCACTGTGATTGCAAAGTACTCCTGTTCTATGGAACTCGGAGTACAAAAGGAAAATAGTGACATTGTCGTATTGACTGGTAACCCACCCTGAAAAAAAAGCGATGTAATGGATGACTAGTGTTTAATTCAATTAAATAATAGCGGATGTAATAAGTACAATAAACACCATTACATTGCTCAAAGCACCATGACGGAATGAAAATAAACACCAATTATTAAGATCCAGTAAGGCACAGTATAATAACGATAATCAAGTGGAGTATTTTATTTAAATAAAAAATTACCTCCCACAGCTCACATTCTCAGCATCAGAAAGTTAGACCCAGATTTCACTGCCTAGGCCCTAAGCTTTCCCATTTTCCAGCAGCAGTGAGCCTGCCAAAAATAGACCTCTCCCTTTTTGTTTTCTCCTGCTGCCTTCAAGGCCTTTCTGACCTTTTAGTTACCTCTCCCTTACTGGCTGGATAGAGATAACAGTCTCTCTCTCTCTCTCTCTGGTGGCATAGGTAGCGAGTTTAAAATTATAACAGCAGTGGTGCTGGCTCAGATGAGAAGCAGGCAGGAAAAAGGAAGGGTAAGTGGCTAGAGTGGGCCAAACTTTATAAAGCCAGAATGCGGCAAAAAAGCATGCTGTGCTCCGTGGCATTAGTTAAATCAGTCCTGCAGAAGATTCTAAGACGGAGAATACTGAATTCAAATACTTATCCACCCCCAACTCCTTCCAATTTTTGAAGTACATTTTTATCCTTCAAAATGCATATAGGCATTTTCAGTTGTTGTTGTTCCCTGGCTTAACGACTCCAGGGATCATCCCAACAGCCAGAGCACTTGAACAATTCAGTACAAATGCACCAGCTAGGGATGAGAACATTACGTGCGTGACCGTTTTTGATTACCCCGCCATGTGGGCAGCCACACTCCGTCTTCAGGGGATTTTAGACTGATGATGTTATTATGCTGGGAGCTTGTCATGGCTTAAGACAATCCCCGCACAACCATTCAGAGCATAACAACATTTTGATGTAGCCTTGGCGTTCTAGCTTATGTCAACTGGTCTGACACAGCCTCATGCCAAGGCAAAGGCATTTGCAGTGAAACTCACAAATCACTTTGCTTTCTTTTCCTTAAATAATCAGCCATTGAAGAAATCGTCGAAACAACCAAGCCGAGTCAAAACAGAATTATGAGAAACTCGAAGCCTCATTTTTTTGTTTTAGAAAACTTAAATCAAATTCAGACTTGTGTGAAGTCTGTGGAAACAAGTCATTATCATGAGAGCAATAAGCAGTAAATACTATTTAAAGATGCAGTTCTAATGAGGCTTTATACCAACAATTATCGTGCCCTGAGATGCGAACACCACCTACTTAAGATTATCACCCTTGCCTGTCAGGTACTACTAGTACTACCGGTAGTAATATAGCCACAGAAAATTATGTGCTCCTGACTCGTCACCAGGGGGCATCAGCACTTCGGGCCTAAAATTATCACCCTTTTGTTTCGGCAAGGAGTAGTATAAAGCCTCATTCAATGTATGTATTCAAATGTTGTGCTTCTTTTTATTTCAAAAACGGAAAAAACAGATTTGATAGCCTTGAGATAAAATGCAATTTCTGCTATATTTCACTTTTATGGCAGAATTTTTCTGTTGCAAATGTGAATCAAACTGAAGTTGATATGAATCTGACTCTTCCTTGTGAAGAACTCTTGTGTCCATGGCCTTATCACCAAGTTGTTAAAATGTACCGTAATTTTCGGACTATAAGGCGATATTTGACTCCAATTTCGACATAATTGGGCCTAATAAATGAGGGCGCCCTATTAGTGAACAAAATCGTGAGAAGAGAGGCAACGATTGCCGTACTCAATACAGTCTACTGTGAGTCACAACATCGAAAATGGCAACGAGTCGCCAATACGACGAATACTCACGTTAAAATGCTTCAAAATCCCTATTATCATCCGAGATACTGTCCAACAGATGCCATAACCCTTCATTGGATGTAAAAAGCATCGTTGTAGAGCTTAAAATGCCATAATTCTACAAGTTTTTACGAGAAAAAAAAGTCCAAACACAACAACCGGAATTCGCAAAAACGGAAGTTCGATTATTTGAGAAAGGAGCCAACTCTCGTTTATGACAGCAGTAATGGCATCGGTAAGCGTTTAAGCCGGCGACAGACTATGTGACTGCCTCATATGACGCAATCACGTCATGATGTAGATCAAATTTTGTTTCCCGCACAGAAGACATCACAAGCCATCTGACTCGATCAGTGAAATTTAGAACCCGCCCTATTCGGCCCTGTCACCTGACTGAGCCCGACTGAGTCAGACTGATCGAGTTAGATGGCATGCAAATGAGGTGAAACGTCACGACCTGATCGAGTCACATGAGGCAGCCACATAGTCTGTCGCCGCCTTTACAGGACATGTACGGGCTTCAAACTTCGACTTTCTTTTGCGAGGCATGTATCACCTTATAAACGAGGGCGCCTTTTACTTTAATTTTTTCAGATTTTTCTTGATAATTGTCCTATTCGCCCTATACACAGCAGCGCCTAATGATCCGAAAAATACGGTACACCAATGATCACAGATGTAATGAACTGATATTACTACTTGTGGCGGTGCCATAGCCGATGAGGTTTAACTGAGGCGTGGTCACCGCTACAGCTATCTGTATTAATTATAAAAAAATTGGGACTTTACTGGTTTCGTACTGCCTCCGGGCATTGCCTCCAGTATTGTTCCAACCATATTTGTATTTACAAATGTCCCATATGTGTCTGATTCAGACCAAGAGGACGTAAAACTCCATTTTCTCTCACACCAATGATCACATTATATGCGTGATAACCCAAACCAAGTTCACACTGCATATTTATGTACCGCATTTTATGGACTATAAGGCGATACTTTTTTTTCAGAACTGAGACCCCTGCGCCTTATAATGTGACTGATAAAATAGTAAGAAAAAAGAGTAACAAAATCTGAATTTTGTGTTCAATTTTGGGAATGCGACTTATAATTAGAAGTAGTAGTAGTAGTAGTAAGGACAGGCTCTTAAGCCTAGGCCTCGCGACCTATATATGGCAATGACGTTGCATAATTATTTTGGGTCTGAGCAAGTTTTTCAAGGACAATCAGTCAAAATCATTAACAAAACTGAAATTTCTTACTGGAATCCAGAAGATTTTTAAAGGTGTTAATATTAGTTGCAAACTTGATGTTAGTACTTAGTTCATTCCAATGAACAGCAACTCTATAAGAAAATGAAGATTTTCTTCTATTACTTTGACAATGCCTAATAAAGATTTTGCCTTCTGACTTTCTAGTGATGTTAAATTGTGGAACAGAAAAGAAAGTTTCAAAATTGATGTCATCAATACCATGGAAGATCTTATAAGTTTGTATAAGGCTGCCTCTCAACCTCCTGCCCTTAAGAGAGTGTAAGTGTCTTAGCCTTTCAATGTATGACATGCTTTTACATTATTTTAGCAGTTTTGTGGCATGTCTTTGAACTTTTTCTATCTGATTAGACTGCCTTTTCAAAAAAGGACACCATATAGCAATGATGTCAGGTGCACCTTGTAGTCCGTAAAATACGGTACACAAAGATAACTAGAACTGGATGCTAACGTGTGTGCGCGCTTTGATTTGATTTCTATCAAGATTCAGCGCCGTATAAATACTGTATGTTGTTGTTGTGTCGTTTTACAATGAAGGAAATCTTCATTTGGCAATTGAAACAAATTAAGACATTTTTTTTTAACTAGAACTGTTCATGGACTGATCATGTTGCTTGAACCCTCTCACTCTGATCAATCGAACCGAGAATCGATCATGAGTACCAAGTGATGGGAAGTAACTCCGAACATCACACCTAAATCTTTTATTTTTAAAAATCCCCCAGAATAAACTCACATTTAATTTCTGAAAGATGCATATTGAATAGCAATGATGATATTTTCATTCCAAAGCTAACACACTGTCACACAACAAACCATGAATTGGAATTAAAAAAATCCGTAATGGCGCTCCGAGCATCGCGCCGAGTCAATACTGCGCACGTCACTTGGAAAGAAGAAAAAACTTTGGGGTCACTTCGAAAAATCCGTTCAAAAAGACTAGTGGGTGCTTTCCCTTGCTGTAAAAACCAAAAACGGACCAGCGAGACTGAGGTAAAGGAAGCACTAACTTAGTATATTGCATTGTGGGTAGGGCAAAAGTGAAAGTGAAACTACTAGACCGGGCGTTCAGCGGGCGCAATCGGCGCTACGGGAGCCACTGGTAAAAAAACAATTTGGTCAGATCTGGCGTCTGTAGCCTTGAGAGAGTTAAGAGCCAATTACATGTTTAACTCTTCTAGCACTACATCCGCCCAGTACATCACACTTCACTCCCACCAAATGCAAAGACATTCACTGCCAAGTACCCTGCCATGTGTTTGTCTTACTTTCAGAGCTTAATGTTAACGATTTTTTCCGTTAAAGCAACGCATGCGCACTCGGAAAAAAAAAGAGTTACTCCCCTCTTGTTGGTTGAGATGCCTCAGACAACCAAGAACATACAAAATACATGACTTTTTCAGTCTTGCCTTTCTTACTGCAGATTGAGTACTTCATCCTCTATCGTTTACTATATTGAACACTAATTTTCATCCATTTAGTGATTTACATCATTAAACACATGCATTCAATAATAGTAGAAGATAAAGGCAAGACGGAAAAACGCAATGAACCAGGACTGTGACAAATGCTCCGCAGCTGTTGTGTGTACTGCACTACATTAGATAATGGCCTTTATCATGACTGCGATTAATTATTCAACAAAAATAGCTCAAAAGGTTAATAAAATACAGCTTAATGTTTGGTCAGAAATGCAAGTGTGGAAATGCGGGGAGAGCTGAGAAATGTAGGGGGTGGCACATCTTAACCTTTACCAATGATTTTTATACATCTGTAAGAAAGTAGATGATTGTACACACACAGTATAGTATAATAAACACAGAACATACATTCCTTTGTATTTTTTTCAAAAACAAAGATTAACGGCTTTATTACAAGCCTAATCATCAACATTGTGACTTACAATAATTAGCTCAGGAATGCGAAAGCGTTGTAAAAAAACCAAAGCTACAATTTCAATCATTTTACAGCAAGTTTCAAGGAAGCACACGAATGAAAAATGGTGCTTTACGTCCTCTCGGTCTGGAACAGACACATATGGGACATTTGTAAATACAAAGATGGTGGGAACAATACTGGAGGCAATGCCCGGAGGCAGTGCAACACCAGTAAAGTCCCGATTTTTTAACAATACAGATAGGTGTAGCGGTAGCCACGCCTCGGTTAAACCTCATCGGCTATGGTACCGCAACAAAATAAATCAAGGAAGCACACCAGTATAATGCTAATGGAAAAGACTGCGATTAAACACAATACTGGGCCAAAAAATGTTTGACTTTATACATGTTCTCAATTGCAAATACATGTATGCTAGGACTAGCATCCACTTTTTAGAGAGTATAATGCTTTGTTTATTTACAAAATTAACTTGTATATTGATTATTCCTAAAGGAAGAAATGGTAACACTGAAGAGTAAATTTTACCAACCAGTACCAATAGACGATTTTCAGAAAGAAAATAGGGGAGAGCACTTTTGAAAATTACTGGGTCAAAACCATAGCAGTAATGGCGGCAAAGCTTGAAACCGCAGGATGCGAGTCAGCGACTTGCAAACATTTTTTTTATAGAAAAATGAGGGGCGGCCAGTATCCGCAAACCAATAGAACTTGCAAAATGACGTAAAAATATAAATCACATCAAATTTAGAATGACGCACAGTGTTCTAAGTGATGCAAGTCTACTCAAACACATGAGGCGACAGCTGGGGATCTACCTGATGGTAGAGTAGCTTCCCCTGTTTGACCGATTGAATTAGGCAAGATCACTCCCACACACCATGAAATTACTCCCCTTACTCATTTCCGAACAATTCCTATTAATATGGTTGATTAATGAATACTTTGAATAACACAAGTGACTAACGCACATAAAAATCCCAATACTGCAAGCAAGTTATCAATACTGGACACTGAGCATTAATAATAATAATAATAACGAAGAAAATCGTGATCTGAGTGAGAACTCCATAACCCGAGTCACAATGACTAGTCAGTTACATATATTCATACATCATCACATAAACTGCAAGAAAATGATGCAAAACTGATGCCTAAAAAAAACTACCAAAAATATGTTACGCCCACTATGTGCACACAATAATGATAATGGTTAATAATAATTGTTACAGAAAATTGTTATGTGTGTGTGTGTGTGCGTGTTTAAAGCTGCTCCATCTTACCTCTGTGACAATATTTCCATCTATACGCCAGCTCTCACTTTACGTTCAGTTTCTGACCTGCTTTCTCTCCAGATCCCTAGGTATAAGCTTTCAACTGTTGGTCGGCGCTCTTTTGCTGTCTCAGGACCGACATCTTGGAACAAACTTCCTCTTTCCCTCCATCAGCGACCGACCCTCTCAGCCTTCAAATCTAACCTCAAAACCCACCTGTTCCCCCGTCATTGAGGCTCCACTCTCTTTCTCTTCTTCTCTCTCTTGCCTTTAGGTCTGTTTCTGCTGTATACCATTTATGTCAAACATGTGTGTTCGCTTTGTATTGCATTTTTGTTTGAATGCGTTATGGATGCTAACGTGTGTGTGCGCTTTGATTTGATTTCTATCAAGATTCAGTGCCGTATAAATATTGTATGTTGTTGTTGTGTCGTTTTACAATGAAGGAAATCTTCATTTGGCAATTGAAACAAATTAAGACATTTTTTTTTAAAAATCAACGTCTTTGTTACATCATAAGGCACAGTTCTCTTAGTCTAAAAAAATGCATAGCCTTATCAGGGTTCCTGATTTTTGCCTATCTCATGGGCTACGTATGAAACGATTTTTATTGGGTCTGCCAATGAGCAATCAATGAGTAGGGCTTTCGGCACGATCTTGTAGAATTTTCGACATGGACTATTTAATATTGCGACTCCACTTTGTTGCACTAGCCTATATATAGGCCTAGCAGACGATTGAAATATGAGTAACATCATTAGCTTACTGAAAAGTAACGACTTTTTTTAATGCATGAATCATTTTAATGCGTCATCTCACCACCTACTTGAAATGTTTAAAGAGTATGGTAAATCTCACGCATGGTTTGAGGTTCTAGGGGGTCATTTGTGATGCCTAGTGCGTAAATACGCACAACCTCTACATTTTCAGAAGCCCTGCCCTATAGTCGGTAAAACACAGAAATTGAAAAAAATGAAAACTTGACTATGACTTTGGATAGTGACAAAACCCACATTCGGAACTATGCACCATTACCTTTATAATCAAAGGAAAAAAACAATGTGATAAATGAGCCCATCACCGAGTGAGGGCGATGATCCAGTCTTTACAATCAACTGAAAATACACCGTTTCATATTTACAAGCGCGATGAAAATGACTGCGCGTCAACCAAACCTTTGCAACGACTTCACCGAGCACATCGCTGAATTATAAAAATTAAAGTGAATAGTTATTATAGCATACTGTATTTTACGGACGATAAGGCGCACCCCACCCCCCAAAATTTAACACAAAATTCAGGTTTTGTTACTCAATTGTCTTACTATAATTATACTATATATATATATACATAGTCAGTTACATTATAAGGCACAGGGGTCTTAGGCTGCGGGGGAAAAGTATCGCCTTATAGTCCGTAAAATATGGTAATTATAAACACAAAACAAATTATTGCAATCGTAAACTGTAAACTAAACAAATGATTGTAATCGTAAACTGTAAAGGGCCTGCTACACTGCATACTACGATTCACTACGATCTGATTTTGAAATTTTTTTGTAAGGCATGATTGACGCTAAATTCTACTGTCTAAATAAATCTGATGAAATCCTACTTGTTATGTCCGCCTAATTTGTAGTCTTCTGTGCTTAATTTTATGAAACGTTGTGACTTTCTAAATTAAGTAAATCGGTTTACTTAATTTAGAAAGTAACAACGTTTAGTTTCCCACTTAAGCTTTAGTAGAACTTCATAAAATTAAGGGCTGTACACAAATCTGAAAAAATATTTGGTAAAGGTCAAGATGTGCCACCCCCCCTACCTATCTCGGTTAATTGTATTTTTCCGTTATTGCCTTTCTTACCATACATAAAGCTGTATTTTAGGAACATTTTTAGCTAATAACCTTTTTGGAATACTAACCCTAACCCTAACCCTAGCCCTAACCCTACCCCTACCCCCCACCCTATAAGACGGAAAAACGCAACGAACCACAACTGTGACAAATCGCGGTGTACTGCAGTACATAGTGGGGGGTAGGGTTAGGTTTAGGGCTAGGGTTAGTATTCCAAAAAGGTTATTAGCTGAAAATGTTCCTAAAATACAGCTTTATGTATGGTAAGAAAGGCAAAAACGGAAAAATACAATTAACCGAGAAATGCATGGGGGGTGGCACATCTTTACCTTTACCAAATATTTGTTGTATCGGACATTTTATCTGATTCGTGTACTGCGGTCTACACGTGTATAGAGAACGGAAATGGTCGAGTTATTTTCAGACGGAACTATTTCACGAGAATCATGACGCACAGGCATCGTGACAATCGCATCGTATTGGGGTCAAATCGTATGCAGTGTGGCTTAGGCTTTAACCCTTTCACCGCCAATGTCGCATTTTTGCACCACAAATACTACTATGTCACTAAAAGGCATCAAACCAGGGTCTGTTATCCAAAGACCCTATTTTCTTTATTTGGGGAGGTAATGATAGGCCTTACTTTAAAGATGTCATAGAGGAATCCCCACTATTGCAGATGTTTTTTTTTCCCTCTACCCAGGTAAGATTAATCAGGGTTCATAGCCAAACAGGATCCTAATTTTCCCAAACTTTTAAAGCCCAACCTTAGGGTTTTCAAAACCCACTTTACTACGGCTGATGACTCCTCCTTCACCCATTGATCCCACATCAAAGGTTTTTCGGCAAGCCGCACAATATGCTGAGCGCTTGTTGGTTGCATCCTTTCGCAGCCATACTTTATATGCAGAATTTTCGAGCCAAAGCTCACTGAAGACACATTTTGCGCGGCGCTACGCGTAAAGACCCGGATGTCTTTAAAGGGAAGCAACTCGTGTACGATCATTAAAAATTGGTCCTGGGCCAATCAATTTTTCCTGGGCACACAATTTATTTAGGGCAGATTTCGATGAAGATTTCGACAGTTATAATCAACAATTCAATACTTTCAAAGACTACTACTCTTCGCGCTTTTTCATTTTCTCACAAACTACAATGGGTCTTGAAAATGAAGCTCTCATTTTCTCCAAACCTTCCCAAACTATCCCAACTGCCTACCATGAACCACTGCAGTTATGCAACAGTGTCTTGAAAGCTCGCAATTGTTGACAGAGCGCGCGAAAAATAGGGCTAAGGCCACTTCTTCCAAGTCATCACGAAGGGACTAAAGTGACACAGTTTATTCCGTAGGTAACAAATGTGCGTATTGCAATTATGACTCTTTCATGTTTGCATGGGCCCTCCCAGGGACCCCCATTTTGGCTTACACCGAGGCCCGGCGTATATCGATACGTACTATAAATTCTGCGAGGACCCCCTAAAAGAATGTTGCAGGGGGGTCCCAGGATGCACTAGATAAACAATCCTCTTTTCAGCATTCTGCAATGTCATGAGCGAACCCTCGTCTCCCTCTCCACAGGGACCCACTCTACGCTTTTCCCTCTGTAAGTGAAGGACGATTGGGAGCCCTGGGTTTATTTTTCTTCACTTGTTACAAGCTGCTAGCACATTAAAAAACATGTCACGGGGTGGCAGTTTGCTGTTTGCACTCTTGAACTCACAGTGTCGTAGACATGTATACATCTAACAAACACAAAAACCCAAAGTGAAAAGTTGAAACGACCAACGTGAAAAAGCAATATGCAAACATAAGCACACATAGAGCAGAGAGAGTAGAGAAGAGAGAGATAGCGAGAGAGAGCGATATGAGGAGAGATGAAGCGAGAGGAGAGTGGTGAGAGAGAGGAGAGAGAGAGAGGAGATGAGAGAGAGAGAGAGAGGAGAGAGAGAGAGAGGAGAGAGAGAGAGAGAGAGGAGCAGCCTTAAGATTGTTTTTTTTTCACTTTTTTTTAATGAATGAATGAATCAACAACATAAGCAAACATATACAGAGAGAGAGAGAGAGAGAGAGAGAGAGAGATGAGGAGAGAGGAGAAGAGAGAGAGAGAGAGAGAGAGGAGAGAGAGATGAGAGAGAGAGAGAGAGAGAGACGAGACACTGAAATTTATTGTCATTATCACATGGGTCTGATGAACATAGGGTGCTGAATATTTTCAATGAAATAACAGTACAGTGGAACCTCCTCTAAGACTCCCTCCCATATAAGAACCTACTTCTCTGAGACATTTGCCCTCTTTACAGTTGAACTAAAAACCATCAAAACGCTACACCACACAAGCACATGAAGGTGAAATAAACACGGCGAATAAAACCAAATTTTCGTCTTTAAAAAGACTTTGACGAGGGTGAATACAATACACGAACTAACAATGACGCAGTGAATGGATGCGCATACTAGTACATGCCCTTATTTGTAATATTAAAGTTACCTTCCCTATAAGACCTTATCTTGAACAGATTTTGAAGGGTCGTATAAGGGAGGTTCCACTGTATCGACAACATAAACAATGAAAACAAAAGAAAATGAAAACTTTTCAGAAAACATTCATGGTTTACAGACCATCTGCAAATATAATCAACATGTCCTAAATGACAAGAACAACATAGAATTTGAGAGAGAGAGAGAAGAGAGGAGAGAGAGAGAGAGAGAGAGAGAGAGAGAGAGAGAGAGAGAGAGAGAGAGAGAGAGAGAGAGAGAGGGAGAGAGAGAGACGAGAGAGAGAGAGAGAGAAGAGAGAGAGAGAGGAAGAGATGAGAGAGAGAGAGAGAGAGAGAGAGAGAGGAGAGAGAGAGAGAGAGAGAGAGGAGAGAGAGAGAGAGAGAGAGAGAGACGGAGAGAGAGAGAGAGAGAGAGGAGAGAGAGAGAGAGAGAGGAGAGAGAGAGAGAGAGTAGAGGAGCGAAGAGGAGAGAGAGAGAGAGAGAGAGAGAGAGAGCGAG
>CM065706.1:26508047-26524553 GCA_017654935.2 Phymorhynchus buccinoides | reverse complement strand
AGGGAGAGAGAGTCAGGAGGTCAGGAAATGTTTGAAAACATAATAACATCCCTTTTAGAAGACGCACGGTGTTCTAAGTTCTGTCGGTCTGCTCAGCACACGAGGCGAGAGCTGGGGATCTACCTGATGGTAGTGAGTAACGTCCCCTGTTTGACCGGGATTGAATAGGCAAGATCAATCCCACACACCATGGAAATTAACTCCCCTTAGATTATTTCCGAACAATTTCCTATTGGAACGCTTGAACAGAATATTAAGACATAAATAATTGCGCGAGGAGAGAGAGAGAGAGAGACTTGACACTTGAACACTTTAATTATCGCAAGGAGTGGGAGCTTTTAGGCCAGGCCTGTAAAAATATTGCGCTAGAGAGTACAGAAACAGACGAGAGAGGTAGAGCAAAGCAGACAGTGAGAGAGAGAGTTGAAGCTTGAATGTTTAATGTGAGGATAACTGAATAACCAACAAATAACTTCTTTTCATAGGCCCGCTCTAAAACGTTTTATAAAAGTAAAACAAAACAACTAACTTATTTATGAATAAACAAATAATCAGCTTAAACATCAGCCAATCATCAATATTTAACGAAAACTACAGCAGCAATGTAATAATAATCAAAATATGCGTCAATTTAGTGTTACAAGTAATCCCGAAAAAAACAAGCAAATATGACCCAAACAAAGACAACGAAAAAAAAAAGAGATCATTCATGAAGCATGAAATAATCACCCACCACACACGCACGCAACGCACGCACAACAACCACGCACGCACACACAAACACACACAAAACACACACACACACACAACACACACACCACCGCTATCATCAGCACTATTCCGCCAATAAACTGACGTACCTTCATATGACATGTAAACACCAACCACTCCATCCAATGAATAAAAAAAAAAAAAAATAGAAATACCATGAGAAACACTCCTTCTTTTATCCAGACCACACAAATCACTCACACAAGTATTGAGGAATCAAATCATATCCACTACGAAATAAGGGGTTAATGTTGTTGAAATCGATCCATTGTGATTGTGACATCAAGGGAATTGTGGGAGAAGACGTATCCGAATATTATTAGAGGCTATCTACAGCCACACGCCCCATGCTTTGCTACGCCCTGTGGCTCGCCTTCAGTCTTCGCGGCAGCTTTTAACCCGCACAGGTCTTTAGAGTAACAGTTGCCAGAATAGCACTTCAAATGTCTCCCACTGTATCCCCATGTTTATTCACGGAGCCCCACAGGCTCTCACTCTCACTGTCTTCCACTGCATTTCCCTGGTTAATGCTGACACGGTTATAGTGATCTTAGCGCAACGTTTTGAGATGACGAGCATTCGTTTTCAGAACCCATCAGCTCTCACTCTCACTGTGCTATTGGCTCCTTCAAAATGTCCTCACCCAGCATTCCCCCTTATGCTGATCACAAATATAATTTATGGTTGTAGTGGTCTAACGCCAACGTTTTGAAACCTATGAACACTTGTTTTTCGAGCCCCTTCATCTCTCACTCTCACTGTGCTATGGCCTCTTCAAAATGTCTTTCACTGGGTTCCTCTGGACGAATGGATCATGGAATATATATATGGTTATATAACGCCAACGGTTTTGAAATTATGGGCAGTTTTATCGGGACGACTGTCATCATGTAACAGCTTCAAGGTAAATGTAAAGGGTCACTGGAACTGAAATGCTGCTTGGCACCTATTTTCTAGGATCCTCGCCCAGCCAGCAGGCAGGGCGATGTGTGCGCGCCTCCAGTGACTGCTGCCCGAACAAAATCGAGCTTGAGTGAGAGACACAGCCAACGTGCTTTACTGGTTGTCTAGCAGGAGGAGAAAGTAAGCCAGCATGTACTGCATGTGTTTTGAGGGGTGAAACTCATGTCTCATGCTGTTTTGTATGTTTGTGTTTTCTCTCTGTTTCCTCTCTCTCTCTCTGTCTGTTACGTGTTGCGAAACAGAGGCTTATGATTACCAGCCCCAAGGCGAGCTATAAATGTGTTTAACCACTGCGTAGTGAAAGCTGTTGATGTATTCAGGATGTCTTCTGTTCCTGGCTGGCTGACAAGCTATGTTACCTTAATAGTATTTTGAACGGAGACACTTAGGAGGCTGGAATTTTGGCATACAGTAGTAATTAGGATACAACGCCATAGATATACGATAATGAAGGCCTTGGTCAAAGGTCAAAGTCACTAACCCAAAACTACTTGCCGCATGGCTGGTTGATCAGCATTTCACGCTCTAGTTTCGGGTATGGCTTCTTTATAAATTTGCCATATTTCTTCCATGGGAGCGGAATGGCTGGTGGCGCAGCCGGGTTGTCCTTGTCACCAGAATTCACAAAGGTACAATTTCTGTTCGTTGCCTGGAGCCTAAGTTCTCGTCACCATGAACGTGGGTGAGATGGTTGCTTTCTGGGAGAACTTTTGCTTATTTGGAGAGTTATCTTCAACAGGCGTGTGGCCCCTCTGATTGCGAGGCCACAGTCTCTGGAGGTGTCGGTTAACTTGCGGACTGCTGCTAAGATTGTAGGTGGTGGGGTAAGACACCACGTGCGACTTCTGCACGCGTCATGGGGTTCCGGCTGTCAAGGTTCAATCATCAGATGACCGTTCTTGAGTAGGCGACCTTTGCTTTGGCTTTTCTGCTTCTGACACTGTTTTGGCTTGGTGAAGAGTCAGTCGTTTTTACCACTTTCACTCCCTTTTTTTGTCCCATTGATCGTCTTTGAAGGCGAGGGAGAGGGAGAGAGAGAGAGAGGAGAGAGAGCGAGAGAGAGAGAGAGAAAGAGAGAGAGAGTGGGGGGAGAGAGCTAGCGTTTGTGTGTGTGTGCAATTGGGGGGGTGGGAGAGATAATATGACATGATTTGTAACCTGTCTGAAGTGTTCGTTCGTGAAATGTGTATATATGCGCAACGTGTGGTGTGTGTGTGTTGTGTGTGTTGTGTGTGTGTGTGTGTGGTGTGCGGTTTGTGTATGTGTGTGTGTGTGTGCGCGTGCGGTGCGTAGTGCGCGCGTGCGTGCGTGCGTGTGTGTGTGTGTGTGTGTGTGTCTCCATCTCTCTCCGTGAGTGTTAGTATTTGTGTGTGTGTGTGTGTGTGGTGTGTGTGTTGAGAGAGAGAGAGAGATGAGAGAGAGGAGAGAGAGAGAGACGAGAGAGAGGAGAGAGAGAGACTGAAGGAGAGAGAAGAGAGAGAGAGCGAGAGAGAAATTGCCGTAAATATTTGGTGATTTTTCAAAAAAAAAACTTTTCTGTGAGTTCATTGATCTGTGCCTGCGCATAGGAATCAGAGAGAGAGAGAGGGGAGAGACGGGGAGGGGGGGGGGGGGGGGGGCGATTGCAATAAATCATTAGAGACTTGCTACTGCGAGCGAATGTTTGGCACACAGAGAGTGAGAGAAGAGAGAGAGATGAGAGGAGAGAGAGAGAGAGAGAGGAGAGAGAGAGAGAGAGGAGAGAGAGTGTGTGTGTGTGGTGTTGAGTAGAGAGAGAGAGAGAGAAAGGAAATGACGAGAGAGAGAGAGAGAGAGAGGGACGAGGAGAGAGAGAGGAGAGAGAAGAGAGAGAGCAATTTGCCATAATCTTTAGAGGACTGCTGCGCGGCAACTGTTTTGCGCAGAGAATAATATGTCACAGAGAGAGAGAGAGAGAGAGAGAGAGAGAGAAGAGGGGGGGGGGGGGTAGTATGATAAGCTAAGAAAATAATTGTAGAAAAATAAAGACTATGTTAGTCAATTCTGTTTCATTGGATTCATTTTGTTCCTTGCTTATTCACAGTTAACCTATGATATATCTATAACTAAAAATCGTATCCTCTGTCCACATATTTTATTGTTATTGTTAGTCACATGCAAATAATCATTGATTCACTGTTTATTTTAAGAAAAAGTCTGTTTTACTGAACATATTGTTTTCTATATATGTTGTTTATTAAGCTTATTTTTGAACGACCTTATAGCTCTGGCTTTCGGATGATCAATTCACTTGTTTAAATTGCTGCCAGCGGGGAGCGAATGTTGTCATATTTGGCACAATCGTGTAAGTGTACTTTGTGACAATTTTGCTTCCAATTTGACATGGCTATTGGTATACTGACACGGATTTTAAAAAGCCATCGCAAGCAAAGTGACTTAGACTACTAAAGACCCGTTTGCGCAAATTCCAAAATAGCTGCTTCTAATTTTCAATTTTAAGGCTGAACTATATCTTCTGTCGACGCTAGGACTCTTAAAAATAGTTTACAAAGAATATTTTACGTTTTCTGTGACAACTAAACTTACTGTATTTCAATATGAGACCACACAGTCAATTATTCAATCAGTCAAGTATGCGAAACAATGTTCATAACACTGGAAGGTGTCGCCGAGCGGCAGACATGTCCTGGGTTCTTTTTTTATCCTCCTACATTTGTTCAGTGGGTTTAGAACTCTTTCCCATTTATACCTACCTTCCTCCCTCTTCCTCCACACACGGAAACCGTGAATGGGAAGATTAGATAGATTTGACAGTAACCCACAAGCTTCAGCACGCTTAGGTCTATGGAATTGACTCATTCGTGGTCAAACGTCAAAGTCAGCAGGACGTGGGTCACATGAAATTCATATATATACTTCCACCTAAATTTGGAAATAATTGTATATAACAGTTTTCAAGATTATTTCAACTTACAAAAAGGCCAAAGACTAGGTCATTAAGGCAAAGAATATTATGCATTTGTTGTAACTTTGAACTAGTCTACCATCTCAGTAACTGTGGACGTTGTAACTGTAAAATTGCAAAGATATGCCAAAGACAAAACTTTGACTTGTCGAAGGTCAAAGATGATGGTCAAAAAGGTAGGTAGGTGCCACAAAGTAAATTATCATCTGAAAAACAGGTACAGTCCTTGTCTAATTGTTTGTATTGCTTTAGGTTGGATGACATGACTGCACAAAATCATGGGTATACCTTTAAAAAAAATCACAGAAAATCAGTTAATTGCTTGATCACCTTAGCATTTGGGAGATTGTTTCACTGTCTGTACTCTATGGATCTTGTAAGGATTATGCTCTTGGTGGCTATGCTGACATCATGGTGACATCAGCGTGCATACCCTATAATAATTCTAAATTTTGACTATTCAAACACAGCCCACTCACTGTTTTCTTTCCAACAGAAGCCAGCCGTTTTCGATCAGATTTAGATGGGGGCCAGGAGTTATCGGACTCGCCGGGGGTGCCTAATGGCCCTACATGCTCTCTTATCTGTCTAGGCTTTTTTTTTCTCCCGTGCAGCATTTTTCTTTGAAACCCAATATATGTCAGTTATTGCCGGTTACGGCAGGTGGACATCATTGGCTGAAGAAGAAGAAGATCAGGACTCTATGTGGGTCATGGGGATGTTGTGATGGTTTTCTTTCCCTTCAATCTCGTAATTGCATGAGGCCATAAAGTGGGCTAGTTCCATTTTTTATTATTGAATCTTGACCAAGTCTGTGGGGATGTACAGATTCAGGTTTTCATACAGCATGTAGATACACAGCTCATTGTTAGTTCATTATAGAACAGTTCTGGAAATGCCTGCTTCTTTTATGGTTCTGCTTCTTCATAGCAGAATACTTTCATTACGTCATTTTTTTTACTGTCATTTTCTGGATTTTATTGTTTGCTTCATAAATATCATTTATCTCTCTACACCGTATAATGTTTCTTTTAAGTCAAACCATCATATTCTGGTAGTCTGTAGATATTGACCCATTTTCTAATTATGGTCCACACTATATTCATGTTGAGCCAAGAAGGTACCCACGACATAAACTATGCTTATTCCTCGTCTTTAAATGTCACTGAGGTCTGTCCTGGATTACAGTATTTCTTCAAGCAGAACCGCACAGGATACACAGTACTGCAAAAGCAGAGATCAGACTGTGAGAAAAATTTGCCATGGAGGATTTCCCACCAGGGAGCAGTCTACAGTGTGTGCGGGAAACTAACAGCTTTTTGTATTATGCGTGTGAACGGAAACTTAGCAAAATATATGCACATGCTCATCCATTTCCAGAGGAGGCAATATTGGTGTAAGGTAAGACAATGGAATATCAATATAAGTACAAGAGGAATTCGGCAATTAAACTACCTGAAATGCGATGTACATTCTCTGGAAGAAAACGTTTTCATAGCAGATAGAACTGTATCTATTCAACATCAAAACTATCCTGCTGTTAGAATTGAAATCAGGATTGTGAAAAACCAACTGTTTTTATTAAGCTGCAGTACGAAATATTCTGGGTATATGCTAATACCAGATGGAATTTACCATTACTTTCTAAACAAAACGTTGTCAGTCTACCCGAACACAATCACAATGGTCAGCATTCATCAAATAAGTCACTTCAGATTGCGTTCAGAAAGCGAAATAAGACTGATCTACAGAAACCCAAACACGGCTCATCTACATGTCGCAAAACTGCATGACCCAGTTCTAACCCCAGCGAAACTGGTTATGGCATCCAATGCTTATATTCAAATTTCTCAGATTGGGGCTTTTAAGTATGCAAAAATATTGTTCTCCACTGTTTCATGGAATCCAAGTAGTTTTCATCGAATACAGAATCAATCCACTGGTTTGTACAATTGTTCGGTAGAGTTTTACTCCAAGCTTCACCAACACTTGCATTGCAATTTGAAAACAGAATGTGTAGATGGATTGGATGAACAACTCTGCCCCTACAGCAATCCTAGCTGCCCAGGAAAGATGGCTTCACAAGACAAATGTTTTTTTGTGGTCATGAAAAACTCGTATCTGTATTTTGATGCTTTAGTTTATGAATGCTTTAGCAGGGGTGGGATTCCAGCCACAATGAAAACAGAAACAGATTTTAACATATTTTTCCATTTTCTTAGCAAATACCAGTTGATAAACCTAATATTGCATAAGTTTAGAACTTGGGATTCCAGACCATTTATGTATCGAAACATTCTCATGTGGCGAGATAAAACGTTGATGTATGTTTTCTTTAGAACTTTGCATCTATACAATGCATACAGGGATGAATTGCTATATCTAGAAAACAATGGATTTCACTTGATACGTAAAGAAGATAAAAACTTGTTGATACTAATGATTCTTTGTGAAAGTAAATTACAACCATTTGGCGCGCTCTCTTCAAACAATCTTTTGGCATTCTCACCTTCACCTCTCTTCACCTCCACTAATATAAAACTGTGTCTATCGAGTTGCCCTCACATTCACATAACTCACTCATTTTTGTCGTTTGATCAAAATAGCCATTGCAGAAAGCCATATATTGATATCGTCAACATGACCAACAAAGCAGACCATACCCAATGTGCTTCCTTGTCCAAGCGTCACTTTATACAAATCTGATCTTTTTAGGTGTGATGATGAGTTCACAACAGTGCACCACACATTACTGTGCGACTTCAGAGAAGACTGTCCAGACAACAGTGATGAATCATTTTGTGAACATCCGCCATGTGCCGGCTTTCTCTGTAGAACTGGTCAGTGTGTCACATGGAGCCAACACTGCAATGAATTTTCAGATTGTCTGGACCATTCAGACGAAGACAGTTGTGTCAAAAACACCAGTTACATGAAAACGGTCATGGAAAAAGCTGGTAAAATACAATTTTACATTACCATGGACGGCACTGGTTATTTCATAAGAAAGGTGGTCAAAGAAAATGAAACATGCCCTGAGACCCATTACAGATGTCCATCTGAATGGCTGAACTGTCTGCCTCTCTTTACTCTCTGCAACAGACTGTTTGACTGTGTTTATGGGGAAGACGAGCAAGGCTGTGAGAGATCAACATGTCCCGGCTTCTATCAGTGCAGAAAGTCTGCAGTCTGCGTCCATGAAGATCATCTGTGTGATGGCTGGGGCCAGTGTCCGCAGCGAGACGATGAGCTGATGTGCGACATGGCTCCTGTCCTGAAGGTTGTGCATGTGAAGGCCATTCGTTTGTTTGTCAGCAATATTTCAGTGCCAGTCTGTTCCCAGGACTTCGTTATGCTGATGGCTCAGGCTCCAAAATGACTGTTACTGATTATTGGGAAAACAGCTATCTTGTATATCTCAGCTTGTCTGATTGTTTTTTGGTGAATGTGTCTGGCGTAGAGTTAAGCAATCTGCAGTTTTTAAATCTGAACAGTAATTATTTGAGGACCATCAACTTAGAAATGTTTCTAAATTTACCGAGCTTAAGAGATTTAAGAATAGGAAATAATCCCTTAGGTCGCTGGCAAAATGGTGTTGTTGATAAACCAATTCATTATACTTTAGAGCACATTGATCTATCGAACACTCGTTTTCATTTATTCAACAACCTCTATTTTCCACATTTAAAACATCTGAACTTATCATTCTCTGGCTTTCACTTTTTTCCATTTATGGGTTTTAAGAACATGCCCGAGTTGAGTGTATTGGATATTACAGGGAACAGATATGATGACTTTCCCTTTGATCTGTTCTCACGGTCATATCAGTTGCGCAGTATAGTTTCATCAAACTACAGATTTTGTTGTGATGTTTTACTTCCTAAACAGTTCAGTGTCTTGAAATGTGTACCCAAGTATGTTTTTATGCCTTCATGTATGCTTTTGATACCAAACAAATTTCACCTAACTTACTTCTGGGTCATATCCTTGTTCTCCATTGCGGGGAATTTTATTTGTTTGATTTGTTTCATAGTTTTGATTGTCATGGAAAAGAGGTTTAAAAGCAATTTTCTAATGATTCTCATTAATTTTTTGTTTGCTAATTTATGCATGGGATTTCATTGTGTTATTACTATTGCAGCTAATGAAATATACCACGGAACATATATCTATTTTGAAAAGAAATGGACTGAAAGTATGGTCTGCAAGGCAAGTGGGTTTCTTTTCCTTTTTTCTACAGAAGTATCTGTTTTAGTCATTTGGTTGATTACTTGGGATCACGTTAAAACTCTTTATCTTTCAAAAAGAACAAAACGTTGCAATGATATTTCAGCTCATGTGGTATGTTCAGTAATATGGACAGTTAGTCTGATGCTGTCACTGATTCCGTTTCTTCCTGGGCTGTCACACTGGGGCCTACAGGGTCAGTCTGGTCTTTGTCGTCTGACTTCATTTGATTGCCATCGTTCTGGCCATCAGTTCAAGTGGCTCACTGTCATTGTCTTCATCAACTCAGTTTTGTGCCTCAATATTCAGTCCTGTCAATGTGTCATCAATAAACGGACTCCGAAATACAAAATTGTTCTGGATTATCACAGGAAACTGGTACATTTTTCAATCGATCTAATGCGAAATGTGCTTTCTGCATCTGCTGTTTGCTGGCTCTCCCTCGGTGTGGTGACAATGCTGTTGTCATTTGGGCTTGAATTATTACACCAGTTGCATGACGCCATGGTCGTGTTCATGGTACCGCTCAATTCTGGTCTTAACCCTCTTCTCTTTATGTGGAGTGTTGCAGCGCAGCGTCAACAACGAGTACGAGAAGAGAAGGTGTTGCAAATGTTCAAATCAAGATACGCCCGATCAATGAAAAAGAACAAATGGCAAACAGATGCTGTCAAATAACCATGCCAAAACTAAACAGCGCCAACAGTAAAGGTTTGTATTAATCATCGATTTTGTGCTGTGTGAATCTGTAAAGCACTTAACAACGTCTTCACGCTTATTCAAATAAAAGATAACTTACACAACAACTAGGCCTATAGATGCGTTTGCACTCCAACTTTGCAAACATATGTATCCTATAATTTATTGTCTCTCTCGCTCTCTCATCTCTCTTCTCTCTCTCTCTCTCTTCTCTTCTCTTCTCTCTCTCTCTCTCTCACTCTTCTCTCTCTCTCTCTCTCTCTCTCTTAAATTTATTTGGAAATAAAATTTTGTTCTTTTTAGTTCCCTTTATTTCAAATATTGTATTATTATTTTTGTTCTCCAATGTTTTGCAATGAAAATGCTGCTTCCCTTATGTCATGAGAACGCAGTGTTAATGACCTCTCTCAGAAAATATGTGAGGAGCAAGCGGGTTTCCGCAAGTCATACTCTACCTTTGAACATTTTTTTCTACAGCTAACAGAGAAAACTGATGGAGAATTTTCGAAAAAGTAAAAACATTCACAAAAATGTTGCGTGTTACAGGGAATACACAAATCTGTGCAATCATGCTTAAGGTGGGGCTTTCAGACAAGGCTGCTAGCTATCTCCCACGATCTTTTTTCTCATAGCTGATGTAACGAAGAAGTAGGAATTAAGGCATGGTTTTCAGTTGCTACCTTGGTTGAAATAAATTTTATCTTACTTTTCGAAGACGACATAGCTTAATTTCCTCTACACCTTCAGGTTTACAAAACCAAAATAATTTGCAAGTAGCGTCTGATAAACTGGGTCTAAAAGTTAATTTAAATAAAACTAAAGTTATGATTTTGAGAAAAAGGGGGTAATTTGTCTAAATCTGACAGATGGTATTTATAAAGGGGAACAAATTGAAGTAGTGAACAGTTACAAATATCTGGGATTGACTTTTAAACACTAAACTACAGTCTTGGTCCAGTTGTTTGTGTCTATTTAGGTTGGACAACACAACTGGACAAAATCATGAGTATACTTTAAAAATCATAGAAAATCAGTTAATTGCTTGATCACCTTATCATTTGGGGAGGTGCTTTTTCATTGTCTTCGCTCTATTGATTTTGTAAGAATTATGTGCTTGGTGGCTATGTCATATGACGTCAGCGTGCACACCCTGTAAGATCAGACGTGGTCCTAAAATGTTGACCATTTAAACAAAGCCCGCTTACTGTTTTCTTTTCAAAAGAAGCTGACCGTTTATGGTCATTTTTAGATCTGACTTTATGCAGGTGAGCGTAATGTCGTGATTGTTCCCTTTACCTTTAATCTCGTTACTGCATGAGGTCCATAGAGCAGGCTAGTGCCATTTTTGATGATTGAATCTTGACCAAATCTGTGCGGATACACAGGAAGGTTCCGGTTTTCAGTGAGCATGCAGATACACAGCTTATTATTCATATTTAATCGACAAACACTATCAGATCTATTAATGGGCAAAAAAACAGCTTGCTAGAGCTTCAACGTTACCACTTATTTTGAATATGACCAGACGTGTGCTAGGTGGACCTCTTTATCGGAACTTCTCCTGACAGAAACATGCTGAATTTGGTCAACTATTATCTCGTTCCATCATTGAAGGTTGCTTAATCCCATCCTCTTTCCACAGTTTACCACTGCTTCTCCTTGTGAAATACCAACCATTTATTTCGGTTGATCTCCTTCATAACCATGTTATTTTAAACTGATCTTTTTTGTAACCTTTGCTATTTGAGAAATTTTCTAACACTTGACTTAAAATTGTCTTGCCTTGCAATGGCTAAAAATGTTTGTGATATCTGTCACAGGCCCTCTGGAGATTTCTTTTACAGTTTTGAAAATTCAACTTTCGATTTCTGTGGAAGAAAATTCATTATGCCAATGAGGGCTATGTATTTACCTCAACCACGTGTTTAAGAACAACACAATCAAGTTGAACACGGTTGTATGGCCTATTTCCCAATCTTTGGCTACATTAAGTACTTTGACTGCATTTCCATGTAGATGATACAATCATTCTTTTGAATCTACTAAAAAATGAGTGTCTCAGCGACTCACGCTCTTTCCACTGGCCCAGAAGAAAAAGTAGAAAATGACAGAGTTTAAAAAAGTTACCTCATGAAAGTAGACTGATATGACGCCATTGTTCCAGTTATAACTGATGGCAACTGGCCCCACATTTTTCGCAATCGTATTTGAATCTTACGATTTGACCATAAGAGATGCAGGCAAAATTATCCGGAAGTGACACAAACAACTGGACCAGATCTTTATCTTTTGTAACAGCACTGGAAGATTTTACTAGGAGAGCCAAATATAAAACATAAGAAGTCATGTCGAGTTTAGGTAATATAGCCATAGCTATCTTCTTTAAATTATTTGATATTATGGTGAAGCCAATGTCATACTATGCAACAGAGATATGGGGTAGTACACAAAAACAAACTATAAAATTATTGAATCTGTTGTGACTGTTTGCCTCAAGAAACTGTGACGAAGAACAAACAACAGTAAAGAAATTATGTGGAGCACCGATCAAGCCGATACATTACTAATGCATTGTGCAAGATGCTGTCACTGATGCAGCTTTTGGTCATGTTTATTAAACAGTGTAATTAACGTATCAAAGCAATTTTTTGGTCTGCCTGTTACTATGTTTCATAATAAGTATCAAGCAATGTGCTGAAGCATGACAAACAATACAAATCAAAGTAGCACAAACGCAGAAGGGATAATGATTGTACGTACTCAGAGCACGTTGCAGAAAAGAAAAGTAAACGTGAGATGTTGTACATGGTTGCCAACCGTTCTGGTGATGTGCAGACATAGATGCTTTGGTATTGCGAGAAGAGCCTATTAAAAACATCTATTACACGCAAAGAAACGAAATTCATAAAGTACTTGATAATCTTTAGCGTCAATAATGATCAAAAAGTTGTTTAGGAGTGTAATGTAAGGGACATAAACTGATGTTACTTAGTATGATATTTCGGACATGCGCAATAAAAAAGATATCCTGTCGAACGGACAACCTGGCATCTTGTATGTTTTGGCAGTGCTAGAAGTTGAGTCAGAATGCAACACCAATCAACAACCCTGACACAACATGATGTTCATAAGTTAAAACAAGTCAGCAACTGATAAGGCACAAAGAAGACCAGTTTAGCCACCTGAGCAATCCGTTCACAGCCAAACTCGTGGGGGAGGAAACTGGAAGCAAGATTGGAACGATTCGAGGTCACCGCGAAACTCGATCGAGAAACTCAAAGGTATCATGGTTTGGAGTGCTCTCATCTACAAAATGGACCGGAATCAGAGACTAGTTTCACCAGGTTTCAGATGGGTAGATGAAACAAATGAGAATTAACGTCGTGTGAGAGAAAATTCGACGGAGGTATTTTGTTCCCCCAAAAAAGGTCACACATGAAAGGGCCACCCCTGTCCATCAATTATCGTAAGCAGGACGCGGGAAGTGTAGTGGATTTATGCCAAAAAAAAAACTATATGAACTTGCTGAACATTGTTTTTTTTTTTTTATGCTTTTGCAGGACAAGAAATACTATTCAGGATAGGTTAGTCCTAGGTGTACAAGACAGAGAGTTGTCAGAAAAAACGCAATGTTGAAGAGGGAACTGACGTTAGTCCAAGCAGAGCCAAGGCTAGACAGTGGGAGAGTGTGAAACCACAACTGAAGAGCAGAAGAGGTGCAGCAAGTCATAGTGTTGATTGCCAACCCTACAAGAAGAAAAACTTTCAAGAAAAACTCAGATCAGAACAAAGTCAAGTGTGGAAAAGTGTGGGAGTCAACATGGGGTAGGCAAAGGCCCAGCGAAGGGGAAGAAATGCCACAAGTGTGGCACGCCTGTCCCATTCTGCGAAAGTCTGTAGAACAAAGAAAAATTCGGAAGGATGTTCATCAAGTAGAGGACTGCTGTGAAGTAACATACCTGTGGGTGCGTTCAGGCTCAACTAGTGAAAGGTGGCGACGGGTGCTTGGCGAGTAGAAATTTGAGGTAGCAGGAACTCCGGTCGCCCATTCAAACATCGACACGGGGGCAGACGTCAATGTCTCAGCAAAGCAACGTGGCATGTCACTAGGAAAAGCCTAGCTCTCAAAGTGCAACAAGTTAATCTAATGAGCCAGGAGGAAAATGCAACAGCTCGGTGATCCAAGCTACAGTAACGCTCACTCGACGACTTTCTACTTTGTGATCAGATTTCAGAGGAACCTTTGAAGCAGGGACAATTCATCTTTTCTGAGACTTGATCAAGAGACTTGTGAATGAAGTCTCTTTCAACCAGCTAAATGCAAGCTGTCAAAATCAAACTGAAAGAAGGTGCCTCAACCTACAGTGTAGGAACAGCGAAGGAGTTGTGCCTATGTCCCTGACATTCCCTTCCAAAAAAGGTCAAGGAGAGCAGCTGCAGTCCATTGAAAGAAAACGGGATCATCGAAGAAATAACAGAGCCAACAGACGGGTGTAGTCCTATGTACCTGTTGTGAAGCCAAATGGAACGTCAGAATCTGCGTTGATCTAAAAAAGCTCAATAAGTCAGTGCAGCGAGAACGGTACATCATCCCCACTGTAGAGAAGATAGTGCACAAACTCAAAGGTTCCTGAGTTTTCACGAAGCTGGATGCCAAATCAGGCTTTTGGCAGATTCTGCTTCATCAAGAGTCTGCGAAACTTACGACATTTATCACGCCTTTCGGTCGGTTCTTCATGAAGAGATTGCCGTTTGGGATTTCAAGCGCGCCTGAGATTTTTCAGTGGATAATGACTGAAACTCTAGAAGGCATTGATGGCGTCATTTGTTATTTTAACGAAACCCTCGTCCATTCCAAAACCATGGAAGAGCATTAAAAACTCTTGAAAACAGTGAAAGAACGGCTAGAAAGTGCAGGACTGAACCTGAATGAAGAACAGCGTGAGTACAAGAAGAAAGAAATTAACTTTCTTGGACTTATCATCAACGCTGAAGGGGTCAGGCCAGATCCATCCAAGATAGAAAGATCAGAAAGCTGGAAGAACCATCGAACGTGGAGGAGCTCAGGCTTCCTAGGGATGGTGAACTTTCTGGGTCGCTATGTTTGTCATCTTGCGACTGTGCTCAAGCCATTAAATGACTTGTTGATAAAAGAAGTTGCCTGGACTTGGGACTGTGATCAGAAAGCAGCGTTTCCCGAAAAGTGAAAGAAATGCCAACACTACTCCAACGCCTAGCCACTACGATCCAACTAAAACCAACAACAGGTCAGCCAACGCAAGCAGCTATGGCCTAGGCCTGCGTTTTGCTCCAGACACACGACGAGGGTCTTCGAACGGTAGCTTTCGCCTCCCGGACATTGACGAAAGCTGAAGAGAGGTACACACAGATTGAGAAAGAGTGCTTAGTTCTGACGTGGCATGCAAAAAGTTGAGAAGTACTTGGTAGGCAGGAGAGTTTCATTCTGTGAACAGACACAGGCAGCTTGTGCGATCACCAACAGTAAAGATAAGTCAGACCACGCTGTTGCGATGTCAATGCCTGCCTGAGTAAGACTCGTGAGGTTTAAACCCAGTGTGTACACAAAACCAGGCAGAGACATGGTTGTAGCAGATATGCCTGTCCAGAAAACCGTTGACGTGAAGGGAGACTACCAACCTGAGGAGGAAGTGAGTACTATGTCAACGCGGTGGAAAGCAACATGGCCGTGGCGTGGACCAGTGCATCAGTCGAATTTGGGTCAGACTTCAAAAAGATGTCAATCTGAAGTTGATCAAGACTACACCAGAGATGGATGGCCCCAGTACAAACAAGATGTGCTCTAGCTGCTAGGGACTTCTTGGGTGTCAGGGAGCAGAGTTGTGAGTGTGGTAGACGGGATCCTGCTGAGGGGGACCGAATCATCGTCCCCTACTCCATGAGATAAGGAGTTCTTGAAACGCATCACATGGCCACCTCGGCTTCATGAAATGCAGAGAGAAGAGGCCAAACAAGGGGTGTGGTGGCCTCGTATCTCAAAAGACATCAAAAAAGAGTGTCCGGCTGCCGCCGCTGCCTTCAAAAGAAACCGTCCAGGACGAAGGAGCCATGATCTTTTTTCAACTGAAGACCAGATCGCCCTCTCCAGCGCGCGTAAGGCAGTGGACATTTGTGAGGTCAACGGGGCCAAACAATCTTGTTGTTCGTTGACTGTTACGCAAGGTGGTTGGACATCTACACCGCTGAACAAATTTCAAACGCTGCAGTTGTCACCAAGCGAAAAAAGCTGCTTCACACGGCATGGGGTACCGGGAGGACGCTCGTTTTCTGATAAACGGGCATTCATCAGGCTCAGCTGAATTTCGGACAGTTGTGAGGGAGTGGGGAACTTCCCCAGGTCACTCAGTCTCCCACTTCCCAGTCCACAACGTTGAGGGCTGAGAGAGCGGTGAGGACGGGCCAAGGACATCAGCAGCAGAAAACGCATGAGCTGGGCTCTTCTCAAGTTTGTTTTACAGAGCCACGCCATTCCTGCCCTGGGAGTGAGTCCTGCTATATGAGCTGGCGCTGGCGAGGAAGCTGAGGAAAAACTCTACCCGTTGCCAAACTCATGCCACGCCACGTCTCGCCTGATGGGTGTGTAGGCGTGCACAAAGACTACAAACAACGGATGAGGCGTAAAATACTACGACAGGGGTGCACACCGCCTTTCCGGAGAGTTAACCCTGGAGACAAGTCCTTGTGAGGAGGATGGGCAGAAGGGTTGGAAGGCATCAGGTGAGGTGGTCGGGGACAGTTGTGCTCCACGGTCCTACATGTCCAGTCTACTGGAGGTGAGCTGAGACGCAACCGACGTCACCTACGCAACGACAGGGCAGCTACGCGTCTCCAGACAAGCAGAATCAGAAGCCGACTGCTGCCTC
>CM065706.1:26461442-26507547 GCA_017654935.2 Phymorhynchus buccinoides | reverse complement strand
ATTCGTGTTAGGGCCTCATGACATACACTTTCTTGTACACTAATGAACGCCACAAACGTCTAACAAAGGACCATAAATCTAGGACTCCACCTACACCTTTCTGGAATAATCGGCATTAAAAAAGATAACAAAAAGAAATCAATTGACATAACTAACCAGCACTTTTTAGACGTCACCGACCATTTACCATCAGGACCAGAGCTTTCTTGAGCTTCACCCCCATCATAGCACAACCAAAACCTTCTTATCCTAGTACTTGTAGTGTTAAAATAGCTATCAGATCTTCGACATATTTCTTATCTTCAGTTTTATATCTCTAGTAAAGCTTTATTATGTTCAACCATCATATACACACAGATATCGACAACATTACTCAACTCTGTGCTTTTTCTTAGATACAACTTTTTTGAATAATGTTTCCTTGTTGGTCAGGGGGGTTGACGTGGTGTTTGGTAATTCTGACATAAAACATTTCTAGCACAGCCAAAACATACACGATGACCAGGCTGTCCGTCGACAGGATTAATCTTTTATGCGCATGTCCAAAATAACTATAAGTAACATCAGTTATGTCCTATTAACATTACAACTCCCCCTTTAAGTACAAAAGTTCTTTCTTTCAATCTGATAATTGTTCAAAAACAATATAAATACTCCTTTTTCTCCTCAAAAGTAGGCTAATTCCCTTTTTATAATAAACAAAAAAAGATAACTAAACATTTCAAACAAAACATATTATTATATAATAATCAGTTTCTACAAAAAGCCTTTCAAACTTTCATTGAACAAACATGCTCTGAAAACTGAAATTCCCATATAACCAAAATTCTTACTATTAATTAATTAATTGTCTTTACTAATATGGTTCATTTTTTTCCTTTGAAAACAATGTAAAGTTCACATCAAATAATGTCATACCATGGCTTTTAGATAGCTTTCCTTGAAATAATAAAAGGCATTTTCTCAGTTTTTCTTTGTAAATATTCTGTGTAACTTAATAAGACTTCCAAATACACTTTGACTAAAATGTACCACTGTTTCTGTTTTTCTTTTTCTTTTTTAAATCAAACACCACAGTTTATGTCCTAAAAAAACATAGGGCAGTTCTTGGCCCTACTTAAAATAGCACTTTAAATGATAAACTAAACATCAGGCCATATTTTCGGCTATTGCAGCTGCATGCACACACATTTATATAACACAACCAAAAGTCACCTAAATGGGACAGCCATACGACTTCACGCCGCAGGTATTAAACACAAAACTTGAATCTTCATGGTGGATAATCAATTCAATCGATGAAACGAACCTGTTGAAAGAAAGAAAATCCTCTTCACAACCTGACTAAACTAAATATGACAAATAAAATAATCCACTTCACCTGGATTATTACACCTTAAGCTAAACTAGGCACTATCGTCACCTAATGGTGACCAATTTCCGAATTCATGCCGGCGGTGCTACACAAACACAATACAATGATTCAGGAGCTCTTCTTCACCGGAACCGTGTGACCGCTTCACCACAGCTCGACCAGAGCGCGTGACCATGGGGAGCACTCGGATCTGGTGGCTGGAGTGTGGGACGCCGCAGCAGATTGTTGTTTGAAGTACCCCTGCTGCAGCAGCTGGTGTTGGTGTGCTGGAGCCGGTTTCTGCCTCACACACGGCCTGGTGGGTAGCTCCTGTGGATGGGTCTGCAGCGCGGCTGCTGGCGCTGCCTGGTTCGGAGCGGCAGCGTCGGCTTCTGAGGCTGCTTGTCTGGGAAGACAGCGTAGCGGCCCTGTCGTTGCGTAGGGACGTTCAGGTTGCGTCTCAGCTCAACGTCAGTAGACTGGACATGTAGGACGTGGAGCACCCACTGTCCGAGCACCTCACCTGATGCTTCCAACCCTTCTGACCATACCTCCGTCACAAGGACTGGGTCTCAGGGTAAGCTCGGAAGGCGGAGGACCCCTTGCGTTGAAGTACGCCTTCATCCCCGGTTTGTAGTCTTGTCACGCTACCACCACATCAGGCGAGACAGTGGCGTGGCATGAGGTTGGTTTCGCAAACGGGTAGAGTTGTCCTCAGCCTTCTCGCCAGCGCCAGTCTCAGCAGGTACTTCACTCCCAGGGCAGGAATGGGCGGGCTATGTACGTGAGAAGAGCCACTTTCATGCTGTTCCTGCTGAGATGTCCTTGGGCAGTCCTCACCGCTCTCTCAGGCCTCACCGTTGGACTGAGGGAAGTGGGGACTAGAGGTGACCTGGGTGAAGTTCCACTCCTCCGCAAACTGTCGAAATTCAGCTGAGCTGAATTGAGGCCCGTTATCAGAAACGAGCGTCTCGGTACCCCATGCCGGGTGTGAAGCAGCTTTTCAGCTTGGTGGGGACAACTGCAGCTGTTGGACAAATTTGTTCAGCGTGTAAATGTCCAACCCTGCGTAACAGTCAACGAACAACAAGATTGTGTTAGCCCTGTGACCACAAATGTCACTGCCACCGCTGAAGGGCGAGTCTGGGCATTCAGTTCGAGATCAAGGCTCCTTCGTCTGCGACGGTTTCTTTTGGAAGGCAGGCGCGGAGCCGGACACTCTGTTTTGAAGTCTTTGAGATACGAGGCCACCACACCCCTGTTTGCCCTCTCTCTGCATTTCATGAAGCCGAGGGGCCATGGTAGGATGCGTTTCAAGAACGTCCTTTCTCATGGAGCTAGGGACGATGATTCGGTCACCCCATCAGCAGGATCCCGATCTCTACCACACATCAACTCTGCTCTTACCCCAAAGAAGTCCTAGCAGCTAGAGCAACATCTGCTTTGTACTGGCGGCCAATCCATCTCTGGTGTAGTCTTGAGCAAACTTCAGATTGACATTCTTTGAGTATGACCAAATTCGACTGATGCACGGTCAGGCAACTGGCCATGTTGCTTTCACCGCGTATGACCATAGTACTCCACTTCCTACTCAAGGTTGGTAGTCTCCTTCACAGTCAACGGTTCCGGGACAGCATATCTGGCTACAACCATGTCTCTGCCTGTTTGTTGTACACACTGGGGTTTAAACCTCATGAGTCTAATCAGCAGCATTGACATCTCAACAGCGTCTGAGTTCTGACATATCTTTACTGTTGATGATAGGCCAAGCGGCCTGTGGTCTGTTTCAAGAATGAAAACTCGCCATGCCTTACCAAGTACTTCTCAAATTTTGCATGCCCACTCAGAAGATAAGCACGCTTTCTCCAATCTGTGTGTACCTTCTTCAGCTTTCGTCAATGTCCGGGAGGCGAACTACCGTTCAGACCCTCGTCGTGTGTCTGGAGCCCCCCCAAAACGCAGCCTAGGCACTAGCTGCTTGCGTGGGCTGACATGGTGTTGGTTTTGTTGATCGTAGTAGCGCTAGCGTTGGATTAGTGGTGAGCATTTCTTTCACCAGTTTTCGACGCTGCTTCTGATCACGTCCCAAGTCCAGGCAACTTCTTTCTCAACAAGTCATTCAATGGCTGAGCACAGTTGCAAGATGGACAAACGTAGGCCAGAAAGTTCACCATCCCTAGGAAGGTTGGCTCCTCCACGTTTGACGGTTCTTTCCAGCTTTCTGATCGCTTTATCTGGGATGGATATTGGCCTGACCCTCAGGCTGATGATGTGTCCAAGAAAGGTAATTGCTTATCTTGCATCAACTTTCTTCATCAGCTTCAGTACGCACATTCTAGATGCTCTTCCATGGTTTTGGAATGGAGGAGGGTGTCGTCAAAATAACAAATGGACGCCATCATGCCTTCTAGAAGTTTTAGTCATTATCCGCTTGAAAAATTCAGGCGCGCTTGAAATCCCAAACCGCAATCTCTTCATGAAGAACCGACCGAAAGGCGTGATAAATGTCGTAAGTTTCGCAGACTCTTGAGAAGCAGAATCTGACCAAAGCCGCATTTGGCATCAGCTTCGTGAAACTCAGGAACCTTTGAGTTTGTGCACTATCTTCTATACAGTGGGGATGATGTACCCGTTCTCGCTGCACTGACTTATGTGAGCTTCTTTAGATCAACGCAGATTCTGACGTTCATTTGGCTTCCAACACGGTCATCGGACTACACCCGTCTGTTGGCTCTGTTATTTCTTCGATGATCCGTTTTCTTCATGGACTGCAGCTCCGCCTTGACCTTTTGTGCAGGAGAAATAGGCACACGCCCTCGCTGTTCCTACACTGTAGGGTGAGCACCTTCTTTCAGTGATTTTGACAGGCTTTGCATTTCAGTCTGGGTTGAAAGAGACTTCATACAAGCTCTGATTCAAGTTCAGAAAAGATGAAGTGTCCCTGCCTCAAAAGGTTTCTAGAATCTGATCAACAAGTAGCAAGTCGCGGAGTGAGCTTAACTGTAGCTTGGAAGCACCGAGCTGTTGCATTTCCCTCCTGGGCTCATTAGAGTACATTGTTGCACTTTGAGAGCCTAGGCTTTCCTAGTGAATGCCACGTGCTTTGTGAGAACATTGACGTCTGCCCCCGTGTCGATTTTGAAGGCGACCGGAGTTCCCTGCTACCCAAGTTCCTAATCGCCAAGCAACCGTCGCACTTTCACTAGTTGCAGACTGAACAGCACCCACAAGGGTATGTTACTTCATCAGCAGTCTCTACTGATGAACATCCTTCACAGACTTTTTCTTGTTCTACCAGACTTTCGCAAAATGGGACAGCTTGCAACACTGTGGCATTCTCCCCTCGCGGGCACTTGCCTACCTCATGTTGACGTCCCACAAATTTCCACACTTGACTTTGTTCTGAGTCTGGTTTTTCTTGAAAGTTTTCTTGTAGGTTGCATCAACACTATGACTTGCGGCACCTCTTTGTCTTCTAGTGGTGTTCACACTCCACACGTCTAGCTTGGATACTGCTTGGACTAACGTCAGTCCCTGTTCAAATTGCAGTTTTTCTGACACCTCTCTGTCTTGTACACTAGGACTAACCTATCCCTGAATAGTATTATCTGTCTGCAAAAGCACAAAGTTCAGACAAGTTCATATAGTTTTTGACAAATCCACTAACTTCCCGTCTGCGACGATATGATGGAAAAATGGGCCCTTTCCATGTGTGACCTTTTTGGGGGGAACAAAAGACTCGTCGAATTTTCTCAACACGACGTTGTACATTCTCATTTGTTTCATCTACCCCATACTGAAACCTGGTGAAAAATAGTCTCTGATCCGGCCCATGTGTAGAGGAGAGCACTCACTGATACCTTTGAGTTTCTCGATCGAAGTTTCGCGGTGACTCGAAATCGTCCATTCTTGCTTCCAGTTTCCCACGAGTTTGGCTGGTTGGAACTGAAATTGCTAGGTGGCCTTAAACCATGGTCTTCTTTGTGCCTTATAAGTTGCGAACGGGTTTTTAACTTATGACATCATGTTGTGGTCAGGGGTGTTGAGTGGTGTTTGGCATCTGACTCAAACATCTAGCACTGCCACAACAACAAGATGGCCAGGTTGTCCGATTCGACAGGATGATCTTTTTATTGGCATGTCGAAAATATCATATAAGTAACATTCAGTTATGTCCCTTAATACACTCCTAAAAACACTTTTGATCATTAATGGACGCTAAAAGATTATCAAGTAAACAACTTATGAATTTCGTTTTCTTTGCGTGTTAATAGCATGTTTTTTTAATAAAAGCTCTTCTCGCAATTTAACAAAACAGCACATATGTTCTGCATTCATCACCAGAAAACCGGTTTTTTGGCAACCATGTACAACAAATCATCACGTTTTACTTTTCGCTCTGTCTAGCAAGTGCTCTGAGTACCAATCACTTATCCTTCTGCGTTGTGGCCTAGTGGCTTTTATATTGGTATTGTTGCATGCATCAGCACATTGCTTGATTACTGTTATAACATAGGTAACGGCAGACCAAAAAATTGCTTGATACAGTTATTACACTGTTAATAAACATGACCGAAAGCTGCATCAGTGACAGCATCTGCACAATGCATTAGTAAATGTACGGACTTGATCGTTGCTCCACATACTCTTCTTTAATGTGTTTGTTCTTCTCACACCCCCCCCAAGGGGTTTTTGTTTCTTGCAGGCAAACAGTTAAAACAGATCAAATAATTTTCATATTGGTACTACCCCATATCTCTGTTGCATAGTATGACATGGCTTCACCATAATATCAAATAATTTAAAGAAGATAGCTATGGCTATATACCTAAACTCGAACATGACTCTTATGTTTTATATTGCTCTCATAGTAAAATATTCCAGTGCTGTACAAAGATAAAGACTGGTCCAGTTGTTTGGTGTCACTTCCAGAGAATTTTGCCTGTGCATCTCTTTGGTCAAATCGTAAGATTCAGATTTACGATGCGAAAAGTGGGCCAGTTCCATAGTTATAACTGGAACAATGCGTCATATCAGTCTACTTCAGGTTATAAGGTAAATTTTTTAAACTCTGTCATTTTCTACATTTTCTTCTGGGCCAGTGGAAAGAGCGTGAGTCACGAGACACTCATTTCGTCGATTCCAAAAGAATCATTGTATCCATATGCATAGAAAGCAGTGAAAGTGTAATACAAGACAAAGATTAGGAAATAACACAGTGTTCAACCGATTTTTTTGTTCTAAGCACGTGGTTGAGTGAACGCATAGCCTCATTGGCCTAATGAATTCTCCACAGAAATCGAAAGTGAATTTGTCAAAACTGTAAAAGAAAATATCCAGAGGGGCTGTGACAGATATCACAAAATTTTAGCATTGCCAAGGCAGACACATTTTAAGTCAAGTGTTAGAAAATTTCTCAAATAGCAAAGGTTACAAAAGATCAGTTTAAAATAACATGGTTATGAAGGAGATCAACCGAAATAAATGGTTGGTATTCACAAGGAGAAGCAGTGGTAACTGTGGAAAGAGATGGGATTAAGCAAACCTTCAATATGGACCGAGATAATAGTTGACCAAATTCGCAATGTTTATGTCAGGAGAGTTCCGATAAAGAGGCACCTAGCACACGTTGGTCATATTCAAAAATAAGTGGTAAAACGTTGAATCTATAGCAAGCGTTGGCTTAGACCATTAAATAATCTGATAGTGTTGTCGATCTAAATATGAATAAAAGCTGTGATCTGCATGCTCACTGAAAACCGGACCTTGAGGTGTATCCGCACAAGATTGCAAAAAATTCAATTCTCAAAAATGGCACTAGCCTGCTCTATGGCTTCATGCAGTAACGAGATTAAAGGTAAGGGAACAATCACGACATAACGTCACCATGCCATAAAGTCAGATCTAAAATGACCATAAACGGTCCAGCTTCTTTTGAAGAAACAGTAAGCGGGCTTGTTTAAATGTCAACATTTTAGGACCACGTCTGATCTTTACAGGTGGCACCGCTGACGTCATATGACATAGCCACCAAAGCACATATTCTTACAACAACAATAAGAGCGAAGGACAATGAAGAAGCACCTCCCCAAATGCTAAGGTGATCAAGCAATTAACTGATTTTCTATGATTTTAAAGTATACTCATGATTTTGGTCAAGTTGTGTTGTCCACCTAAATAGACACAAACAAATGACCAAGACTGTAGTTAGTGTTTAAAGTCAATCCCAGATATTTGTAATTTCACTACTTCAATTTGCTCCCCGTAAATACATCTGTCAGATTAGACAAATACCCCTTTTCTCAAAATCATAACCTTTAGTTTTATTAAATTAACTTTTAGAACCAGTATCATATGCTACATGCCAAATTGTTTCATTTGATTTTGTAAAACCTGAGGTGGAGGGAAATTAAGCTATTCGTCTTCGAAAAGTAAGAGAAAATTTATTTCAAACCAAGGTAGCAACTGAAAAACCATGCCTTAATTCCTACTTCTTCGTACATCAGCTATGCGAAAAAAGATCGTGGGAGATAGCTAGCAGCCTTGTCTGAAAGCCCCACCTAAGCATGATTGAACAGATTTGTGTATTCCCTGTAAACACGCAACATTTTGTGGAATGTTTTACTTTTCGAAAATTCTCCATCAGTTTTCTCCCTTTATTAGCTGTAGAAAACAAATGTTCAAAGGTAGAGTATGACTTGCGGAAAACCCGGCTGCTCCTCAAATATTTTCTGCGATGAGGTCATTACACTGCGTTCTTCATGACAGAAGGGAAGCAGCATTTCATTGCAAAAACATGGAGAGCAAAAATAATAATACAATATTTTAAAATAAAGGGAATAAAAGACAAATTATTTCCAAATAAATTAAGAGAGAAGAGAGAGGAGAGAGAGAGAGAGAGAGAGAGAGAGAGAGAGAGAGAGAGCGAGAGAGAGAGAGATGAGAAGAGAGAAGAGAGAAGACAATAAATTATAGGATAAATATGTTGCAACGTGGAGTGCAAACGCATCTATAGGCCTAGTTAGTTGTGTAATTTATCTTTATTTGAATAAGCGTGAAGACGTTGTTAGTGCCTTACAGATTCACACAGCACAAAACGATGATTACTACAACCTTTACTGTTGGCGCGTTAGTTTGCATGGTGATTTGGACAGATCTGTTTGCCATGTTCTTTTTCATGATCGGGCGTATCTTGATTTGAACATTGCAACACCTTCTTCCTTCTCGTATCGTGTTGACGCTGCGCTGCAAACAATCCACATAAAGAGAAGAGGGTTAAGACCAGAAGTGAGCTGGTACCATGAACACCGACCATGGCGGTCATGAAACTGGTGTTAATAATCAAGCCCAAATGGACACAGCATTGTCCCCACACCGAGGGAGAGCCAGCAAACAGCAGCATTGCAGAAGCACATTCGTATAGATCGATTGAAATGTACCAGTTTCTGATAACCAGAAACAATTTTGTATTCGGAGTCCGTTTATTGATGACACATTGACAGGACTGATATGAGGCACCAAAATGAGTTGATGAAGACAATGGGACAGTGAGCCACTGGGAACTGATGGCCAGAACGATGGCATAAATGAAGTAGACGGACAAAGACCAGACTGACCCTGTAGGCCCCAGTGTGACAAACCCAGGAAGAAACGGAATCAGCACAGAATGACAGCATCAGGACTACTGTCCATATTAATGAACATACACATGAGCTGAAATTCATGCAAGTTTTGTCTTTTGAAAGATAAAGAGTTTTAACGGATCCCAAGTAAATCAACCAATGACTAAAACAGATACTCTGTAGAAAAAGGAAAAGAAACCCACTTGCCTTGCAGACCATATTTCAGTCCATTTCTTTCAAAAATAGGATATATGTTCCGTGTATAATTCATTAGCTGCAATAGTAATAAAACACAAATGAAAATAACATGCATAAATTAGCAAACAAAAAATTAATGAGAATCATTAGAAAAATTGCTTTTAAACCTCTTTTCCATGACAATCAAAACTATGAAAACAAATAAAACAAATAGAATTCCCGCAATGGAAGACAAGGATATGACCCAGAAGTAAGTTAGGTGAAATTTGTTTTCGGTATCCAAAAGCATACATGAAAGACAAAAAACATACTTGGGTAACATTTCAAGGCCACTGAAAACTGTTAGGAAGAAAAACATCCCAAACAAATTCTGTAGTTTGATGAAAAACTATACTGCGCAACTGATATGACCGTGAGAAACAGACAAAGGGAAAGTCATCAATATGTTCCCTGTAATATCCAATACACTCAAACTCGGGCATGTTCTTACAAACCATAAATGGAAAAGTGAAAGCCAGAGAATGATACGTTCAGGATGTTTTAAATGTGGAAAATAGAGGTTGTTGAATAAAATGAAAACGAGTGTTTCGATGATCAATGTGCTCTAAGTATAATGAATTGGTTTATTCAACAAACCATTTGCCAGCGACCTAAGGGATTATTTCCTATTCTTAAATCTCTTAAGCTCGGTAAATTTAGAAACATTTCTAAGTTGATGGTCGTCAAATAATTACGGTTCAGATTTAAAAACGCAGGATTGCTTAAACCTCTACGCCAGGACACATTCACCAAAAAACAATCAGACAAGCTGAGATATACAAGATAGATGTTTTCCCTATAATCCAGTAACAGTCATTTGAGCCTGAGGCATCAGCATAAGAAAGTCCTGTGGAAACAGACTGGCACTGAAATATTGCTGACAAACAACGAATGCTTCACATGCACAACCTTCAGGACAGGAGCCATCGCACATCAGCTCATCGTCTCGCTGCGGACACTGGCCCCAGCCATCACACAGATGATCTTCATGGACGCAGACTGCAGACTTTCTGCACTGATAGAAGCCGGGACACGTTGATCTCTCACAGCCTTGCTCGTCTTCCCCATAAACACAGTCAAACAATCTGTTGCAGAGAGTAAAGAGAGGCAGACAGTTCAGCCATTCAGATGGACATCTGTAATGGGTCTCAGGGCATGTTTCATTTTCTTTGACCACCTTTCTTATGAAATAACCAGTGCCGTCCATGGTAATGTAAAATTGTATTTTACCAGCTTTTTCCATGACCGTTTTCATGTAACTGGTGTTTTTGACACAACTGTCTTCGTCTGAATGGTCCAGACAATCTGAAAATTCATTGCAGTGTTGGCTCCATGTGACACACTGACCAGTTCTACAAAGAAAGCCGGCACATGGCGGATGTTCACAGAATGATTCATCACTGTTGTCTGGACAGTCTTCTCTGAAGTCGCACAGTAATGTGTGGTGCACTGTTGTGAACTCATCATCACACCTAAAAAGATCAGATTTGTATAAAGTGACGCTTGGACAAGGAAGCACATTGGGTATGGTCTGCTTGTTGGTCATGTTGACGATATCAATATATGGCTTTCTGCAATGGCTATCTTGATCAAACGACAAAAATGAGCGAGTTATGTGAATGTGAGGGCAACTCGATAGACACAGTTTTATATTAGTGGAGGTGAAGAGAGGTGAAGGTGAGAATGCCAAAAGATTGCTTGAAGAGAGCGCGCCAAATGGTTGTAATTTACTTTCACAAAGAATCATTAGTATCAACAAGTTTTTATCTTCTTTACGTATCAAGTGAAATCCATTGTTTTCTAGATATAGCAATTCATCCTTGTATGCATTGTATAGATGCAAAGTTCTAAAGAAAACATACATCAACGTTTTATCTCGCCACATGAGAATGTTTCGATACATAAATGGTCTGGAATCCCAAGTTCTAAACTTATGCAATATTAGGTTTATTGAACTGGTATTTGCTAAGAAAATGGAAAAATATGTTAAAATCTGTTTCTGTTTTCATTGTGGCTGGAATCCCACCCCTGCTAAAGCATTCATAAACTAAAGCATCAAAATACAGATACGAGTTTTTCATGACCACAAAAAAACATTTGTCTTGTGAAGCCATCTTTCCTGGGCAGCTAGGATTGCTGTAGGGGCAGAGTTGTTCATCCAATCCATCTACACATTCTGTTTTCAAATTGCAATGCAAGTGTTGGTGAAGCTTGGAGTAAAGCTCTACCGAACAATTGTACAAACCAGTGGATTGATTCTGTATTCGATGAAAACTACTTGGATTCCATGAAACAGTGGAGAACAATATTTTTGCATACTTAAAAGCCCCAATCTGAGAAATTTGAATATAAGCATTGGATGCCATAACCAGTTTCGCTGGGGTTAGAACTGGGTCATGCAGTTTTGCGACATGTAGATGAGCCGTGTTTGGGTTTCTGTAGATCAGTCTTATTTCGCTTTCTGAACGCAATCTGAAGTGACTTATTTGATGAATGCTGACCATTGTGATTGTGTTCGGATAGACTGACAACGTTTTGTTTAGAAAGTAATGGTAAATTCCATCTGGTATTAGCATATACCCAGAATATTTCGTACTGCAGCTTAATAAAAACAGTTGGTTTTTCACAATCCTGATTTCAATTCTAACAGCAGGATAGTTTTGATGTTGAATAGATACAGTTCTATCTGCTATGAAAACGTTTTCTTCCAGAGAATGTACATCGCATTTCAGGTAGTTTAATTGCCGAATTCCTCTTGTACTTATATTGATATTCCATTGTCTTACCTTACACCAATATTGCCTCCTCTGGAAATGGATGAGCATGTGCATATCTTTTGCTAAGTTTCCTTTCACACGCATAATACAAAAAGCTGTTAGTTTCCCGCACACACTGTAGACTGCTCCCTGGTGGGAAATCCTCCATGGCAAATTTTTCTCACAGTCTGATCTCTGTTTTTGCAGTACTGTGTATCCTGTGCGGTTCTGCTTGAAGAAATACTGTAATCCAGGACAGACCTCAGTGACATTTAAAGACGAGGAATAAGCATAGTTTATGTCGTGGGTACCTTCTTGGCTCAACATGAATATAGTGTGGACCATAATTAGAAAATGGGTCAATATCTACAGACTACCAGAATATGATGGTTTGACTTAAAAGAAACATTATACGGTGTAGAGAGATAAATGATATTTATGAAGCAAACAATAAAATCCAGAAAATGACAGAGTAAAAAAAATGACGTAATGAAAGTATTCTGCTATGAAGAAGCAGAACCATAAAAGAAGCAGGCATTTCCAGAACTGTTCTATAATGAACTAACAATGAGCTGTGTATCTACATGCTGTATGAAAACCTGAATCTGTACATCTCCACAGACTTGGTCAAGATTCAATAATACAAAAATGGAACTAGCCCACTTTATGGCCTCATGCAATTACGAGATTGAAGGGAAAGAAAACCACCACAACATCCCCATGACCCACATAGAGTCCTGATCTTCTTCTTCTTGTGCCAATGATGTCCACCTGTCGTAACCGGCAATAACTGACATATATTGGGTTTCAAAGAAAAATCACTGCACTGGAAAAAAAGAAAAACAAGACCTATATCAGATAATAGAGCATGTATAGGGCCATTAGGCACCCCGCGCGATATAAGTCCGATTAACTCCTGGCCCCCATCTAAATCTGATCGAAAACGGCTGGCTTCTGTTGGAAACAAAACAGTGAGTGGGCTGTGTTTGAATAGTCAAAATTTAGAATTATTATAGGGTATGCACGCTGATGTCACCATGATGTCAGCATAGCCACCAAGAGCATAATCCTTACAAGATCCATAGAGTACAGACAGTGAAACAATCTCCCAAATGCTAAGGTGATCAAGCAATTAACTGATTTTCTATGATCTTTTTTAAGGTATACTCATGATTTTGTGCAGTCATGTCATCCAACCTAAAGCAATACAAACAATTAGACAAGGACTGTACCTGTTTTTCAGATGATAATTTACTTTGTGGCACCTACCTACCTTGTTGACCATCATCTTTGACCTTCGACAAGTCAAAGTTTTGTCTTTGGCATATCTTTGCAATTTTACAGTTACAACGTCCACAGTTACTGAGATGGTAGACTAGTTCAAAGTTACAACAAATGCATAATATTCTTTGCCTTAATGACCTAGTCTTTGGCCTTTTTGTAAGTTGAAATAATCTTGAAAACTGTTATATACAATTATTTCCAAATTTAGGTGGAAGTATATATATGAATTTCATGTGACCCACGTCCTGCTGACTTTGACGTTTGACCACGAATGGAGTCAATTCCATAGACCTAAGCGTGCTGAAGCTTGTGGGTTACTGTCAAATCTATCTAATCTTCCCATTCACGGTTTCCGTGTGTGGAGGAAGAGGGAGGAAGGTAGGTATAAATGGGAAAGAGTTCTAAACCCACTGAACAAATGTAGGAGGATAAAAAAAGAACCCAGGACATGTCTGCCGCTCGGCGACACATTCCAGTGTTTGAACATTGTTTCGCATACTTGGACTGCTTGAATAATTGACTGTGTGGTACTAATATTGAAATACAGTAAGGTTTAGTTGTCACAGAAAACGTACAATATTCTTTGTAATAAAATATTCTTTGTAAACTTATTTTTAAGGGAGGGGTTAAGAGGAGGGTCCTAGCGTCGACAGAAGATATAGTTCAGCCTTAAAATTGAAAATTAGAAGCAGCTATTTTGGAATTTGCGCAAACGGGTCTTTAGTAGTCTAAGTCACTTTGCTTGCGATGGCTTTTTAAAATCCGTGTCAGTATACCAATAGCCATGTCAAATTGGAAGCAAAATTGTCACAAAGTACACTTACACGATTGTGCCAAATATGACAACATTCGCTCCCCGCTGGCAGCAATTTAAACAAGTGAATTGATCATCCGAAAGCCAGAGCTATAAGGTCGTTCAAAAATAAGCTTAATAAACAACATATATAGAAAACAATATGTTCAGTAAAACAGACTTTTTCTTAAAATAAACAGTGAATCAATGATTATTTGCATGTGACTAACAATAACAATAAAATATGTGGACAGAGGATACGATTTTTAGTTATAGATATATCATAGGTTAACTGTCGATAAGCAAGGAACAAAATGAATCCAATGAAACAGAATTGACTTAACATAGTGTTTATTTTATTTTTCTACAATTATTTTTTCTTAGCTTATAATAACCCTCCCCCCCCCCCCCCCCTCTCTCTCTCTCTCTCATCCTCTCCTCTCTCTCTGCCTCTTTCTATGGGACATATTTCTCTGCGCCAGACAAAACGTGCGCGCAGTATCAGTCTCTAAAGATTTATGGCCAAATTGTCTATCTCTCTCTCTCTCCTCACTCTCTCTCTCTCTCTCTCTCTCTCTCTCTCTCTTTCTCTCTCCTCCTCTCTCTCTCGCTCTCTCAACTATCTCGCTCTCTCTCTCTCCTCCTCTCTCTCCTCTCTCTGTGTGCCATCGTCATTCGCTCGCAGAGTAGCAGTCTCTAATGATTTATTGTCAATCGCCCCCTGCCCGTCCCACCCCCCCCCCCTCCCTCCCCATCCCCCCCGCCCCCTCTCTCTGTCACTCTGAATTTTATGCTCAGCACAGATCAATGAACTCACCGAAAAGTTTTTTTTTTAAACCAATGATGTAGTGCGACTTCTCTCTCTCTCTCTCTCTCTCTCTCTCTCTCTCTCTCTCTCTCTCTCTCTCTCGCTCTCTCTCTCTCCTCTCTCTCTCTTCTCTCTCACACACACACACACAAACACACACAACACAAATACTAACACTCACGGAGAGAGCTGGAGACGGCACACACACACACACACACACGCAGCACGCACGCGCGCACACGCACGGCACGCGCACACACACACACACACACTCACAACACACACACACCACACAACCACACACCACACACACACACACACACACCAACGTGCGATGAAACACATTTCACGAAAGAAACCACTTCAGGACAGTTATACAAATACATGTATATATCTCTCCACCCCTTCCCACTGCAAACCACACACACAAAAGCGCACGCACACGCACACGCACAGCACACTAACACACACACACACACACACAGTACGCATATATACACATTTCACGAACGAACACTTCAGACAGTTATACAAATACATGTTCATATTATCTCTCCACCCCTTCCCACTTGCACACACACACAAACGCTAGCTCTCTCCCTCCCACTCTCTCTCTCTTTCTCTCTCTCTCTCTCGCTCTCTCTCTCTCTACTCTCTCTCTCCTCTCCCTCGCCTTCAAAGACGATCAATGGGACAAAAAAGGGAGTGAAAGTGGTAAACGACCTGACTCGTCACCAAGCCAAAACAAGTGTCAGAAGCCAGAAAGCAAAGCAAGGTCGCCTACTTCAAGAACGGTCATCTGATGATTGAACCTTGACAGCCGGAACCCCATGACGCGTGCAGAAGTCGCACGTGGTGTCTTACCCACCACCTACAATCTTCAGCAGCAGTCCGCAAGTCACCGACACCTCCAGAGACTGTGGCCTCGAATCAGAGGCCACACGCCTGTTGAAGATAACTCTCCAAATAATCAAGTTCTCCCAGAAAGCAACCATCTTCACCCACTGTTCATGGTGACGAGAACTTAGGCTCAGGCAACGAACAGAATTGTACCTTGTGAATTCTGGTGACAAGGACAACCCCGGCTGCGCCACCCAGCCATTCCGCTCCCATGGAAGAAATATGCAAATTTATAAAGAAGCCATACCCGAAACTAGAGCGTGAAATGCTAGATCAACCAGCCATGCGGCAGTAGTTTTGGGTCTAGTGACTTTGACCTTTGACCAATGGCCTTCATGGTCGTACAAGGCCTTGATATCCTAACTACTTACCTGTATGCAAAATGTCAGCCTCCTAAGTGCCTCCGTTCAAATACTATTAAGGTAACATAGCTTGTCAGCCAGCCAGGAACAGAAGACAGCCCTGAATACATCAACCAGCTTTCACTACGCAGCTGGTTAAACATTTCTAGCTTCGCCTTGGGGCTGGTAATCCATAAGCCTCTGTTTTCGCAACAGTAACCGCCAGAGAGAGAGAGAGAGCAGAACGGAAGAGAGAAAAACATACAAAACAGCATGACACATGAGTTTCACCCCTCAAACACATGCAGGTTACATGCTGGCTTACTTTCTTCCCTGCTAGACAACCAGTAAAGCACGTTTGGCTGTGTCGTCTCACTCTAAGCTCGATTTTTGTTCGGGCAGCAGTCACTGGAGCGCGCACACATCGCCCTGCCTGCTGGCTTGGGCGAGGATCCTAGAAAATCAGGTGCCCAGCAGCATTTTCAGTTCCAGTGACCTTTACATTTGACCTTGAAGCTGTTACATGATGACAGTCTGTCCGGATAAAAACTGCCCATAATTTCAAAACCGTTGGCGTTTATATAACCATATATATATTCATGATCATCGTCACAGAGGAAACCCAGTGAAAGACATTTTGAAGGGGCCAATAGCACAGTGAGAGTGAGAGCTGAGGGGGCCAGAAAACAAGTGTTCATAGTTTCAAAACCGTTGGCGTTAGACCCATATAACCATATATATTCATGATCAGCATTAACAGGGAAATGCCAATGGAAGACATTTTGAAGGGGCCAATAGCACAGTGAGAGTGAGAGCTGATGGGGTTCTGAAAACGAATGCTCGTAATCTCAAAACCGTTGGCGCTAGATCACTATAACCGTGATCAGCATTAACAGGGAAATGCAGTGGAAGACAGTGAGAGTGAGAGGCCTATTTGGCTCCGTGAACATGGACTACAGGGGGAGACATTTTGAAGTGCTATTCTGGCAACTGATATTCTAAAGACCTGTGCCGGGTTAAAAGCTGGCCGCGAAGCGAAGCGAGCACAGGGCGTAGCAAGCATGGGGCGTTGCTGTTAGTAGCCTCTAATAATATTCGATACGTCTTCTCCCTACAATCCCTTGATGTCAATCAATGTTCGATTCAACAACATTCACCCCTTATTTCGTTGTGGATATGATTTGATTCCTCAATACTTGTGTGAGTGATTTGTGTGTCTGGGGATAAAGAAGAGTGTTTATCATGTATTTCTATTTTTTTTATTCATTGATGAGGGTGGGTGTTTTACATGTCATATGAAGGTTACGTCAGTTATTGGCGGAATAGTGCTGATGATAGCGGTGGTGTGGTGTGTGTGTGTGTGTGTGTGTGTGTGTGTGTGTGTGTGCGTGCGTGCGTGTGTGCGTGCGTGCGTGCGTGTGTGTGTGTGATATTTCATGCTTCATGCATATCTCTTTTTTTTTTTTTTCGTTTGTCTTTTTTGGGTCATATTTGCTTGTTCGATTACTTGTAAACTAAATTGCGCATTATTCTTTGATTTATTATCATTGCTGCTGTGTTTTCGTTAAATATTGATGATTGGTTGATTTAGCCTGATTATTTGTTTATTCATATAATAAGTTTGTTTTTGTTTACTTTTATAAAAAAGTTTTAGAGGGCCTCATGAAAAGAAGTTATTGTTGGTTATTCAGTTATATCCTCATTAAACATTTCAAGCTTCAACTCTCTCTCTCTCTCTCTTTCTCTCCCTCTCCGATCTCTCTTTCTCTCTCTATGCGCAATATTTTATAGGCCTGGCCTAAAATCTCAATCCTTGCGTAATAAAGTGTTCAAGTGTCAAGTCTCTCTCTCTCTCTCTCTCTGCGCAATATTTTATTTCTTATATATCTGTTCAAAGCGTTCCAATAGGAATTGTTCGGAAAAATTAAGGGGAGTAATTTCATGGTGTGTGGGAGTGATCTTGCCTAATTCAATCGGTCAAACAGGGGAAGTTACTCTACCATCAGGTAGATCCCCCCAGCTCTCGCCTCGTGTGCTTGAGCAGACAGACAGCACTTAGAACACCGTGCGTCATTCTAAAATTGATGTTATTTATGTTTTCAAACATTTCCTGACTCCTGACTCTCTCTCCCTCTCTCTCTCTCAGATCAGAGGAAAAATGCCCCTCTCTCTGTGTCCCCCCCTCTCTCATCAAAGGAAACTGCCTCTCTCTCTCTCTCTTAGTAGATTTAGAATCGTTAATAGAATGTATTTGGCTAGAGGTTAAATAATTATTCGAGATCCCCATCTTTTTTTTAATTGGTTTTGTTTACAGGAATCCCTCCGCAACGTTCAGCTGGCTAGACGATTTTGTTGCCATGATGGTCAAGGTGACCCGCCACAATAATAATGTTCTGAGCTGCCTTAACCCGTTCATTGCCAGAGAAAATATCTTCTTTATTATTAGAAAGTGAAAAAGAGACATATTAGACTCAATCTGAAAAAACCCCCAAAATAATTTAATGGTCTAGAGATATATCTTTACTGACTTGTCTAAAACAAAAACCATCATTCCAGGGCTATGACATCAAAAACTAGAGCGTGAGAACGCTAGATCAACCAGCCGCGCTGCAGCATTTTCGGCTCCAGTGACCTTGACCTTTGACCAATGACCTTCATTTTCCAACTTGGCCTAGATATTCTAGCTACCTATCCGAACTCAAAACGTTTGACGGAGTGAGAGCCGAGCAGTAAGACAAGTAAAGACAAGTAAAGGGAAAGTAACAAGGTGCTGTTGTGGCTGGTTGCGGAAACAAGATTTGCTTCCCTTGCCAAAACAAAATGGCTCCACTGACCTTGACCTTTGACCGATGTCCTTCATCTTCTAACTTGACCTAGATATCCTATCTACCTATACGCTTGTGATATTTGAGGGTCCTTCCGTTCAAACGTTATTGTGGTAACATAGCCAGCCAGTCAGGAATGTGGAATGCTCTGAAAACACTAACTAGCGTTCACTTCGCGGGTGGTTAAGTATGAGATCAATCATCACATGCCCAGTAAAGTAGTAGACACGGGCAAGGCAGGGAAGGGGGTACTACTTACTTCTTCTTCTGCCTTCCCAGGCCATATGGCCATAATGGGTAAGGTACAGTATGAGTCCGTTTAACAAAACATTTTCACTGGTCTCCCCCGCTGTGTACAGCCGACACATTCAGATTTCGGAGGAGCTCAAAGGAGAAAAGTTATTTTGAAGATTGTTTTTGGAAAAAAAAGAAGGCAGGAGAATGGGCCAATAAGTCAGAAAGATAGTAGATGATAGAAACAAAAGGGAAAAGGCAGAGTCAAAGAGAGTGGCAGATTAGAGGAAGTTGTAAACCAGCACAGAACTTCCAGGTGGGGGAACAATTTTTACTAAAGACCTCCCCCCCCCCCCCTGGTATCCCCACGGGGAGAGACTTGTGGAGGGGGTGGGGTCGTCCAGCTCCCCGTATGGAGGCTCGAGGCATCCACCCACTGCCCCGAGAAGGGGGGTTTATTATGCATGTTATTAACTATTGAGAAAAAGTGTAGTAAAACATGATTCATTTTAGAGTGGCTTGGACTGAGAAGAAAAAAAAGAGTGTAAATCTGTAAATTTCGGGGATGAAAGATTTTTACGGTGAAATATGTATTTTTGCTTGAGTTTTTGGCCTTTTTTTTTGGGGGGGGGGGGGGGGGCGGGTACCCTGTATACCAAGGAATTGCACAATTCCTCTTTCAGAATAAAAACGATGCACTTGAATGTTCTGTGTACTTGAGAGTGTTGTCCAATGTGGCGGTAAGGTTTAACCGAGGCATGGTTACCGCTACACCTATCTATATTGTTAAAAACTCGGGACTTTACTGGTGTTGCACTGCCTCCGGGCATTGCAGCCAGTATTGTTCCCAACATCTTTGTAATTTACAAATGTACCATATGTGTCTATGACCGAGAGGACGTAAAACATCATTTTCATCGTTCTGTGTACTTGTTTTGTTCTGTGTGATGACACACTTGTAACACATGTGACATAACACACACACACATGTGACATGACACACACTACTTTCCTCTTTCACATGTACATAAGTGTTATATATATGTACGTGTTCTGCTTTGCAAAGAGAGACGGACAGAGAGATAAATGGACATACATGAACACTTACATAGATCATAAGGTACGCACAACTATGGAACCGTTTTCAAAAGTATTTATTAACTGCTTTCCCCATGATTAGCCAAGTGTGCCAGAACTCGTACATACAGGCATGGGAATTAGAGAAGACAACAATGACTGAAAATTGGGGTCTGGAAGCAGGCATAGGAACAAGGAATAAAACAACAACTGAAAGCCGTGTGTGTTGGGATACAGCCCCCCAGAAAATGAATCTTCTTCTGTTATCTAAGCCTTAAAAACAGTATTAGAGATAAGACTGATATATTTAGTTCATTTTGCATTCATGTATAACCAATAACTTAAGTTTTACTCATTGGGCTTCTTTTTTTTTTATCTCATAAATGTCCTCTTGGACCATCAAAAAAGCTGAAACTTGCAAAAAAAAGACTGAAGAGGACCATCAAAAAAGCTGAAATCAGCCAAAAGACTGACAATTCCCATGCCTGGGATAGGTTTACGGTCAATATTATGTCAGCCTGACATAATACACATGCTGTTGTTTTTTCCTGTACATTCATTGTTTGCCCAGTTCACTGAACGCTGTTAAAACGAGAAAGCACTGATATTGTGAAAACCTGAACTCCACCGAGGTGACTCAGCAGCAGTGCAGCGTCTCCCTCTGGTTGGTTGCCTCCTGACAGCCTAACATAGATTCGCTTCCCTTGGACTGCAGATTTCGGATTCTGCGATGACCGGAAAAAAACAGGGTGTGGCTGCGAGTTGGGACTGGAATGAGCGTAGGGGCAACGCCACTGTATGGCCCAGAAGATGGCACATCAAAACAATAATAACAAAAAAGAGATATATATATTAAAAACCTCCCAACTGAGAGGAAACTCAAGTCTTAATTTCTACATCATCTTCTGTGCTTGCGGTGATTTCTATCTGCATTCACTACAGTGGAACCTCCCTTACAAAACCTTTAAAAAATCATCCAAAATGAGGTCTCTTATAAGGGAGGTAATTTAAATAATGACAAAGCGCAATGTCTCAGGGAAGTAGGTCTTACGTGGGAGGGAGTCTTATAATGGGATGTCTTATATTATAAGGGAGGTTGCACTGTATAGGCAAATGTTAAGAATAGCCCCCTCCTCTTCCCCTTCCATTCATTCCAGATGGTTAGGGTTAGGGATAGGGTTAGGGATAGGTTTAGGATCAGTTAAGTGTCAGTCTCGTAACATACCATCATGTTTTCTATTTTTTGTGGATTAGACGGTTTCAGGTTAGGAATAGGGTTAGGAATAGGGTTAGGAATAGGCTTAGGGTCAGTTTAGTGTCAAATACACACTTAAAACAAAATTGATGACTAATCTGACACTAAACCTATCTGTAACCCTAACCTGAAACCGTCTGAAAACAATGCCTCACTATAACATTTCAGTATTTGTTCCGCTATGTCCCAGGCTCACTATGTCCCGCTCCCTCTAAGTGGTTACATGTCTATGTTCATGTGTCGATGTGTCATGACTTCTGGTCATTTTGGTACCTTGTACAGTGAAGATGACCAGTGGTCAGTGACAATGACCAGTTGGTCACCTTGACTTAAAAATCAAATGTTGATTCCTAACAGCGTATTTCCTGTCACCAGATGATTATTTTATGCACTTGTATAATGCAGATGACCAGTGGTCACTTTGACTTAAAAATCATATAGACACGTGGTCATGTAACCACTTAGAGGGAGTGGGACATAGCGGGCCTGGGACTTAGCTGTATGGACCCACTAGAAAACCATGTTCCGCATTTTGGAGTTTAGTTGCATCCGTTTGATTTTACTGTATTATGAAAGGAAAGCATGGGGAAAAATACTGAATTTGGAAGTTCATTCTTTCACTGAATTTGGGAAAGAGAGAAAATCTGTTTAACGTCCTCCGGTCTGGAACAGACACACATGGGACATTAGTAGATGTAAAGATGGTGGGAACGATCCTGGAGGCAATACAACATCAGGAAAGTCCCGAATTTTTAACAATGCAGATGTACAGTGAATTTGGAAAAAAAAAGTCATTCTCTCAAAACAATCTAATCTAGTAACTCATATTTTTTAACATTGTTTGAAGGTTAATATCATATTTGTCAATAATAGGCAGACCTGTTTACCCCCTACACAAGTCTTGAGTAATCTGGATAGCTGAAATGAGTAGTTTGGGTGCAAAATGTGTAGTTTTATTCATTAAACCATCAAATAATGTTAACTGAAAATGAGTAGCAATCAAGAATTAAAGAGCATTATTTTCAGTTTTGAAGAGTAGTAGAGGTCCAAATTGAGTAGAATACTACTCGAAAAGAGTAGAGTAAACAGGTCTGAAAAGGTAATGATAATTTGTAGCTTTTTTAGTACATCTTTTACATGTAAAGAAAAGTCATAAAAATAAACATGAAATGAATATTAGAAAACCAGAACATCTGATAGCCCAAGTTAACTGAAAATTGCATAAACATTTTCAAAAGAGATACTAACTTCCCCCCCAATTTTTTTGTTTTAAATTAGAAGAAACAAAAGTTAATACTGCATCTGAATGATTAATGTGATTTGTTTTAAAAACTAGTAAAGGGAAATTCATTAAATTTTAGATGATAGCCCTGATTTTGACAAAACCCATAACCATAATTTTTCAAGTTACGCAATCAGCAGATACACATACTGACAAAGGCAAAAACAACCTCCTAGGCAAAACTAATATAAAATGACAAACCCCAAAGTTGAAAATAAATGGTAAAAAAACATACTACTTGTAATTGGTATTAGTCAAATTTGAACCAAAATTGTTTTGGTACATTAATAATAATAATTAAAAAAACACACACAATACAAGACATGAACACATTCATGACCAAATTTATCGACTATCAACCACCAGCACATGATTTGTATAGGTACAACAATGATATGAATTCTGAGATATAAAACAATGATATTGATATGTAACGTGTGATATGTTCTAGGTTATATCATAAGTCGAAAGACAAAACACTTCCAGAGTATTCTCGTCATTCTGACTAGGTCACAAAAAAAAGGTAAATGTAAAATTATTTTGAAATAAAGTAAAAACCATGTCATGAGAATTTAAATGCGTAGCATAACATGAGCGGAAGGAATGACCTCAAGAAACACCGACATTCAAAACCAGAACTTTTTAAAGATCTGCATTATGAGCTTACGTTAATGTAGATAAGCTGTTTTGCATTTATACATCACATGTTCATCATATACCATATCGTCGGTGAAATTCAAAAAACCTCGTACCTTGATTTGGGGGTGTGGGGTGGGTGTGTTGAGTTAGATACATAGCTCTCTAATTTTTCCCGCCACCTTCCACCAAAAGCTTGTATCTCTAACGACTTTCTATCTAGGGTAAATGAGGTTGTGTAAATGGAAGAAAAATTCTTAAGTCCCAAATTCAGATCTAGTTAAGGACAAAAACCTTGTATCTTCATTCTTTTCAAGTATTAAAAACTAAACAAAAAAGTAATTTTAAAAACAAAATGCTGGACTAAACTTGCAATGTCTTGAACAACATATTCATCATAGTTAGTGGTAAAGACGGTTAATTTGAAAAGTTTTAAAAAAACTACCAAAATTGAGATATGAGGTTTTTGAATTTCACCGATGATATTTGACAGACTTCATATTATTAAAGACACCCTCCATATTTAACACAAATTTAATCTAAATGTTTTTAAAATTTATTTTGTCAAGCACTTGGAGAAAGTGGAGAAATGTACATTATTATCATTACACGTATTTTTGTGATAACAATTACTTACTATATTATTAGTGTGCAGGCATCTCGGTCAGGAAAACAGTATCGCCTTATAATCTATAAAATATGGTACTTATTCTGAGTGCATGCTTCTTCTTTAATTGCTTTTAAATGGTGTCACTTAGAGACAGCATGCATCTCAAAAATCGGCTGCGTCATCTATGCAATATAAAACAATACACAGACAGATAAGGCAAGCGACAGGCCACATACCAGGCAAAACTGACTTTTTAAAAAAATAGAAAAGAACGGTTCAGTAATTTGGGCGCTGTGAAATGGAAGATATTTTTGTCATATACATGCACATGACATTTTTTTAAATAGAAAAGATCGGTTCAGTAATTTAGGCGCTCTGAAATTGAACATATGTGATGCAGCACAGGAAAACCAGGCTAATGTAAATGATCACTTTTGACTTATTCATATTTTCAGAAAGGCCAGAGACAACAGATTAACAGGCAAAAAACAGAATTCATCTATCTCTAATAGTTTATTTTGAACAATTTTTCAATCAATCAAATCTCTCTCTCTTTCTCTCTCTCTCTCTCTTGTGGCTGGCCGACTTTAGCTGGGTATTCGCGTACTGCATCACATATTTTTGCTCACATACACAAGCTTATATGCCATTTTTTAAATAGAAAAGATCGGTTGAGTAATTTAGGCACTGTGATTGTGTGAAATGGAACATATTTTTGCTCACATACACATGCTCATATGACTTTTTTAAAATAGAAAACATCGGTTCAGTAATTTAGGCGCTGTGAAATGGAACATATTTTTGCTCACATACAGACGCACGCGCACAGACAGACAGACAGAGAAATACACAGACCCTCACTGTGATTGCAAAGTACTCCTGTTCTATGGAACTCGGAGTACAAAAGGAAAATAGTGACATTGTCGTATTGACTGGTAACCCACCCTGAAAAAAAAGCGATGTAATGGATGACTAGTGTTTAATTCAATTAAATAATAGCGGATGTAATAAGTACAATAAACACCATTACATTGCTCAAAGCACCATGACGGAATGAAAATAAACACCAATTATTAAGATCCAGTAAGGCACAGTATAATAACGATAATCAAGTGGAGTATTTTATTTAAATAAAAAATTACCTCCCACAGCTCACATTCTCAGCATCAGAAAGTTAGACCCAGATTTCACTGCCTAGGCCCTAAGCTTTCCCATTTTCCAGCAGCAGTGAGCCTGCCAAAAATAGACCTCTCCCTTTTTTTTTCTCCTGCTGCCTTCAAGGCCTTTCTGACCTTTTAGTTACCTCTCCCTTACTGGCTGGATAGAGATAACAGTCTCTCTCTCTCTCTCTCTGGTGGCATAGGTAGCGAGTTTAAAATTATAACAGCAGTGGTGCTGGCTCAGATGAGAAGCAGGCAGGAAAAAGGAAGGGTAAGTGGCTAGAGTGGGCCAAACTTTATAAAGCCAGAATGCGGCAAAAAAGCATGCTGTGCTCCGTGGCATTAGTTAAATCAGTCCTGCAGAAGATTCTAAGACGGAGAATACTGAATTCAAATACTTATCCACCCCCAACTCCTTCCAATTTTTGAAGTACATTTTTATCCTTCAAAATGCATATAGGCATTTTCAGTTGTTGTTGTTCCCTGGCTTAAAAGACTCCAGGGATCATCCCAACAGCCAGAGCACTTGAACAATTCAGTACAAATGCACCAGCTAGGGATGAGAACATTACGTGCGTGACCGTTTTTGATTACCCCGCCATGTGGGCAGCCACACTCCGTCTTCAGGGGATTTTAGACTGATGATGTTATTTATGCTGGGAGCTTGTCATGGCTTAAGACAATCCCCGCACAACCATTCAGAGCATAACAACATTTTGATGTAGCCTTGGCGTTCTAGCTTATGTCAACTGGTCTGACACAGCCTCATGCCAAGGCAAAGGCATTTGCAGTGAAACTCACAAATCACTTTGCTTTCTTTTCCTTAAATAATCAGCCATTGAAGAAATCGTCGAAACAACCAAGCCGAGTCAAAACAGAATTATGAGAAACTCGAAGCCTCATTTTTTTGTTTTAGAAAACTTAAATCAAATTCAGACTTGTGTGAAGTCTGTGGAAACAAGTCATTATCATGAGAGCAATAAGCAGTAAATACTATTTAAAGATGCAGTTCTAATGAGGCTTTATACCAACAATTATCGTGCCCTGAGATGCGAACACCACCTACTTAAGATTATCACCCTTGCCTGTCAGGTACTACTAGTACTACCGGTAGTAATATAGCCACAGAAAATTATGTGCTCCTGACTCGTCACCAGGGGGCATCAGCACTTCGGGCCTAAAATGATCGCCCTTTTCAGTGTCGGCAAGGAGTAGTATAAAGCCTCATTCAATGTATGTATTCAAATGTTGTGCTTCTTTTTATTTCAAAAACGGAAAAAACAGATTTGATAGCCTTGAGATAAAATGCAATTTCTGCTATATTTCACTTTTATGGCAGAATTTTTCTGTTGCAAATGTGAATCAAACTGAAGTTGATATGAATCTGACTCTTCCTTGTGAAGAACTCTTGTGTCCATGGCCTTATCACCAAGTTGTTAAAATGTACCGTAATTTTCGGACTATAAGGCGATATTTGACTCCAATTTCGACATAATTGGGCCTAATAAACGAGGGCGCCCTATTAGTGAACAAAATCGTGAGAAGAGAGGCAACGATTGCCGTACTCAGTACAGTCTACTGTGAGTCACAACATCGAAAATGGCAACGAGTCGCCAATACGACGAATACTCACGTTAAAATGCTTCAAAATCCCTATTATCATCCGAGATACCGTCCAACAGATGCCATAACCCTTCATTGGATGTAAAAAGCATCGTTGTAGAGCTTAAAATGCCATAATTCTACAAGTTTTCACGAGAAAAAAAAGTCCAAACACAACAACCGGAAGTCGCAAAAACGGAAGTTCGATTATTTGAAAAAGGAGCCAACTCTCGTTTATGACAGCAGTAATGGCATCGGTAAGCGTTTAAGCCGGCGACAGACTATGTGACTGCCTCATATGACGCAATCACGTCGTGACGTAGATCAAATTTTGTTTCCCGCACAGAAGACATCACAAGCCATCTGACTCGATCAGTGAAATTTAGAACCCGCCCTATTCGGCCCTGTCACCTGACTGAGCCCGACTGAGTCAGACTGATCGAGTTAGATGGCATGCAAATGAGGTGAAACGTCACGACCTGATCGAGTCACATGAGGCAGCCACATAGTCTGTCGCCGCCTTTACAGGACATGTACGGGCTTCAAACTTCGACTTTCTTTTGCGAGGCATGTATCACCTTATAAACGAGGGCGCCTTTTACTTTAATTTTTTCAGATTTTTCTTGATAATTGTCCTATTCGCCCTATACACAGCAGCGCCTAATGATCCGAAAAATACGGTACACCAATGATCACAGATGTAATGAACTGATATTACTACTTGTGGCGGTGCCATAGCCGATGAGGTTTAACTGAGGCGTGGTCACCGCTACAGCTATCTGTATTAATTATAAAAAAATCGGGACTTTACTGGTTTCGTACTGCCTCCGGGCATTGCCTCCAGTATTGTTCCAACCATATTTGTATTTACAAATGTCCCATATGTGTCTGATTCAGACCAAGAGGACGTAAAAAACTCCATTTTCTCTCACACCAATGATCACATTATATGCGTGATAACCCAAACCAAGTTCACACTGCATATTTATGTACCGCATTTTATGGACTATAAGGCGATACTTTTTCACCAGACTGAGACCCCTGCGCCTTATAATGTGACTGATAAAATAGTAAGAAAAAAGAGTAACAAAATCTGAATTTTGTGTTCAATTTTGGGAATGCGACTTATAATTAGAAGTAGTAGTAGTAGTAGTAAGGACAGGCTCTTAAGCCTAGGCCTCGCGACCTATATATGGCAATGACGTTGCATAATTATTTTGGGTCTGAGCAAGTTTTTCAAGGACAATCAGTCAAAATCATTAACAAAACTGAAATTTCTTACTGGAATCCAGAAGATTTTTAAAAGGTGTTAATATTAGTTGCAAACTTGATGTTAGTACTTAGTTCATTCCAATGAACAGCAACTCTATAAGAAAATGAAGATTTTCTTCTATTACTTTGACAATGCCTAATAAAGATTTTGCCTTCTGACTTTCTAGTGATGTTAAAGTGTGGAACAGAAAAGAAAGTTTCAAAATGGATGTCATCAATATCATGGAAGATCTTATAAGTTTGTATAAGGCTGCCTCTCAACCTCCTGCCCTTAAGAGAGTGTAAGTGTCTTAGCCTTTCAATGTATGACATGCTTTTACATTATTTTAGCAGTTTTGTGGCATGTCTTTGAACTTTTTCTATCTGATTAGACTGCCTTTTCAAAAAAGGACACCATATAGCAATGATGTCAGGTGCACCTTGTAGTCCGTAAAATACGGTACACAAAGATAACTAGAACTGGATGCTAACGTGTGTGCGCGCTTTGATTTGATTTCTATCAAGATTCAGCGCCGTATAAATACTGTATGTTGTTGTTGTGTCGTTTTACAATGAAGGAAATCTTCATTTGGCAATTGAAACAAATTAAGACATTTTTTTTTAACTAGAACTGTTCATGGACTGATCATGTTGCTTGAACCCTCTCACTCTGATCAATCGAACCGAGAATCGATCATGAGTACCAAGTGATGGGAAGTAACTCCGAACATCACACCTAATCTTTTATTTTTAAAAATCCCCCAGAATAAACTCACATTTAATTTCTGAAAGATGCATATTGAATAGCAATGATGATATTTTCATTCCAAAGCTAACACACTGTCACACAACAAACCATGAATTGGAATTAAAAAAATCCGTAATGGCGCTCCGAGCATCGCGCCGAGTCAATACTGTGCACATCACGTGGAAAGAAAAAAAATATTTGGGGTCACTTCGAAAAATCCGTTCAAAAAGACTAGTGGGTGCTTTCCCTTGCTGTAAAAACCAAAAACGGACCAGCGAGACTGAGGTAAAGGAAGCACTAACTTAGTATATTGCATTGTGGGTAGGGCAAAAGTGAAAGTGAAACTACTAGATTGGGTGGTTCCGGGCGTTCAGCGGGCGCAATCGGCGCTACGGGAGCCAATGGTAAAAAAAAAATTTTGGTCAGATCTGGCGTCTGTAGCCTTGAGAGAGTTAAGAGCCAATTACATGTTTAACTCTTCTAGCACTACATCCGCCCAGTACATCACACTTCACTCCCACCAAATGCAAAGACATTCACTGCCAAGTACCCTGCCATGTGTTTGTCTTACTTTCAGAGCTTAATGTTAACGATTTTTCCGTTAAAGCAACGCATGCGCACTCGGAAAAAAAAAAAAGAGTTACTCCCCTCTTGTTGGTTGAGATGCCTCAGACAACCAAGAACATACAAAATACATGACTTTTTCAGTCTTGCCTTTCTTACTGCAGATTGAGTACTTCATCCTCTATCGTTTTCTATATTGAACACTAATTTTCATCCATTTAGTGATTTTACATCATTAAACACATGCATTCAATAATAGTAGAAGATAAAGGCAAGACGGAAAAACGCAATGAACCAGGACTGTGACAAATGCTCCGCAGCTGTTGTGTGTACTGCACTACATTAGATAATGGCCTTTATCATGACTGCGATTAATTATTCAACAAAAGATAATTAGCTGAAAAGGTTAATAAAATACAGCTTAATGTTTGGTAAGAAAGGCAAGTGTGAAAATGCGGGGAGAGCTGAGAAATGTAGGGGGGTGGCACATCTTAACCTTTACCAATGATTTTTATACATCTGTAAGAAAGTAGATGATTGTACACACACAGTATAGTATAATAAACACAGAACATACATTCCTTTGTATTTTTTTCAAAAACAAAGATTAACGGCTTTATTACAAGCCTAATCATCAACATTGTGACTTACAATAATTAGCTCAGGAATGCGAAAGCGTTGTAAAAAAACCAAAGCTACAATTTCAATCATTTTACAGCAAGTTTCAAGGAAGCACACGAATGAAAAATGGTGCTTTACGTCCTCTCGGTCTGGAACAGACACATATGGGACATTTTGTAAATACAAAGATGGTGGGAATGATACTGGAGGCAATGCCCGGAGGCAGTGGAACTCCAGTAAAGTCCCGATTTTGTAACAATACAGATAGGTGTAGCGGTAGCCACGCCTCGGTTAAACCTCATCGGCTATGGTACCGCAACAAAATAAATCAAGGAAGCACACCAGTATAATGCTAATGGAAAAGACTGCGATTAAACACAATACTGGGCCAAAAAATGTTTGACTTTATACATGTTCTCAATTGCAAATACATGTATGCTAGGACTAGCATCCACTTTTTAGAGAGTATAATGCTTTGTTTATTTACAAAATTAACTTGTATATTGATTATTCCTAAAGGAAGAAATGGTAACACTGAAGAGTAAATTTTACCAACCAGTACCAATAGACGATTTTCAGAAAGAAAATAGGGGAGAGCACTTTTGAAAATTACTGGGTCAAAACCATAGCAGTAATGGCGGCAAAGCTTGAAACCGCAGGATGCGAGTCAGCGACTTGCAAACATTTTTTTTATAGAAAAATGAGGGGCGGCCAGTATCCACAAACCAATAGAACTTGCAAAATGACGTAAAAATATAAATCACATCAAATTTTAGAATGACGCACAGTGTTCTAAGTGATGCAAGTCTACTCAAACACATGAGGCGAGAGCTGGGGATCTACCTGATGGTAGAGTAACTTCCCCTGTTTGACCGATTGAATTAGGCAAGATCACTCCCACACACACCATGAAATTACTCCCCTTAATTATTTCCGAACAATTCCTATTAATATGGTTGATTAATGAATACTTTGAATAACACAAGTGACTAACGCACATAAAAATCCCAATACTGCAAGCAAGTTATCAATACTGGACACTGAGCATTAATAATAATAATAATAACGAAGAAAATCGTGATCTGAGTGAGAACTCCATAACCCGAGTCACAATGACTAGTCAGTTACATATATTCATACATCATCACATAAACTGCAAGAAAATGATGCAAAACTGATGCCTAAAAAAAACTACCAAAAATATGTTACGCCCACTATGTGCACACAATAATGATAATGGTTAATAATAATTGTTACAGAAAATTGTTATGTGTGTGTGTGTGTGTGCAATGTTTAAAAGCTGCTCCATCTTACCTCTGTGACAATATTTCCATCTATACGCCAGCTCGCACTTTACGTTCAGTTTCTGACCTGCTTTCTCTCCAGATCCCTAGGTATAAGCTTTCAACTGTTGGTCGGCGCTCTTTTGCTGTCTCAGGACCGACATCTTGGAACAAACTTCCTCTTTCCCTCCATCAGCGACCGACCCTCTCAGCCTTCAAATCTAACCTCAAAACCCACCTGTTCCCCCGTCATTGAGGCTCCACTCTCTTTCTCTTCTTCTCTCTTTGCCTTTAGGTCTGTTTCTGCTGTATACCATTTATGTCAAACGTGTGTGTTCGCTTTGTATTGCATTTTTGTTTGAATGCGTTATGGATGCTAACGTGTGTGTGCGCTTTGATTTGATTTCTATCAAGATTTAAAGCCGTATAAATATTGTATGTTGTTGTTGTGTCGTTTTACAATGAAGGAAATCTTCATTTGGCAATTGAAACAAATTAAGACATTTTTTTTTAAAAATCAACGTCTTTGTTACATCATAAGGCACAGTTCTCTTAGTCTAAAAAAATGCATAGCCTTATCAGGGTTCCTGATTTTTGCCTATCTCATGGGCTACGTATGAAACGATTTTTATTGGGTCTGCCAATGAGCAATCAATGAGTAGGGCTTTCGGCACGATCTTGTAGAATTTTCGACATGGACTATTTAATATTGCGACTCCACTTTGTTGCACTAGCCTATATATAGGCCTAGCAGACGATTGAAATATGAGTAACATCATTAGCTTACTGAAAAGTAACGACTTTTTTTAATGCATGAATCATTTTAATGCGTCATCTCACCACCTACTTGAAATGTTTAAAGAGTATGGTAAATCTCACGCATGGTTTGAGATTCTAGGGGGTGATTTGTGAGCTCTAGTGCGTAAATACGCACAACCTCTACATTTTCAGAAGCCCTGCCCTATAGTCGGTAAAACACAGAAATTGAAAAAAATGAAAACTTGACTATGACTTTGGATAGTGACAAAACCCACATTCGGAACTATGCACCATTACCTTTATAATCAAAGGAAAAAAACAATGTGATAAATGAGCCCATCACCGAGTGAGGGCGATGATCCAGTCTTTACAATCAACTGAAAATACACCGTTTCATATTTACAAGCGCGATGAAAATGACTGCGCGTCAACCAAACCTTTGCAACGACTTCACCGAGCACATCGCTGAATTATAAAAATTAAAGTGAATAGTTATTATAGCATACTGTATTTTACGGACGATAAGGCGCACCCCACCCCCCAAAATTTAACACAAAATTCAGGTTTTGTTACTCAATTGTCTTACTATAATTATACTATATATATATATACATAGTCAGTTACATTATAAGGCACAGGGGTCTTAGGCTGCGGGGGAAAAGTATCGCCTTATAGTCCGTAAAATATGGTAATTATAAACACAAAACAAATTATTGCAATCGTAAACTGTAAACTAAACAAATGATTGTAATCGTAAACTGTAAAGGGCCTGCTACACTGCATACTACGATTCACTACGATCTGATTTTGAAATTTTTTTGTAAGGCATGATTGACGCTAAATTCTACTGTCTAAATAAATCTGATGAAATCCTACTTGTTATGTCCGCCTAATTTGTAGTCTTCTGTGCTTAATTTTATGAAACGTTGTGACTTTCTAAATTAAGTAAATCGGTTTACTTAATTTAGAAAGTAACAACGTTTAGTTTCCCACTTAAGCTTTAGTAGAACTTCATAAAATTAAGGGCTGTACACAAATCTGAAAAAATATTTGGTAAAGGTCAAGATGTGCCACCCCCCCTACATTTCTCGGTTAATTGTATTTTTCCGTTATTGCCTTTCTTACCATACATAAAGCTGTATTTTAGGAACATTTTTAGCTAATAACCTTTTTGGAATACTAACCCTAACCCTAACCCTAGCCCTAACCCTAACCCTACCCCCCACCGTATAAGACGGAAAAACGCAACGAACCACAACTGTGACAAATCGCGGTGTACTGCAGTACATAGTGGGGGGTAGGGTTAGGTTTAGGGCTAGGGTTAGTATTCCAAAAAGGTTATTAGCTGAAAATGTTCCTAAAATACAGCTTTATGTATGGTAAGAAAGGCAAAAACGGAAAAATACAATTAACCGAGAAATGCATGGGGGGTGGCACATCTTTACCTTTACCAAATATTTGTTGTATCGGACATTTTATCTGATTCGTGTACTGCGGTCTACACGTGTATAGAGAACGGAAATGGTCGAGTTATTTTCAGACGGAACTATTTCACGAGAATCATGACGCACAGGCATCGTGACAATCGCATCGTATTGGGGTCAAATCGTATGCAGTGTGGCTAGGCTTTAACCCTTTCACCGCCAATGTCGCATTTTTGCACCACAAATACTACTATGTCACTAAAAGGCATCAAACCAGGGTCTGTTATCCAAAGACCCTATTTTCTTAATTTGGGGAGGTAATGATAGGCCTTACTTTAAAAGATGTCATAGAGGAATCCCCACTATTGCAGATGTTTTTTTTTCCCTCTACCCAGGTAAGATTAATCAGGGTTCATAGCCAAACAGGATCCTAATTTTCCCAAACTTTCAAAGCCCAACCTTAGGGTTTTCAAAACCCACTTTACTACGGCTGATGACTCCTCCTTCACCCATTGATCCCACATCAAAGGTTTTTCGGCAAGCCGCACAATATGCTGAGCGCTTGTTGGTTGCATCCTTTCGCAGCCATACTTTATATGCAGAATTTTCGAGCCAAAGCTCACTGAAGACACATTTTGCGCGGAACGCGTAAAGACCCGGATGTCTTTAAAGGGAAGCAACTCGTGTCAATTCCGGTTAAAAATTGAAAGTAAGTCGCACCGATCGTATGCATCAAAAATTCATTTTATTTCATAATTATAAAAAAAAATTCTTGGCACGATCATTAAAAATTATGGTCCTGGGCAATTTAGGGGCAGATTGATGAAGATTTGACAGTATATCAAAATTCAAACTTTCAAAGACACTACTCTTGGTTTTTAATTTTTCACAAACTTTCATGGGCCTTGAAAATGAAGTCTATTTTCTCCAAACCATCCCAAACTTTCCCAACTGCTATGAACACTGTTAATGGAAATGTTTGACTGAAAATTGGCTGGCGGCGAAAGGGTTAAGGCCACTTATTCCAAGTCATCGGGGACTAAAGTGAACACGGTTGGTAACAAATGTGCGATTGATTACTTCAGGTTATCAGGGCTCCTAGGGACCCCCATTTGGGGGTCTATGAAGTACTATAATTCTGGAGGACCCCCTAAAAGAATGTGCAGGGGGTCCCAGGGATGCACTATAAAAATTCTTTTCAGCATTTCGCAATGTCATTGGGACCCTCTATCCCTCCACTAGGACCCTCTATGCTGTAAGTGAAGGACGATTGGGAGCCCTGGGTTATTTTCTTCACTTGTTAAAGCTGCTACACATTAAAACATGTCACGGGGTGGCAGTTTGCTGTTGCACTCTTGGACCACAGTGTCGTAATCATGTACATCTGAAACACAAACACAAAAGTGAAAAGTGAAACACAAAAGTGAAAAGCAATATGCAAACATAAGCAAACATAGAGAGAGAGAGAGAGAGAGAGAGAGAGAGAGAGAGAGAGAGGAGAGAGAGAGAGAGAGCGAGAGAGAGAGAGAGAGAGAGAGAGAGAGAGGAGAGAGAGAGAGAGAGAGAGAGAGAGAGAGAGAGAGAGAGAGAGAGAGAGAGAGAGAGAGAGAGAGAGAGAGAGAGCAGCCTTAAGATTGTTTTTTTTCACTTTTTTTTTTAATGAATGAATGAAATCAACAAACATAAGCAAACATATACAGAGAGAGAGAGAGAGAGAGAGATGAGAGAGAGAGAGAGAGAGAGAGAGAGAGAGAGAGAGAGAGAGAGAGAGAGAGAGAGAGAGAGAGAGAGAGAGAGAGAGAGAGAGAGAGAGAGAACACTGGAAATTTTATTGTCATTATCACATGGGTCTGATGACAAGGGTGCTTGAATATTTTCAATGAAATAACAGTACAGTGGAACCTCCCTCTAAGACTCCCTCCCATATAAGACCTACTTCTCTGAGACATTGCCCTTCTTTACAGTTGAACTAAAAAACATCAAAACGCTACACTCACACAAGCACATGAAGGTGAAACAATAAACACGGCGAAATAAAACCAAATTTTCGTCTTTAAAAAAGACTTTGACGAGGTGAATACAATACACACTAAACTTAACAATGACGGCAGTGAATGGATGACGCATACTAGTACATTGCCCTTCTTTGTAAGTATTAAAGTTACCTCCCTTATAAGACCTTATTTTGGACGATTTTTGAAGGTCTTATAAGGGAGGTTCCACTGTATTCGACAACATAAACAAATGAAACAAAAGAAATGAAAACTGAAAGAAAACATTCATGGTTACCGACCATCCAATATATAATCAACATGTAAAATGATCAAGAACAACATAGAATTTGAGAGAGAGAGAGAGAGAGAGAGAGAGAGAGAGAGAGAGAGAGAGAGAGAGGAGAGAGAGAGAGAGAGAGAGAGAGAGAGAGAGAGAGAGAGAGAGAGAGAGGAGAGAGAGAGAGAGAGAGAGAGAGAGAGAGAGAGAAGAGAGAGAGAGAGAGAGAGAGAGAGAGAGAGAGAGAGAGAGAGAGAGAGAGAGAGAGAGAGAGAGAGAGAGAGAGAGAGAGAAGAAGAGAGAGAGAGAGAGAGGAGAGAGAGGAAGAGAGAGAGAGAGAGAGAGAGAGAGAGAGAGAGAGAGAGAGAGAGAGAGAGAGAGAGAGAGAGAGAGAGAGAGAGAGAGAGAGAGATGAGAGAGAGAGAGAGAGAGAGAGAGAGAGAGAGAGAGAGAGAGAGAAGAGAGAGAGAGAGAGAGAGAGAGAGAGAGAGAGAGACTGGATTTGGATGAATGTCAGGCCGGAGGCCTATCCACGTGGAGACATATACAATAAACAGCACAACATTCAATAAAAATAATGAAAATACCTTGATGATAACTCATAATAACTTTAACCAAATCACATGAGAGAGAGAGATGGAGAGAGGGGGGGGGGAGGGTAGCATCATGTTGGGAATCGCAGAACAAAGCCCTAACTGGCTGGGTCACAAGCAGTTGTGGAACATCCCCCACCACTCCACTATTTGCAGACCTGAACCTTCCCCCGACGACTTAAAACTTTACATATTTGTTGACTGTGGGTTGTACAGACACCCATGCTTTCCATATAGCAGTTTTGCTACATGTCCTCAATCACCAGCTGTGGGTGGCTCAGACACCCACACATAGAGGAATTCATAGAATAAAACACTCTTTCAGTGACTGGGTGGTTGGAACACCCATACTCTCTGAAGTGGCATTTTTGCTACAAAGCCTTATTCGGTGACTGTGGGTGGTTAGAACACCCATACTCTCTGAAGTGGCGTTTTTGTTGCAAAGCCTTATCCAGTGACTGTGGGTGGGTAGAACACCCATACTCTTTGAAGTGGCATTTTTGTTACAAAGCCTTATCCAGTGACTGTGGGTGGTTGGAACACCCATACTCTCTGTAGTGGCATTTAATGATTTTTGTAACAAGGCCTTATCCGGTGACTGTGGGTGGTTGGAACACCCATACTCTCTGAAGTGGCATTTTGGTTACAAAGCCTAATATCCGGTGACTGTGGGTGGTTGGAACACCCATACTCTCTGAAGTGGCATTTTTGTTACAAAGCCTTATCCGGTGACTGTGGGTGGTTGGAACACCCATACTCTCTGAAGTGGCATTTTGGTTACAAAGCCTAATATCCGGTGACTGTGGGTGGTTGGAACACCCATACTCTCTGAAGTGGCATTTTTGTTACAAAACCTTATCCGGTGACTGTGGGTGGTTGGAACACCCATACTCTCTGAAGAGGCATTTTTGTTACAAAACCTTATCCGGTGACTGTGGGTGGGTAGAACACCCATACTCTCTGAAGTGGCATTTTTGTTACAAAGCCTTATCCGGTGACTGTGTGTGGTTGAGACACCGTACTCTCTGAAGTGGAACATCTGTTACAAAACCGTCATTTGTATTAGGTATTAGGTACTTTATGTGTCTCTGTGAAATTCGGGTTGTTCCCACCTGGAGAGCGCGTCGCAGCCAGAGGCACGCCACCCAATTTATAAAAAAAAAATGTGCATGCGATTTTTGTGTGACTGATGATGGTAAATTTTGACCAAATGACAACTTTTTCGTTGCCACTGGGTTTAACGTATGCTAAGTGCATGGGCACACGGGACCTCGGTTTATCATCTCATCCGAAACACTCCACGTTCAGACAATAAGGCCTAGTGCAAAGTGAGAGGAAAAATCCTTTGTACCCAGGTTCGAACTCGGGTTTAGCTGACACGAAGCGAACGCGCTACCACTGTGCCACTCTACACCTGTGAGTGTGGATTTGGTGAGTGTGGATGATTGAAACGCATTGTACTCTTGACCCACTGTAAAGAAATACACATTAGAACCCTTATTCACCTAGAGGATGAAACAGCCACAGAAGTCGACAGATTGGGATAAAGGGCTTCGCACACTAGCGTCAAGATCTCAAGATCACGGCGATTTTTTGCTGCAAGGCGCAGTTTGATGCGCCGCTTGCGTGTGAGAGATTCGCGGCGTGGCAGGATTTTGTATGCGTAGCTGCGCGATTTTTTGTTGCTCGAGAATAGAACCGGCTCTAATTTTTTGATGCTCAAGATCGCAGAGATTGTGAAACTAGCCAATCACAACGGACGGAAGGACCATAACTCTGATTGAAGAAAAAAACTTGCTCGAACCCGAAATAAAGCGTCTGACGCTAGAGTAATCTTTCCTTGCTTTCCAAATAAGGAAGTTCGCGCGACAAGAGGCGAAGCGACAAGAGGCGAAGTGACAAGAGGCGAAGCGACAAGAGGCGAAGCGACAAGAGTCGTGTATGAGAACACCACTGCCTCGCTACAATGTGTGCTGTGATGCAGGCGTCAAGGCGTTGCTCTGAGAAACAATTGACGCCTGATGCTAGTGTGTGAAGGCCTTAAGATGGTTTTTCATTCTGTAATCATATGGGTGTCTAAAACATCCGCAGTCGACTAATAGGGATTTTCCTTCATTCCAAATAGGGGCACCCTGACGGGTGAGTTTTTTGCAAGAAACATGTTGAGATCACCAGGAAAACACCCCTTTACAGAGATCACAAAACACTCACTTTGCTCTGGTTTCCTAGAAATCAAACCGTCAAATCGGCGATTCCTCCTTGGCGGAGGTACTGGAAGTCAAATTCTTTCAGTGACTGAGTTCTGACCAAATCGTTTGCACAAAATTTTCACAATACAAGCCTTCTCATTTAGTTATTTTTTTTAATGTTATAAAGTTTACCTAAAGGAGTTTCGCTCACAATAAAGGAAATACTAATAGATCCTTTTTTTTTTTTTTTTTTTTACTGCACTACAAAAAAAGAAAAAGCTTCAACCACAATGAGTGGCCTCCACTCACACCGAGCACCCCCACCCAAAATGTGGCTTCTCTCTCTCCGGCATCTCCGCCAAGGAGGAATCGCCGTTTTGACGGTTTGATTTCTAGGGAAGCAGAGCAAAGTGAGTGTTCTGATCCTTGAAAAGGCTGTCTTTCTGGTGATCTCGACATGTTTCTTGCAAAAACTCATTCATCAGGGAGGGAGGGTGTCCCTTTAAAGAATGAGTGTCTTAAACACCAACAGGGGTGCTTCAAAGTTTATTGTTTATTTATTTGTTTATTTTACATACTTTTATTGTGTTTGGTTTATATGGTGCATAATGAAAAATATTGATAGCTATTGAAAATCTTGGGTAAATATTTTTTATTAGTTTTGTTGCTGTTGTTGGTTTACCCTGGCTAAAAGACTCCAGGGATCATCCCAACAGCGGAGGCACTTGAACACTATGGTACAAGTGCATCAGCTACAGATGAGAACATTATGTGTGTGCCCCCGTCTTTGGGTGATTTTGGAGACTGATGATGTTATGCTAGGAGCTTGTCATGTCTAAAGACATAGCATAACAACATTTTGACGTAGCCTTGGTGTTCTAGCCTACGTCAATTGGTCCGACACAGCTTTAAGCCAAGGCGCGTCATTAGGTTTAAAATCATTGACAATTTCATGGGTGCTCCTGGGAAAATCCTGCTAGAGGGCGGCCCCGGCGGAGTGCAGGGGCAGCACACACATTCACTGCTCTTTTTTTACCCCTCTAGACTAGTACAACTACAAGGGCTACATTCCTTTGAATATAGCAAATACTTATATAGGCTCTTTTTATTGTACAAATGTGTGTGTGTGTGTGTGTGTGTGCGTGTGCGTGTGCGTGTGTGTGTGCGTGTGCGTGCGCGCGTGTGTAAGAACATCGCTGCTTCTTAAATTCTCAATCCGGTGACGCCGGCTCTAGGCAATTTAAAAATCCTGCAATTCAGGACATCCTGCAAGAAGGAGCATCCATGCAATTTAAGGGCAGTCTGGGTGGGGTTTATTCACCCGGAGTCGTCAGGGATGGTTAACCGTACAGTCCCAATCAGAACCAGACTGTCAGAATCTGAGCACGCCATAAGCTCTGCTTGTTGTTGCTTCAGTTATGTCATAGTTGTTGTTCATGTTGATTTGGAAAATTAAACATTTAAACCAGAATCAGACTGGTCGATTGTGGGGCACTCAACGGAAAGAAAAAAAAAGAAGATCCAATTCCTTCTTCTTCTTTTTTTCGATCGCTCAGTTTTCCTGTCAATTATGAGCGCAGATGCGTCATGCTGCCGTTATGTGCCTAACTAAGAAATAGTTAGGCCCAGCAAGTTCGACTTCGGCTGGAGGAAATGTTTTTGAAAGTATTTCGTGAAAAAAGGCAGGAGAGTGGACCGGGTAAGGCAGAAAGATAAGTAGATGACAGTAAGCAAAGGGAAAAGGCAGAGTCAAAGAGAGTGACAGATTAGAGGAAGTTATAAGCACAGAACTTCCAGAAGGTGGGGGAACTATCTATACAAAAGACCCCCCCGGTATCCCCAAAGGGGGAGATCCAGTTCCAAATCTCACCTCGTTTACACGAAAGACTCGCCCACCCTGGGAGGAGGCTGCTTGGCAGGAGGAGGGGGGTGAGAGATCGCAGACATTTCTTGGGGAGAGGAGAAGCGGGTGGGGGGGATGATGGCAGGGCCTGTGTCCTGGGGGTGGGGGTGGTGGGGAGCGTTGGCCTCCTCCTCCTTCTCCCTCCCCCCCAGCTGCTGAGTTCTGCGCAGTTCAGCCGCAGAGTCCAGGTTGTCCAGCTCACGCCGGTCCTTGTCCTATAAAGATCACAGACAAGCAGTTTTCAGATATATTTTGGTTGTTTAAAGACAAAAACGTGCCTGGTACTGCAGTAGTTACCATCCCACTGTGACATTGCTGGCAATGAGCAGGCAGACAGACTGTCAAAGCAAGGCAGCCATCTGGAACAGCCAGACCATCTTTTGTCATACAAGGAGGTAAAAACAATCCTGCACAACAGGTTCCATACATCGTGGAGGAATCGACTAGGCATCGAAAACGACATCAATGATCTCCAAGGTCTCAGTCGTCAACAACAGGTGTTGCTGTTCAGATTGAGAACGGGACACTGCCGACTCCTGTCACACCTTCACAGGATCAACCTGACACACACCAGTGAGTGCCCCTAGTGGCACTGGAATCCAATCCCCAGAGCACATCCTCCAAGAGTGCCCCACTTACCACGACATCAGATGTCAAACCTGGCCGGAAGGGATGGAGCTCCAACAGAAGCTGTGGGGACCCACAGAGGTGCTGAAAAGATGACAGACTTCACCCTCAAGACCGGATTGGACATTTAAGCATGACCTGGGATCGCAAAAGAAGAAGATACACTTGGCTTTGATTGCGTTGTTTCTAGATGAACATAAATGAATGCCATAAATGCAGCTAAACAAATACGAAACAGTGAGGCTAAGAGAGAGGATGTAGTCAAATGAATAAAGGGAAGGAACTTATCGTAATTAACTCCCTTTCACCAAAGTTATTTATGGCACCTATTTGCCTAGCACCCTCGAGGATGAACTTGGGTCTGTATTGTTGTGGCAACTACTTTTCACTTTGCTAGGCGAATAGGTGCCATAAATAACTTTGGTAAAAGGGAGTTAATTATGAGAAGTTTCTTCCCCTTTTTAATGTCACCATAAATGCAGTCTTTTTCTTCTTCTTCTTCTGGCGTACGCCTGCTACACAACCAAAGAAGCTCTGCTGACAAATAGAGCCACATCTTCTCCAGCTCTTCCTTGGACCCATAGAGCCTGGTAGACAGCGGTGTGCTGATGGGCCACACTTCATCTCTTGCCTCCCTGTGAAGGGGACATCTCTGCAGGACATGTTCTGTTGTCTGGTCTTCCAGACCACAGGGACAGACTGGTGATGGTGCCAGCTTCATCTCTTGCCTCCTTGTGAAGGGGACATCTCTGCAGGACATGTTCTGTTGTTTGGTCTTCCAGACCACAGGGACAGACTGGTGATGGTGCCAGCTTCATCTCTTGCCTCCTTGTGAAGGGGACATCTCTGCTGGAGGACATGTTCTGTTGTCTGGTCTTCCAGACCGCGGGGACAGACTGGTGATGGTGCCAGCTTCATCTCTTGCCTCCTTGTGAAGGGGACATCTCTGCAGGACATGTTCTGTTGTCTGGTCTTCCAGACCACAGGGACAGACTGGTGACGGTGCCAGCTTCATCTCTTGCCTCCTTGTGAAGGGGACATCTCTGCTGGAGGACATGTTCTGTTGTCTGGTCTTCCAGACCGCAGGGACAGACTGGTGATGGTGTCAGCTTCATCTCTTGCCTCCTTGTGAAGGGGACATCTCTGCTGAGGACATGTTCTGTTGTCTGGTCTTCCAGACCACAGGGACAGACTGGTGATGGTGCCAGCTTCATCTCTTGCCTCCTTGTGAAGGGGACATCTCTGCAGGACATGTTCTGTTGTCTGGTCTTCCAGACCACAGGGACAGACTGCGGATGGGCCACACTTCATCTCTTGCCTCCTTTTAAAGGAGACATCTCTGCAGGACATGTTCTGTTGTCTGGTCTTCCAGACCGCAGGGACAGACTGGTGATGGTGCCAGCTTCATCTCTTGCCTCCTTGTGAAAGGGGACATCTCTGCTGGAGGACATGTTCTGTTGCTTGGCATACATGCAGTCAAATGCAAGCGAACTTTCTGGATTTTTTAGTTTGTTTTGGATGCTAAATCACCAACCGCGCGGCAGCGTTTTCGGCTCCAGTGACCTTGACCTTTGACCCATGACCTTCATTATCGAACTTGGCCTAGATCTCTCCATTACCTACCCGCATGCAAAATTTGAGCATCATAAGTCCATCCGTTCAAACGCTAGAGAGGATACATAAACATACAAACATAGTCTGCCTCAGACACGAGTGAAAACATTACCAATCCGCTCTCTACGATCGCGGTTGGTAAAAAGGAGAAATGAAAGAAGATTACGGGTTTTTATTTCAGGTTTAGATGAACATAAATGAATTAACATTAACTGACAATAAAGCCGAACATTTCTTCATTTTCATAAAAAAAGGCTTGTTGTTTTGTGTCCTTTTTCATCGTATTATGGACATTATATAGAAAAACTCTCTACACCAATTGGTTTCCCCACAACAAACCACTACAAAAGCAAAGTTAGAGGCAAAATTGTGGTCTACAGGAGCAAAGCGAGTTTACAAGTGACCAAGGTATTCTGTGCACACAGATTTACTTCCCTTGAAGCAAATGCACCACGTTGACAGTTATCAGACCTGCCTACTTGGAATTTTCCCAATCAGTAGCCCAGCCATCAATTTTCAGTAGCATGGCAAATTTTTCCGTAGCATCCACAAACAACGGCAATCGATTTGTTCTCTTCCTGAGCCGAAACGCACTGTTTATGTTTCGCCGATTGAACGTGTTGACGGCAATCGTCTCTACCGTCATGATTCACAGAGAAGTCCGCCTGGCAGAGGTTGCACTGCAGTGAGCATGGTTCGCACCGAGTCAACTTCTGACGATGCAAGGCCACTCCTCCGTGTAAGCTATTTTGAAAACTTGTGCGGCAGGCCGAGGTTTTTTCTTAGAACAAGATGGTGTGCCAGATGATTTTTGATTTCTGGTTTGGGTTCGTTTTTCTTCGTTTGAAACATCTCCTGAATCGCTACTGCTGCTGGAGTCCGCCATTTTTTTAAGAGAAAGTAATAAGAACGCATGCGCAGTCACTTTGATAACAACGGAAGTGACTAGGTTATCGCGCGTGACACGGCGTCTGCTCTTAGAAACCGACAAAACCGGGAACGGCATAAGCAAAAATAAAATGCGGCGGCAATTTGTTTTTTCCGTAGCAACGTTAAGGTTGCCGTAGCTCCGTAGCAAAGCTTTCTTTTTCGTAGCTGCTACGGCCAAATCGTAGCAGTAGGCATGTCTGAGTTATCTATTAATTCCGGACATAAATGGACTTGAATGAGTTAAAAGGTCTTACAGTGGAACCTCCCTTATACGACCTCCAAAAATCATCCAAAATGAGGTCTTATAAGGGAGGGGTCTTATCAGGGAGGTAATTTTAATACTTACAAAGAAGGGCAATGTCTCAGAGAAGTAGGTCTTATGTGGGAGGGAGTCTTATAATGGGAGGTCTTATAAGGGAGGTTCCACTGTATACTATAAGGGAGGCTCCACTGCATTTTTATTTTGGCCATACCTTGAAAATCAGGCCGAGGATAAAGAGCACCATTCCCCCGAAGGCGGCAAAGAATCCAGAGACGACGCAGAGGCCGTAGCTCCAGGACAGGTAGTTCATCCAGGGGCGGGGCATCCAGTCGGCATCGTTGCTCATCTCCGCAAAGACCAGCGAGATCAGGAACACCAAAAAGGCTGCGGGGGGAGGGGGAGGGTAGTTAGAACATGATTTTTTATTATAAATCGCGAACTATAATGAACCTTTCTAGCGCCACGAGCGAATACATTCGCCCAAGACATCACTCTTGCACTCCCACCAAAATGCAAAGACGTTCACTGCTAAGGCTGCAGGGGGAAGGGGGGGTGGGGGGGGGGTGGGGGGGAGGGGAGTTCAACACGGAACATTTTTCATTATAAATCGCGAAATATATTAACTTTTCTAGCGCCACGAGCAAATATATTAGCCCAAGACATCACTCTTACACTCCCCACACCAAATGCAAAGACGTTCACTGCCAAGGGCTGCAGGGGGGGGGCGTTTTGGGGGGGTGGGAGGGGTGGGGGGAGGGAGGGTGGGGACGGAGAGTTCAAACACAAACATGATTTTTCATTATAAATCGCGAAATATATATGAACTTTTCTAGCACCACGAGCGGATACATTCACCCAAGACATCACTCTTACACTCCCCCCACCAAAATGCAAATACATTTACTCAGATTACTGCCAAGCAGCTTCCTGGGGGCGAACGTGAAAATTAGTAGCTGCTGGCAGCTCCCTGTAAACATCCTCATCCCAGTCCAGAATTAGGAATTTGTATTTTGTTTGCTGCATCTGATATTTTTTCCCTCTACTGGACGCAAGTAAATTCTCAAGTATGTGTGATAGCTGATTTTTGTCTTTGCTGTTCATCTTTTTTGTCTCTTCTGCTTCTTTTTCTTTGGTCACCCCCTAAAGTGTGTGCATTGGCCACTGCAACGACCACCTTTTGCAAGAGTGAATGCCCTTGGTAAATACTTGACTACTGACCAAACAAGGGCGTAACTCTCACCAATAACCCTATGTGAGGCCACTGAATGGCTGCCTTAAAAGTTAAATTGCAAGAGTTAATCAAATGCCCTTTTGGATACTGACCAACAAGGGAATAACTCTCGCTGTCAAGGGAGAAAGGTGGCAGAGTGGCTAAGACGTTCGCCTGCCAAAATGTAATGCGTGACTGCAGCGTGAGTGACCCGGGTTTGAATCCCGGCCTCGCCCTTTCGTTCTAGTTTGACAGGAAAACCGAACTGAACGTCCAGTCCTCCGGATGGGGACTTAAAGCTAGTCTGACCCGTGCGCCTTACGCACGTAAAAATCCCACGGCAGTTGAAAATCAGTAAGAGCAGGGAGAAATCCCGCTGCCTGGTATGGCCAAATTGATAGCTAGGTTTTCCATGTGTGCCCACACCCTCTCCTCACCTTGTGCCCCCCCCCCCCAAAAAAAAAAAAAAAAAAAAAAAAAAAAAGGGTAGGCACTGCACTTGCGGTGACGCGCTCTCCAGGGGAGAGCAGCCCGATTTTTCACAGAGATAAGTCTCTGTGACTAGAATATACCAAATACCAAGGGCGTTAATAACCCTAGTTGCAGTGGCCAATAAAAAGAAGCTGGCCACCACCACAGAAGAAGAAGGGGTAGCTCACCTGAAACGAGCATGAGGACGGAGTCGATGATGAACATCTTGCCCCTGTCCTTCTCGTAGAGACGCTTGCGGGGACCGTCCAGCAGGTAGAGGAGGACGAAGACCAGACCAAACAGGTCCAGGAGCACGGTGAACACGCACAGCATCTGGATCACCCGGAACCACGCTGAAAACAAAACAGATTAGATTTTTGGGTAAAGGTAAAGATGTGCCACCCCCTCCCTGCATTTCTCGGTTAATTGCAATTTTCCGTTTTTGCCTTTCTTACCAAACATAGAGCTGTATTTTATTAACCTTTTTTTTTAGCTAATAACCTTTTTGGAATACTAACCCTAGCCCTAACCCTAGCCCTAAACCTAACCCCCCCCCCGGTATAAGACGGGAAAACGCAATGAACCACGACTGTGACAAATGGCACTGTG
>CM065706.1:26428942-26456442 GCA_017654935.2 Phymorhynchus buccinoides | reverse complement strand
ACCGTGACTAACAAAAATATGGAACGAGTCTACAACGAAGGTTATAGATCCATTGGAAGTTGCTCTTTTTAACACCTATTAGTACAATAGTGTTTTTTTGGTAATAGTGAGCAAAATTACATCATTTACGGATTGTCGTCACGACGTCACAAGTAACACTTATGAGCTTTCAATGTTTATTACAATTAAAAAATTCAGTCAACAAGAACGGAACCCACAGTTTCTGTAAACCTTCGACTCAGTGTGCAATGCTCAATAGCTTTTCCACTCTTTTTGAACAACATCGAAAGAGCAAAGAGAAGGCTCATAAATTTTTGTTGTCACGGAGGAATTTATGTCACAAGTAACATAATCTTGTAGCAAGTAACACACAAACCATAGTTCATTTTTATATCAATTCGATTGAAGCAATAATTTGGATGGAAATATTGACAGCTTGGCACAAAACTTCTTTATTTTGATCTACTCTTCTGCTAGTGGGTGCCAAAATTATGTTGGAGGGTAAGAGACCCCCTGTGACGGGAGATCTTGTGGTGTCACATGTCACAAGTAACTCATGAGTTACGATTTTAAGTTGAAATTAGGCACATTACAAGTTTACTTCACAACGCTTTGGCTGTTTCAGTAATACTGAAGCAATATTTCTTGAAAAAGTACTTTCTTTTCTGTTGGTTTATGAGACTTAATGACTTCAATCACATGTTACTTGCTACCTGTGACAACACTTCAGTTTGTCGTCACATGGATTTGTGTAGCAAGTAACATAAATAAAGTTCTACTCTCTTATTCATTTGGCTTGAATTTTTTTATCATTACTTTACAATATACACATGGAATGTTTCTTTGAAGAAATAAACATTTGTTTGCTGTTTCTGAGATTTTCTTTTATGGTAGGCAATTGTGTGCGAGTGAGGCAACGACGTATGTGTAGGTGATGATACAAAATTAAGCATAACACATGTGTTATTACTAAAGTGTCAAAAACAATTATACCAGATTATTCTAGCAATGTGACTTTATTTATTTCTGCTTTATGAAGATGATCTTTGCTTTACTCTTCACACAGCATAGTACTTTATGTTGTCACGTGTCACAAGTAACATGCCTCCTGAAGCCACTTTAAAATTGTGATAAATCATAATCTAAGCTAATGTATCTATAAATTCACTCAAAGTCATTTTATTGGAGTTGAAAAGAAACAGAAAAGGTCAAAAGAATGGCTGACAATTACATTTTATTTTTCACTTGCTTGGAAAGCACCTTTTGACATTGCCTCTAATCTTTGCCATGCCCTGGTAAGTTTTACAGAAAATTTTATCTGAAGAACGGCTGACGTTGAAAGGGTTTTTAATGAATGCATGAAGGTTGAGGCAGCGCACAAGCCAAAAATGCTGCCGAGCTGAGCACTGCTTGATCTAGCGCTTCACGCTTTAGTTCCCTGACTGTTTCAGCATGGTTCCTGGCGATCCAGGTGATGGTCACGCTGGCCCTGATTGAAAGGGTTTTTAATGAATATGCATGAGGGTTGAGGCAGCGCACAAGCCAAAAATGCTGCCGAGCTGAGCACTGCTTGATATAGCGCTTCACGGTTTAGTTCCCTGATTGTTTCAGCATGGTTCCTGGCGATCCAGGTGATGGTCACGCTGGCCCTGATTGAAAGGGTTTTTAATGAATATGCATGAGGGTTGAGGCAGCGCACAAGCCAAAGATGCTGCCGAGCTGAACACTGCTTGATATAGCGCTTCACGGTTTAGTTCCCTGATTGTTTCAGCATGGTTCCTGGCGATCCAGGTGATGGTCACGCTGGCCCTGATTGAAAGGGTTTTTAATGAATATGCATGAGGGTTGAGGCAGCGCACAAGCCAAAGATGCTGCCGAGCTGAACACTGCTTGATATAGCGCTTCACGGTTTAGTTCCCTGATTGTTTCAGCATGGTTCCTGGCGATCCAGGTGATGGTCTCGCTGGCTCTCATCCTGCAGATGATCACCATCGTCTTCAACATCTGCTACTACGTCGGCAGCTGTCCGCCGCCCAAGGAGCGACGATACGTGGGTGCCTCGTGTGTGAATAATTTTGTCGCAGGTAAATCACAAAGTACTGTGGGAATAATTTTGTAGTGCAGCAGGTAAATCACAAAGTACTGTGGGAATAATTTTGTAGCAGGTACTAATTACAAAGTACTGTGGGAATAATTTTGTAGCGGGTAAATCACAATGTGGGAATAATTTTGTAGCAGGTAAATCACAAAGTACTGTGGGAATAATTTTGTCGCAGGTAAGTTACAAAGTACTGTGGAAATAATTTTGTAGCAGGTAAATCACAAAGTACTGTGGGAATAATTTTGTCGCAGGTAAGTTACAAAGTACTGTGGAAATAATTTTGTAGCAGGTAAATCACAAAGTACTGTGGGAATAATTTTGTAATGCAGCAGGTAAATTACAAAGTACTGTGGGAATAATTTTGTAGCAGGTAAATCACAAAGTACTGTGGGAATAATTTTGTAGTGCAGCAGGTAAATTACAAAGTACTGTGGGAATAATTTTGTAGCAGGTAAATTACAAAGTACTGTGGGAATAATTTTGTAGCAGGTAAATCACAAAGTACTGTGGGAATAATTTTGTCGCAGGTAAATCACAAAGTACCCGTCTTTTGCGGACTATGACTCATAGTCATAGTATGAGAACTAAGGCGATACCGTTTTCCTTGACTGAGATCCCTACGCCTTTTGTAATATGACCAACAATATACTACAGTGGAACCTCTCTTTTAAGACCTTGAAAAAATCATCCAGAATAAGGTCTTAAGTGGGAGGGAGTTGCGTAAGGGAGGTAATTTTAATATTTACAAAGAAGGGCAATTGTCTCAGAGAAGTAGGTCTTAATGGGAGGGAGTCTTACATTGATGCACCGAGGATCGAAAAGAGATAGAACAAACTGTCCTGAGACGATAGAAATCAACAGGACAACGTCCTGGGTCTTTCAGAAATCAAGACAAAACGTGCCAGTGTTAAAAATGTAATCAGACATTTGTCCTGACATAGGAGAAAACAATTTTCAATGTTAATAGGTCAATGGCCTATGACCGGGACCTCGGGACATTACTGGTTTTATAAGGTGGGGAGGGGAAGGGGGGTTATAAGGGAGGTTCCACATAGTAAGAAAATGTAAGAACAAAATCAGAATTTTGGGGGTAAAATTTGGAAGGTGCGCCTTATAATGAGTTGCGCTTGATAGTCCGAAAAATATGGTACCTTTGCTTAATAATTATCGCTTAACCCTTTCGCCGCCAGCTATTTTTCAGCCAAAAGATATACCATTAATCTTAACTGGGTAGAGAAAATAAAATATCTGCAATATTACGAATTCCTCTGTGACATATTATAACATTAGGCCTATCCTTACCTCCCAAAATTAAAAAAATAGGGTCTTTGGATAACAGACCCTGATTTGATGCCTTTTAGTGACATGGGTGTTAAACCATTGTGGTGCAAAAATGCGACATTGGCAGTGAAAGGGTTAAACTGACATGGCCGCTGTTATTGTTTTCGTAGTTGTGAGTTTTTAATTATTTTATTTTTATGGCCCCATGCCCAACCCTCCTCCGTTTTCATCCCTGCTCACTATATGTTGGAATAATTTTGTAGCAGGCATATGAAGACCAAAATTGTGATGGTACACAGAAAAAACAGACATAAGTCACTTCAGAGGAGCTCAAAGGAGAAAACTATATGGAAGACGTTTTTGAAAAAAAGGCATGAGAATGGGCCAAAAAGATAGTAGATGACACAAAGCAAGGAAAAAGGCAGAGTTAAAGAGAGAGACAGATTAGAGGAAGTTACAAGCACAGAACTTCCAGAAGGTGGGGTAGCTATTTGTACGGAAGACCCCCTGGTATCCCCATGGGGGAAGCGTGTGACCCATTTTTGATTACGCTGCCACGTTGGCAGCCACACTCCGACTTTGGGAGGAAAGAGTACTTTAACCCTTTCGTCGCCAGCCATTTTTCTGCCAAAAAAAAGCCCAAACATCATAGTTAACTGGGTGAACAAAAAAATGATCTGCAATAGTACTAGAAATTCCTCTGTGACATGTCTAACATTAGGCCTATCCTTACCTCCCAACATTAAGAAAACAGGGTCTTCAGATAACAGGCCCTGATTTGATGTCTTTTAGTAACATGGGTGGTAAACCATTGTGGTGCATAAATGCGACATTGGCGGTGAAAGGGTTAAGTAAATGTGAGAGGGCGAAGTGAGAATGTTGTGCACGTGCGAGTGAATGAATTCGGAATGATGGGAATGAACTCTGAGCGATGGGAAGTGTAATTGTGGAGAGCGTGCGTGAGAAAGCTCAGTCAGGCCCCGACTCCCAACAGAGAAAGCCAGATTTGATGTGATTGCGAATAAAGAGCAAAGCCGTCTGTCTCTTGGTCTTCGTGTGAATTGCCCTCAGCAACACTACATAAATCTTTACAATTTTTTATTTTTCCTCAGCCTTATTCATCACAATATCGGTTAGCATATTCGGCTACGAGGCGGACGTGGATCGACAGTGGCTCCCCAACCCGGACTCCAATTTCATGTCCTGGTCGTTCGGCTTCTGCATTCTCTCCGGCTTCTTCTCCATCTTCGCCGGCATGTGTCTGCTGGCCGACTATCTCCGCATCGGAGAGGAGGAAAAGAGGGAGGCGAGGAACCCGGCGTACTCCGTGAAACCCAACCCCAAATACTAACAGAGCTGCTGAATGAATGGTTGGCGTGTGTGTGTGATGGTGAATGTTTGAGAGAATGAACCGATGCGAATCTACTGACGCAGTTTGGTTGGTACATATCATTTACTGTAGTGGAAATGTTTCGTGTTGATAATAAAATGATTATGCATACGGTACTTTGATAATAAATAACATATCATTCAAGGCGCAATGTGGCAGATACGTACATATCATTTTTGTATTTCAAATATTTCGTGTCGATAATAAAATGATCTATTTCACTTGATGCACTATTGGCTGATACATATCATTATTGTATTTCAAATTTTCCTTGTTGCAAATATAATACATATCGTTTTTGAGGTCTTTGTCAGTTATGGTGAGACTTGCTCAAGGAACAACCTGTTTTGCACGAAATAATTTTTTGGATGTGCCTGACCTTGCTTAAAATTGAAGGGAAAAACCCATCTAATGTTATCGTATCAAAGTTTTGGTTGTGAAAAGCGTTTGTTTTCAAATAGTTACCTGAATATGTCGGAATCATGCTTGATTAGTCTGCAGGACAGCAGCTATAAGTGTTTACCATAGTGCGCAACGGAATACTGAAAGGCATTGTCTGAAAAGTTAAAAATGGTTATGTTTTTGAAAAAAGGCGATTCCTCAAGAGATGCTCGTGAGTGAGCAGAACTTCAGATTGTCAGGAGGCCGGGTCGATGACCCGTATTGACCCCTCATTTTGTGCGGCCATGAGTCGTATGACCCATGGAGACACATTACTGGTAATGGCCCATTCTTTTGGAAATTGACCCCTCATTTTGTGCAGCCAGGAGTCGTATGACCCATGGAGACACATTACCGGTAATGGGCCCATTCTTTTGGAAATTGACCCCTCATTTTGTGCAGCCAGGAGTCGTATGACCCATGGAGACACATTACCGGTAATGGCACATTCTTTTGGAAATTGACCCCTCATTTTGTGCAGCCAGGAGTCGTATGACCCATGGAGACACATTACCGGTAATGGCCCATTCTTTTGGAAATTGACCCATCATTTTGTGCAGCCAGGAGTCGTATGACCCATGGAGACACATTACCGGTAATGGCCCATTCTTTTGGAAATTGACCCATCATTTTGTGCAGCCAGGAGTCGTATGACCCATGGAGACACATTACCGGTAATGGCCCATTCTTTTGGAAATTGACCCCTCATTTTGTGCAGCCAGGAGTCGTATGACCCTTGGAGTCCGCACTGAAATCAGTACTATAGTGACACATTACCGGTAATGGCCCATTCTTTTGGAAATTGACCCCTCATTTTGTGCAGCCAGGAGTCGTATGACCCATGGAGACACATTTCCGGTAATGGCCCATTCTTTTGGAAATTGACCCCTCATTTTCAATAGTCTGGGTCCATGTGACCCACAATGTTTGAATAAACCAACCTGAAGCTCTCTGAATCATATAGTAAAAAGCCAAGTGTCCGTCTGTGTGTGTGTGTGTCTGAAACACGAAAACGGGCCTTATAACTCCGCCGTTTTTCGACCGATTCGCTTCAAATTTGCTGTCAGCCCTAATGACTATAATTCTTGAAACCTGAATTCCGGTAATTTGATTTCGATAGGGAGTCTTCCTGAATTTAATCGCAAATGAAGGCACGTGAAATCCAGTTTGTGGGTTTGAAACAAACAAACAAAAAACCACCAGGCAATGGTTTGGGTCCCCACATGTATTCGTTTCTTTTGCTTGTGAGCTCTCTTGATTGCTCAGTTGATCGATCATAGCGAGTGTAAGAAAAAAAAGTGAAAACAAAATTAATGTCGTAACTTGAGCAAGAAACTTGCCTGCTCTGATTAAAGGCCTTTATAACTGTCTTGTTGAATAGTGGTATGAATTCTCAGAATGAAAGGACTCTTTAGACTGAAACAATGCTTGTACGTAAGAATTAAAATGAGTATGAGTTTGGCTGTATCTGACTATTGGACGAAAAAAAAGATGATTGAATAATTAGTTTGTTTGATCTCTTTCAGTTTAGCTGAGCGAGATGATTAATATGCATGTACTATTACTATGCTTTCCTCCAAAATTGGAATGTGTTGGCTGAATGCAGTGAGGAGACCAGTGAAAAATGAACGGGCATACTTAACCCGTTATGGCCATATGGCCTGGCAGGGTTCATAGGGGCCTTACCAGTCCTTATAAGTCTAGACCAATTGAAATCTCCAAGTAAGGCCTTACAAGTGCTTACATTCACTTCAAGGTCCTTACAAGTCCTGACAGCTGCCCAAAACTGCCCTGAGCAGCAAGACCATACTCAAAATAGATCGCAGAAGCAGCACTTTTACACTTGAGAAACATCGCTCAGCACCTACTCCACCTTACCCCCCTCCCCCACCTTCCCGTTTCATGCGAACGATGCACCGCGAGTTGTCAAGAGAAATTAAATCTCGTTCTTTATATCCTGGTGTCGTTTTGCGAGAAAACGTGTATATCTGTGTCAGCCATAGTTGTTGTATCTGCTTAGACATTGTTCACAATGCTGGGACAGTGTTCCTTTCAAGATCGTTGGCTAAAAGATGGAGATTATCCTTAGGCCTACAGGTCCTTACAAGGTCCTTACTTGGGGATAGCTGAAAGCCCTGGGAAAGCAGAAAAAGATTACGGTAAAACATTGAACTTGGTAGACATCGGGGATTTTGCTGTGGACCAATCTAATTTATAAATCAAAGATTGTTTAATTAGCTACCGAAGCTATGCTGTTAACTTGTTCTGTCAGTGTGTTAGTAAAGTTTAACGTTAATACATTACAGAAATGGTTCATTTTATTCTTTTTTCTTTTTAAAACAATAAAAAGGTGAGTAGGCTTTCAACAAAGGGAAATGACTTACTAAACGAAATTGTTGAAAATGTGGTCTCTGTACAGTACAGAAATTATTAGTCTTGAAGTTTTTGTTTTTATATGACGAGCTGTTGTTTGAGTTAATGACATTGTGTAATCAGATGTTGAGAAAGAGAGAGAGAAAATGTTTGCAACAGTTTTCAAAGTTCTGGTATAATCATTGAATAACAGATCTACGCTATTATTAATTTTTTTATTGCAAGCTTTAGCCGAGACAGTTGTATAAATTTGAACATCGTAATCTGTTAAATGCGGAGTGCTGTTTATACAAGGATTGAAGTTTGAATATGTGCTATTCATCTCATTGAGTCATTTCATTAAGCTTTGCGAAAGTGACTCGGTTGCATGTGCACGGGCAAGTGTGTAGAATATTGTTGTTGCATACTATGACAATAAAACAACTGACTGACTGTGACTTACAAATATGCAGTCACATGCACACTTACAAACAGTTTCACACAGACACACACACATTATTAATCGGTCTTTTGTGGGGTCTAATAGCTCCCTTTCTTGATTACTTTGAGCGCCAAACTCTGATTCGACTGAGGATCCAAAGGTTTAAGGTTCAAAAACTATTTTGGTACAGGGAAAATTGCAGTTTGGAGTCAAAGCATTGGTTCTGACTTATTTTTTCCCCCGAAGACGGAGTATGGCTGCCCACTAGGCGGGGTAATTTAAAAACTGTCATACACATAATGTTCTCATCCCTAGTTGATGCATTTGTACCATAGTGTTCGAGTGTTTCGGCTGTTGGGATGATCCCTGGAGTCTTTTAGCCAGAGTACATCAACAATCAACAACAAACATTTTTTTATAAAAAAAATCCTTTCGCGCCACTTTCAAATCTGAGGTGCAGCGCATTTTTGAGGTTGTAAGCAGACACAATAACATGCACTGGTGTTGTGATCAGTGTTCCATCAAGAAGACGAAATTACTGTTGCTTTTTGCAGGGTTCAAGAATGATGACAATAGGGCATTTGCTGTGGGCGGTCGTAGACTAAACTACACCACCGCCCGCATGTTTTGCCCATAATTGCGTGAACTCTGAGTTAATTCGAGACCTTCAGTGAAATTCAAGCCTTAAATTTTTTTTTTTAAATGGCGAGTTCTAAACACGAAATTAACCTGGGAATGTCTGGTTTGGGGAGGACATGCATTTTTTGGTCTCTGTGCACCCCCACCCACCCCACCCCTTTCTCACTACACCCACACATCCATTACTTGCATTCATTTTGATAGTCTCAGTGATGTACCGAAGATCGAAACGTGATAGGACAAGAGAAATCAACAGGGCAATGTCCAGGCTCTTGCAGAAATCAACAAGACAAAGCGTGCCAGTGTTATAAAATTTAATGAAACATTTTGTCCTGACAAGGGAGAACACAATAGGACATTTTCGATTTTAATAGGTCAATGTCCTATGACCGGGGCCTCGGGACTTCACTGTTAATTGCATAAATTAACACAAGGATTTGTTGTTGCTTTCCATTTATCAAGAGAATTGCGCTGGTTGAATGAAAGGCGACACATCGGGTTGTTACGATTGAATGCAGTCAAAATGAAATCTCTCCATTGGCATTATCATTCATATCATGCTTTGACATATATGTTTTAAAATATGATCAGTGGGGGTGTGCGTGCGCATGTGTATGTGCCTGCTGCTATTTGGCATGACATGTGGCTGAGGGGTTATTGATTTGCTAATGAAGTGTTGATAATACATGTTAAAACATCTTTTCATAGCTATATGATATGTCGATTTAAGTAGATATTCAGGTTTGTGCGACTTTATGATGTGCATGTATTTTACCGTAAAAACTGGACTAACTAAATATTAATGCTTTACATCCTCCCGGCCAAAGCCATATGGGACATGCCAACTGGACTATAAGACACACCTGTATATAAGCCGCATCCCTTAAATTGACAAATATTAGGTATTTATTCACATATAAGCCGCAGAGAAAATTAAATGTGCACAAACCAACACAAATATAGAAATTCTCCTATCAGAACATGAGCATTTAATGTCCTCAGACACTTTAACCCTTTCAGCGCCAGCCATATTTCAGCCAAAATTTTCCATTAAATTTACCTGGGTAGAGAACAAAATCCATCTGCAGTATTGGGGATTCTTCTGTGACATATAAACGAAATAATGTCTATCCTTACTTCCCAAAACTAAGACAATAGGGTATCTGGATCATAGACCCCAAGTTGATGCCTTTTAGTGACATAGGTGTTAAATCACTGTGGTGCTAAAATGCGACTTTGGCGGTGAAAGGGTTAAACATGAGATTTGAATCTATTGATTACCCAAACCAGTTTTGAATCTCAAAGAAGATCAAAATAGGCTAAAGAATGTGGCCAGAAACAGATTTAATCATACTGATAAATGTATAATGTGAAAACAAACCCACAAATAAGCCGCATCAGTCTATAAGCCGCATGGGCCAAAGTTGAGGGGGGAAAGTAGCGGCTTATAGTCCGCATTTTACGGTAAACACCATGCTTTGTTAAAACTAAGTCTTTTAAGTTTAAGAAATGCATCTGCCTTTTTGTGCGTTACAAAAAAGGCTTTGCTTCTTTGTGTTTGGTTTCAAACTAACAAAAATAATTTAAAAATCGTACTATAAATGATTTGTTTCAGTGTACATTTATATTAACACCTATCAGGCATGTTACAAATCAAAAGTGCCTTTGCATGTAACTAAGAAACTTGGGAAAAGTAGCTACCTACTATACTTATTAATACTTTGATTATATACCTACAAAAAAAAGGAATGAAATTATCCATCATGTTGATAGTTTAGAAAATATAATTTTCTTCGTGAATGTATATAATGTGTAGATTGTTTTTGTAAACTTGTTCTGTTGTTGTTGGCTTACCGTAGCTAAAAGACTCCAGGGGTCATCCCAACAGCGGAAGCACTTGAACACTGTGGTACAAGTGCGTCAGCTACGGATGAGTACATGACGTCTGTGGCCGTCTTTTTATTACCCACACATCTGTCTTTGGGGGAACTTCTTGTTCTTATTTAGCTTATTCTGGATATAAATGAAGTATGCAGAGAGAAAGAGTGTACATACCGATTGTAATCATATTCTTTTTTTGTGTTGAATTTATTTTTGCTTGTAAAAAATAAAAATTAGATTTGAGAAACAGTAGTATCATTTTGGATAGCTGAAAATGAAACTGCCTTGGATATTTTTCATATTATTTTTTTTTTTTTCAGGTTTGCTTGTCTTCTAAATGTGCACATAAGAAATTCTCCTATCAGAACATGAGTATTTAATGGGAATGCTTAAATGTAATTTTTGTTTTCCCCGAAAGAAAGATTAAGCTTTTTTTTGGTATTAACTAAGTTTGTTAATATAAAGGCAATAGTAAAAAAACTTTAAGGGCAAAGGATAACTTGAAATGTCTTGGAGAAAAGCTCCTGAATTGTATGCCTAAATGGAAGATGTCTCAAGCATTTTTCACCCGTTAGGTCCATGGCAAAGATTTACTACGAGTGTCAATAAAATTGTTCAATCCAGGTTTTGTTGTTTCAACATAACATTCATTTGACAGTGCTTTCAGTCTTTATTGCTGAATGGGTGTAGGGATGGGGTGTGTAATGTAAAACGTCTCTGCTATATTTGAAGAAACTAGATTACATGACATTTTTTTCAGTACTGTGTCATGGTAAACTTGAGATGGTTTTCTGAACTGAAATGGAATTATCTTCCATAGTTTCTCCCCCCCCCCTCCTTGTATTGCTTAGTGGCAATGGGTGGAGGGATGGGGTGTGTAATGTAAAAAGATTGTGCTCTATTTGAAGAAACTAGATTACGTGAATTTAGTTTTAGTACTCAGTGTCATGGTATTGGTAAACTTGAGATGGTTTTCTAAACTGTAATGGAATTATATCTTCCATACTCACCCCCCCCCCCCCCCCCCTTTTCTTGCTTAATGGGAATGGGTGGAGGGATGGGGTGTGTAATGTGCTCTATTTGAAGAAACTAGATTACGTGAATTTCTTTTTAAGTACTGTCATGGTAAACTTGATGGTATTCTGAACTGTAATGGAATTTTCCATAGTTTTTTGTTCCCCCATCCCAAGGTTTACAAAGTCCTAAGATGTTTTGCTGAATTGTTTGTTTGCAATGGAATGAAAATCTGTTTAACGTCCTCCGGTCTGGAACAGACACATGTGGGACATTGGTGGATACTGAAGATGGTGGGAACGATCCTGGAGGCATGCCCGGAGGCAGTGCAACACCAGGAACATCCCAAATTTATAACAATACAAATATTGATATGTTTAAAACACCTGTAAGCCAATTTGTATGCAATTATTATAGTAAGAAAATTAGTTTTTTTTAATTGAATAGTTCTTTTGATTTTGATTTTAATTTCTTTAAAATAAAACAAAAACGTTTTGACGCTCGTTCTGATTTTGCAAGCTTTAAGTGATGTCTTGATATCAGTAAAATGCAATTTGCGATATTGGCTGACTCTCTGTGACATTGCTGTTACAATTGTTTTTCCTGGAAGTTTTGACTGGAAAAAAAAGCTTTCCTACTCAATGTACATTTCTATCATATAATCCTTTTAGAGAATAAGAAAATATTTACTCAGTATACATAGTTCGTTATCCAAAATGCCTCGTATATGATGTAGTCCTTCCCCACCCCACCCCACCCCTGTAAATTTTGAAACCAACATATCTATTACTTGATAAGTGAAACTTTGATTTCTGAATATTTCATGAATTTATTTTGCAAACTAATTCAGAGTTAAATTTTTTTGTTTTCTTTTTCATGTGAAAATAAGGGATGAATGACTGAACAGATCACAGGACTCTTCATTTCATCTTTATCATCAGTTTACTGTAAATAGTTGAATATTGACTTCTCATTGCAGAAAATTCATCTGATGCTTTTCCCAAGGTTGTGAGAGAAATTTGGTTTTTTGTATTTGGTACTTTATAGTCACAGAAGCGTCTCTGAGAAATTTGGCTTGCTCCTTCCTACCTGGAGAGCGCGTTGCAGCCAGAGGCGCGTCACCCTTTTTTTGTTTGCATGCAATTTTTGTGACTGATGAGGAAGGATGACTGGTGGGGTACATTTTGACCAAAATGACAACTTTTTCGTTGCCACTGGGTTTAACGTGTGCTAAGTGCATGGGCACATGGGACCTCGGTTTATCGTCTCATCCGAAAGACTCCACGTTCAGACCATAAGGCCTAGTGCAGAGTGAGAGGAAAAAAAACACCTGTGCCCAGGTTCGAACTCGGGTTTTTTATTGTATACGAGGCGAACGCGTTAACTCTGTGCTTAGAAGTGTACGTCTGTTGAGCTATATAACATTATTATGCATTCCAGTTAGTCATTGCTTCGATTCGTTCTCTGTTATTCACATTTTTTTTAATAAGGAAAATCTTGTTGGTCCAATTAAATGGAATTTTCTATTACTTTTTTTTGTCTCTGAGTATGCATCAATACTTGTAATGTGTGTGTGTGTGCATGCGCGAGTTTAATACCCAACTATTAACATGTGCATGGGTGCTACTCTTTTAGTTTTACACAGATTTCATTTTTTTAAATTTTACCAGAAACTGAACTTCATTTTTTAAAAAAAATCTTCAACAAAAAAAGTCATCCACAAGCGATTTTTTTGCGTTTTGAACTTGGTTGTTCTATCCTGGAAGTCTCTCTCGGGTTAACTTGAAAACAGCATGGTGATGCCGTATTGTTTTCAAAAGGCAATGTAATCATTTTATAAGGCTTATCGGACTCAAACTATCTCTGTCCATCATTGTAACTGTCTATCTGTCTCGTTACCTCTCCATGGATGTAACTCCCCCAAAATGAAAAAAACCTGAAAGGCATGGCCCCAGCAGGGTACAGGGGCAGAGCCCTGTCGGACGATTCGGGGGGGGGGGGGGGGGGGGGCAACATAAGAGAGAGAAAGAAAACGAAAACAGACAGACAGTTAAAATGATAGACAGAGACAGTTTGAGTCTGATAAGCCTTGTAAAATTATTACATTGCCTTTGTAAACTTCCAAGATAGAACAACCAAGTTCAAAACGCCCCAAATCGCTTGTGGTCAAATTGCTTGTGGTCAAATTGCTTGTGGTCAAATTGCTTGTTTTTTAATGAATTAAAAAAACTGAAGTTCAGTTTCTGGTCAAATTAAAAACACTGAAATCAGTGTAAAACTGAAAGAGTAACACCCATGTCTCTCTCTCTCTCTTGCGATGCCCCCCTTGAATCGTCCAACGGGATCTGCCCGTGGCGGCCCCTGGACCCCTGTCTCAGGTGTTTTTTTTATCATTCTGGGGAGTTGCACCAATACATGTGTGTAGTATGAAAGAGAGACGCGAAAATGGTGTTTTACGTCCTCTTGGTCTGAATCAGACACATATGGGACATTTGTAAATACAAATATGGTGGGAACAATACTGGAGGCAATGCCCGGAGGCAGTATGAAACCAGTAAAGTCACGATGTTTTTTTTTATTAATACAGATAGGTGTAGCGGTAACCACGCCTCGGTTAAACCTCATCGGCTATGGCACCAGAGAGCGAGAAAATAGAAGAGAGATAGAGCATTTGAGTGTGTGTGTGTAATGGGAAAGGACTGTAGAAGTTAGAACTAGAAGAAACATTTAAACATCATGCTTGTATACTCCGTTCTGTACAACATGTTTATTTATGAAATGTACAACGATCATCATAACAATTTAGCATATACAGTGGAACCTCCCTTTTAACCCTTTCACCGCCAGGCATATTTCAGACAAAAATGTCCATTAAATTTATCTGGGTAGAGAACAAAATCCATCTGCAGTATTGGGGATTCCTCTGACATAATATAAAATAAGGTCTATCCTGCTTACTTCTCAAAACTAAGACAACAGGGTCTTTGGATAATAGACCCCAATTTGATGCCTTTTAGTGACATAGGTGTTAAATCACTGTGGTGCTGAAATGTGACTTTGGCTTTACATCCCATGATGACAAATGATCAAGACTTTTGTCATAGCAATTCTTATAGTCCAGTTTTTACGGTACACATACTTCTAAGGTCAAAACTGAAAAGAAAACACAGGGTGCTACTTTTCTTATAATTCGTGGTCGAAATGTGGGGGGGTTGGACAATTTTCGGGTAAAATCAGGTCTACTGAAAACTGGACACCTTTCATACACATAAGTTATTAAAAACTTTCAATTAATCTTGCCTGATGGACACCTTTCATACACTTAAGTTATTAAAAACTTTCAATTAATCTTGCCTGATACTGCAACCTATTTAGTATCAGAGTCATGTCAAATGGTAAGGAAATATAATTTAGTCAATAGGAAAATTGCTGCCGTATTGACACATATTTCCATAAATTTTATTGTTCAAATTCCTGTAGAAAGAAACTCAACGATGAAATCATTCTAGTTTTTTGATAATAGATGAAATAATGTATATTCTCCATACTAAACACACAAAAACAGTATAATACCGTGCTTTTTACTGAACACTATACACATTTTCAACCCCACCCTTGTTTTTCCACGGGACTCATGTCAAGAGTTATATCCCTTAATACTTTTTTGTTGAGTTTTATGAGATTTGTTCTTTTAGTAACGCAGTTTTAGTCCTAAGAAATGAATGGGTTTTTTTATTCATATTTTTTAGAGATGTTTGTTTTGTCAATGCACATTGTGAATAAACACACACAAAACAGCTGCAATAAGTAAAATTAAACTCAACATCGAACAATGTTTCTAAGAGCAGCATCACATCGAATGAATATGTTTAAAATAATCCTTATACTGTATTCTAAAAATACAAACATTTTAGCGATATAGTTTTCACAAATATAAATAAACTTGTATATTTTTCAATAAATGTCTTGCACCACTGGGAGTCCGCCAGATTATGCTAGCACGATCAATCACAGGGAGAGTAGGCCATTTCATTCACAGTTTCGTCATTTCATTCTTACGTCACCTTATCCATGCTTCATTCATTCACTGAAACCCTTTAGTACAGGAGCTATGGAGAAAGAGTTGTGTTTCTTACGACACAGTCAGCCACTAGGGGAAAATTAGTGCCACCTGTATCCCGCTTATCCCATTAAGACCTTGAAAAATCATCCAATGTAATGTCTTATGTGGGAGGGAGTTGCATAAGGGAGGTAATTTAATACAACTTTACAAAGGGCAATATCTCAGAGAAGAAGGAGGGAGTCTTATAAAGGGGGGGGGGGGGGTGTCTTATAAGGGAAGTTCCACTGTATATACTAATTACTATCTCATTCATAAAATTAATCAGCTGCTTAGAGAATGAAAGTTAAAGCTCCATTTAATATGTACATTTGTTAGATATATTCAGTTGCCGAATTGGATTGTTTTTAAATGAATTTAAATGCTTCTTGGAAGACAAAAACAAGCTTATGAACAAATGCAACAAATACTTGTAGCGATGCCATAGCCGATGAGGTTTAACCGAGGCGTGGTTACCGCTACACCTATCTGTATTAATTAAAAAATCGGGACTTTACTGGTTTTGTACTGCCTCCGGGCATTGCCTCCAGTATTGTTCCCACCATATTTGTATTTACAAATGTCCCATATGTGTGATTCAGACCAAGAGGACGTAAAATACCATTTTCGTCGGCCAAGCTTATGAACTTTAAATCTCCTTTGGAAAAAAAAAAATGTTTTAAAATAAATTTAAATGCTAGAAAAACCCAAACCAATTTACCATAACTTTTTTTTTTTAATATACGCAGGTACATTTTTTCTTAAACAAGAACACTATAAGAACTAAAAAGTCAAGATCATCATGCTTTTGTTCTGACTCAAGAGTCAATGAAAAGAAAAAGGAAATAAAGAAAAATACATACTTTGAACATTTTAAAGACCATTATTTAAATTTTTCAGTTTCTCTAACACAAATTATAGTAATCAAAGCATTTTTTTTTTTAAAGGTAGCTTACCTATTACTATATATATAAAGTTTATTTAAGAACAAACGATATCAAGAACATTTGACATGACAAAAAAAAAAACACCATTCATCCTAAAACTTTTGTACAAATAGTTCCCCCACCTTCTGGAAGTTCTGTGCTTGTAACTTCCTCCAATCTGTCACTCTCTTTGACATTTCCTTTTCTATTTTCTTAGTGTCATCTACGTTCTTTCTCCCTAACCAGTCCGTTCTCCTTTTTTTCAATAAATTCTTAAGATTTTTTCCAGCCAGACGGAAATGCTGGGCCTATTTCTTAATTAGGTGCATAACAGCAGCATGATGCATCTGCTCTCATAATTGACAGGGAACTGAGTGATCGACGAAGAAGAAAAAGAAGATGAACACCTTTAAGGCAACCACATGGATGCTCCTGCTTTCAGGATGTCCTGAAGTTCAGGATTTTTTTTATTGCCTGGAGCCGGCGTCGCCGGATTATGAGAATTTGAGAAGATGCATTTTGCTGGTCATAGAGGTCATGCAGTTTAACCAGAAGTGAAAGTGCAATGAGAGCCTGTCAATTACATTGGAAACTGTTGTTTCCCTTCAGCTTCCAGGGGACATTGCCCCCTGGAATCCCCAGGAGGGGCACTGTCCCTGTACTCCGCCGGGGCCTGGCCAGCCCCTGGACCGCTGCCTTGCAGGATTTTTGAAATTTCCCAGGAGCACCCATGCAACCAAAATTGCGTACCTGAGATATTCATGGCCTACAGCAATCCTGTGTTTAACCCCTTGACTGCCACCAACGTATCACGTACTGACTTGATGACATCACTGATGAAGTCATCAAATGAAGAGGAATAATCCTGATATGCTGGCTTTTGCTCTAACACAGTCAAGAGAGTAATATCCCCAGACCATTTTGCCAGATTGGCTCTATCAGTTGTCTTTTTCAAGTCATGATTTGCCCAATACTTTTTCTTTAATTTTTCTCTGAATTTTCTCTGGCAGTCAATGAAAAAAATGAAATGCACAAATATTTTGAAACTCGATCTGGAATGAGAAGTTATGCACATCCCTACACACCATTTCTGAACAATGAGACAGAAGTCCTGGGGGAGGGGGGGAGGGGGGGTAACAAGGGTGAAAGTAGTTCAGGAATGCTCCTGAAATCAGGAATGAAAAAGCTGACAAGTCATCAGGGTGAAACAACTGGGAGTCGCTGTCACCAGTGTGCGTCGACGCCAGGAATCGCATATTTCAGGCCACTTTTTTTATTTAAAAATATTACTAGCAAGTAATGAATCAAGATAGAAACAAACAATACTTTGCAACAAAAAAAAGGCATAAGTCTACGTTGGTTTCAAATGCCAGAAGTGGTTGCTGTCAACGTACCGACTACAGATACAGAAATACCATGCCACCCCCCCTGCATTAGGTTAGTAGTGTGCTTTCTTACTCATAAAGCTGTCTCTTTTGTGTAAAATACACACACTCAACACCGCCCCCCCCCAAGTACCCAAAACAGAATTTAGGTCCACATAACTTAGATTTCTTTTGTGTAAAACACACACTCGCCGCCATTTTCTTTATGTAGGAACACAGCTGTTGCTAAGTAAGTGACTCGATGAAACTCGCTAAAATAAGGCCCAAATGGCTATGAGATACGGTCTAAGGGAAGCAATCGAAGCATAAATGAGTGTACTTTGACTTTCAACAGTAAGCTCCCTTGAATAGCGTTATTTGGTTTAAATAGGTTTTTATTCATCAACAACATAATACAATTTATACAAAGATGAATAATGGCATCAACAAGCTTGAAGCTTATAAGTTGCCTACTTTTACCATCGCAATGTACATAATATGGCAGCTGGCAATTTGTGTGGGTGCTAAAAAAATATATAAAAATCAGAAATTCAGACGGCAGTTGTCTGCCGTCATGACCTGAACAGAGACTCACGGTGACTGCAGATGTTTGCCGTCATGACTACAATGAGTTAAAGGTCTTTTAATCAAAAGTGGTGTGTGCTGGCATATAGACAACAATTTTGGCGATAGACATGCTGTACTAGCCACCACCACCTCTCCCCACATCACACACATTGACAATCATGCATACATTATTCAGTTATCCTCTGAAGCCGGAGAGTGGCTGCCCACGTGGCGGGGTAATCAAAAACGGTCACACACGGTTCTCATCCCTAGCATCACCAATGCTAAAACAGTCAGAACAGATTTGTAAAATCATCATTTATAAAGTAATATTATATGTATTACTAAACGAGGCTACAAATCTGAAATGTGTTAAATAATGAATGTTACTTTACAAGGTTTAAGCATCAAAGTGAAAGCAATCCAAATTGTTCATTATTATGCAGTAAATGTTCTTGCGCATCACAGTTGAATATAGGAATGTCTCTCTCTCTCTCTCACACACACAACACACACACACACCACATACGCGCAAGTTCTCTGGCACTTGTACATCAATGCATACATTTCATAGAATGAATGAAAAATCTCAGTGAATAGATGAGCCCTTAATCTGAAGGACTGAAAAGTTGGTGCATTTGAAATGCTGAATAATGTGCTTTGATGAAGCTTTTCTGTGTCCAATGTCTCTGTGAACCTCGGAAACAAACTCGGTTAACATATATACAGACAAACCCCTATTTTACGACCCTCTGTTAAGCAACCACCTCTCATTTGGGACCAGATTTGTTGGCACGGATGCATTTTACTATGTAAACGACCTCTCTTAAATGACTTCCTCTAAAACGCGACTTACGACCGCCATTTTGTTGGTTTTTACGACCGTTGTCTGCATAGACTTCGAGCAAAGGGAAACAACCACGGTCAAGGGCCTGAAAGCGGAGTCGCTTCCCTTGTTGTAGAAAGATGGCGGAAAGCGTAGGAAAAGCACGAAAACCACTGACTTTGAAAAAGAAAACCACTGACTTTGGACGAGAGTGGAGGTGATTAACAGAAGTCGGCGAAGTGAAACTGTAATACATCGATTGCACAATCCTATGGAGTTGGAAAGACCCAAATCCAGTTTTAATATGTCATTGTATGTGTGCATGAAGAAGAGAGTATGAACTGTGCTGAACTTTTTCTTTCTACGGCTGCCAGTGAAAACCTCCGTCATACGACCGATTTTTCCGGACATTTTGGAAGTCTTAAAATAGAGGTTTGTCTGTATAACTTTATGAATCGCTCTGTGTTCTCCCATTGGGAGAAAAAGAAAATCAGCACATTTGATTCATTTTGTTATTTTCAGAACACAGAACAATTCGTACAGTTAATGTTAACCGAGTTTGTTTCTGAGGTTCACAAATACAGACATTGGTCACAGAAACGCTTCATCAAAGCACATTGTATATTCTTCTCTTCACTAAGGATCCTACCACCACCAACAAGGTCAGTGCCTCTATATACTGTGGATTCCTGATAACTCAAAAACACATGGATAACTCACAATATAATTTTGTGGTCCCACTTTAATAATCCTTATGTTTTAACCCTTTCACCGCCAGCCATATTTCAGTCACAAGTTTCCATTAAGTTTACCTGGGTAGAGAACAAAATCCATCTGCAGTATTGGGAATTTGTCTGTGACAAATATAAAATTAGGTCTATCCTGACTTCCCAAAACTAACACAATAGGGTCTTTGGATAGTAGACCCCAATTTGATGCCTTTTAGTGACATATGTGTTAAATCACTGTGGTGCTAAAATGCGAATTCGGCGGTGAAAGGGTTAGTCTTTATCTAAAAATACTGGCTATCTCAAAGTAAAATTTCAGTCCCTTCAATTTTGAGTTAAGCGATTTTTACTGTAATATATTTTTTACTTACATTATCCTCCTTTCGTATTTGATTAATGGCCTTCACATAGCCTACGACTGGAAATTTGAATCAGCACTTTAGGCGGATTTATTGCCCTTTCACGTTGGGGGCGCAACAGAAGGCATTTTGTCAGTGAGAGCAACACGCTCTCTCTCTGCTCTCCGTATCTGTCTTACACACGCGAGCGGCAAAAATAGGTTATGCCTTCTGTTTGAAAAAGGGGAAATTAAAAATAAGGCACTAGAGTCATCTAACATCGGGACACCAGAGGAGCCACTCAGTAGCGCTGCCTTGACTGCGAATCAGAACGACGCGAGTTTTGTCGAGATGGACTCCTCCCTCTGCTGGAGCGCCTACCGTACAAAGTGGACTCTTCCGGTCGCGAGTGAGACTCTGAGGGTCGCCCACCGCGTTGCGACGATGGTGGCGAGGCATCACCGTGTCTGCGATGAGACCTCGCCTCATAGTCACGCGGTTCAGAATGCCGCGGGTTTTGTCGAGAATGTCTGGAATGTCTGTCGTGTGACCTAGCATCATCGTCGTCGTCACTGTCGTCGTAATGATGGGAACGAGGCTCCGATCGGTGGTGGTCGCTATGTCGTGACGAACGTTCTCTGCTTCTGTCGTGGGGTCTGGGTACGTCCTTGTACTCGGGCGGGGCTTCCGTGTGGCGCGAGCCATGTTGAGACCGACGTTCTGAATCGGATTTTGAACGTCTGCCGTGGGGTTTTGTTTCAACGTCGTCTGGCTGATCGTACGAAGCTTCTGATTCAGAGTAATTGCCTTTCTCACGAGAAGAACGTCCAGTGTTATTCCTGTCCCTGTCCTGCGATTTCGCTTCACCATTACTATACTGCGGCTTAGATTTACGCCCCTTTTGACGCGCAGAACGTCCAGAAGTCGAATCCCCGTCGTGCGACTTTTTTTCATAATCTTCTGACTCTGACTCTGAATAATGACCGCTTTGAGGCGGCAGAGACACTGCGTTAGCGGAAGTTTTACTGTAGTTCGTCTTTCTTTCGTCCTGCGAAAAATCAGGTGGAGGCGGCGAAAAACCGGCGTTTTGATGATGAGATGGAGGTGGGGCAACTTTGGTGTCTCTGTCGTAGGATTTTACGGCCAAGTCGTACTGAGGAGGCGGAGCGATGTAGCGAGCACTACGGCGTGATGAAGTGTCCACGTTTCTCTCATACGTCCTGTTCTCCATCCGCAGCATAATGAAGTGGGTGATTTGACACATGGCCGACACCAGGATCAAGATGGCTGCCAGGATGCAGAAGCCGAACGCCCATGACAGGAAGTTGGTGTCGCGCTTGGGTAACCAGTTCCTGTTTGTGTTCGCCTGCACTCCGAACATGGTGGCCGATATGAACAGGAACAACGCTGGAAAAGGAAAAACATAAATTTGTAAATGTAACAAGTTTTAAAAATGCATCGTACAGTGTAACCTCCCTTTTAAGACCTTAAACATTCATCCACAAATTAATAAGGTCTTAACCCTTTCACCGCCAAAGTCGCATTTTAGCACCACAGTGATTTAACACCAATGTCACTAAAAGGCATCAAATCGGGGTCTATTATCCAAACACCCTATTGTCTTAGTTTTGGGAAGTAAGGATGGACCTTATTTTATATATGTCACAGAAGAATCCCCAATGCTACAAATGGATTTTGTTCTCTACCCAGGTAAACTTAATGGACATTTTTGGCTGAAATATGACTGGCGGAGAAAGGGTTAAATGGGAGGGAGCTGGATGAGGGAGGTAATTTTAATACAATGTACTTACAAACAGGGGCAATGTCTCAGAGAAGCTGAAGAAAAATCTGTTTAAATTAATGTCCTCCGGTCTAAAACAGACACATATGGGACATTAGTAAATATAAAGATGGTGGGAACGAGCCTAGAGGCAATGCCTGTAGGCAGTGCAACACCGGGAAAGTCCCTAATTTTTAACAATACAGATATTATTATATAAAGAGAAGCAGGTCTTAATTGGGGAGTTTTATAACAGGGGGGGGGGGGGGGGGGCGGTTGTCTTATAAGGGTCAGGGAGGTTCCATTGTAGAGCAAAAAAGACGTGCCAAAAGATTATCGATCGATCGTAGCTTTCCATCTCTTTCTGCTGTCTGTCTCTCTGTCTCTGTCACTCACACGCTCGCGCGCTACATTAGCGGTGATGCACTCTCCAGGTGGGAGCAACCCGAATTTCACAGAGATATATAAGTCTGTGACAAGAATAAGCCAAAATACCAAATAATACTGACTATAGTTGTTTTGCACAATTAGTGTCGCATACTATATTAACTCTTCTAGCACCAAGTATTTCTTGACGTTCTTGGTTGTCCGTTGCATCTCAACCAACAAGAGGGAAGTAACTATTTTTTCGAGCGCACACACATTGCTTTAATGGCAGAAACAAAAGCTCTAAAAACAGACAAAGACATGGCAGGGTGCTTGGCAATGAATGTCTTGGCATTTGGTGGGAATGTAGAGCGATGTCTTTGGCGAATATATTCGCCCACGATGCCTGAAAAGTTGATGAAAAAAGTATCACCAACAGAAATGTCTCTTAAAAAAACGCACATGTAAATATTAAATTAATGTTTTTTGTCCTTTGCCCCAGTTTTACACGCGTTTGTCGCGGGGTTTTTTTTCTCTCAGTGTCCCCAAATCTTTGTTCCAAGGATATTTCCTGAACTGTTTGACAGAATCGCTTCAAATTTTGTGTGGTGGTGCGACACAAAGTGACAAAGAGTGGACGGCATCAGCGCGTAAATTATCGCTACCTTGACCGTGACGCTTATTTTTTAGTTAACTAGTTGCCTGACTGAGAGGTATGTGGGTGTTTGGGTGTTTAAGTGTGTGCGTGCGCTTGCATGCATGTACCTCTGTGTAAAATTAGAGTGGAAAAGAAACACTTTGGGGGGCAGGGGGTAGAATTGGCTTTTTTGTTGTTGTAGTTGAAATATTTCTTTTCAATTTCTACTTTCAGTTCCTCAAATGAAGCACAGAATGGCAGAGTACCGTTATCAGGAATCTTTCTTGAGAAACACCAACAACAAATATGTAAACAGTCATGAAAATAATTTTAGTTTGCGTTAGTTAGTTGCTTGATGTTTTGATTATTTCTATACCTGAAAGGTCCCCCCCCCCCCCCCCCTCCACCCCTGTGGGGATACCGGGGGGTCTTTTGTACAAATAGTTTCCTCACCTTCTGGAAGTTCTGTGCTTGTAACTTCCTCTAATCTGTCATTCTCTTTGACTCTGGCCTTTTCCCTTTGCTTACTGTCATCTGCTATCTTTCTGCCTTACCGGTCCATTCTCCTGCCTTTTTTTCAAGAAACGCTTTCAAAAAAAGATTTCCTCCAGCTGAAGTCGGACTTGCTGGGCCTAAGTATTTCTTAGTTAGGCGCATAACAGCAGCATAACGCATCTGCGCTCATAACTGACAGGAAACTGAGCAATCAAAGAAAAAGAAGAAGAAGATACCTGAGTCTTTTGGATGAGACGATAAACCGAGGTCCCGTGTGCCCATGCACTTAGCACACGTTAAACCCAGTGGCAACGAAAAAGTTGTCATTTGGTCAAAATTTACCCCCTCCCTTCTTTCCTCATCAGTCACACAAAAATCGCATGCAAATTTTTTTTTTTTTTTAAAATTGGGTGGCACACCTCTGGCTGTGACGCGCTCTCCAGGTGGGAGCAACCCGAATTTCACAGAGACACCACTGTGACTGTGACTATGATGTACCTAACCTAACCTGATATGAAGCAGAGAACGGCAGAGGTGAGGACCATGTATTGCTCCAATCGCCCGGGGCAGCAGCGGATGAAGACGACGATGTTCAGGAAGATGCAGCCCACCGTCTGCACTGTTGCCAGAGTGACCATCGCCTGAATCGCCCGGAACCAGGCTGCAACGAAAATCACCGGTGTACTGATTTCAGAGGCGGATCAGGGGAGGTGGAGGGGGGGTTCCAGACCCCTCTCCCATAAAATAAAAAAAAGAAGAGAAAATAAAATAAAATCCATGACTACCACGCCGACACTTTGATTTCATGTAAATTCCATGCTATACTTTTATCTTTTTTCCCCCAGGAGAGGCCTTCATTGAATCTTTTACATTAAAATTATCAGCTTCTGGGACCTCCCAGACCTCCCAAGGAGGGGGTGGGGTGGGGTTCCAATTGCTTTGGTCAAGAGGTCTTGGGGGCTACCCCCCCCCCCCCCCCCCCCCCCCCCCCCCCGCCCCCCTTTCCTCCTAAGCAGACAATAATCTGAATAGAAAAGATGATGCATTGGAGGCTTTGAATTACTGGGAGAATCCAAGATGTGAATTCATGATGCTTATTTTTCTTAACATTTATATATATAAACTCTGACATTGGGGTACAATTGACATATATATATATATGACTCTGAGGTATATGAAATCAAATGTGTTGTCGTAGTAGTCATCATGGATTGCCCCCTCCCTCCACTTTGTTGGGGGAAGGGGAAGGGTCTGGCACCCTCTGTAGCCCCCCCCCCCCCCCCCCCCCCCGCTCTGTTTGTGGATGTGTGTTCTTTCGTTCTTTAATTTAATGTATATCATTATCCACCTTACATTGATCTTGGACAGTGGATGTGTGTGTGCGCATGCATGTGTATGTGTGTACTGTATATGTGTGTGCATAATTATATACGCGCATATGTGTCTTTGCGTGTGTGTGTATGTCCATACTGCATGTGTGTGTCGCATGAAAAAAGGTAGCTCGTACAAATAAGTAGCTCGCTACTATGAGAGTCTGTATTTGCGACAACCACAAATTTCACTTTTTCTGTACTTTAACCATTTACCCCATAACCCTAACCCTAACCCTAAAGTGAAAAGTGAAATTTGTGGTTCATGCTCAATGTCGCAAATACACACTGTCATAGGTAGCGAGCTACTTATTTTTACGAGCTACCTTTTTTCATGCGACAGTGTGTCACTGTGTGTGTGTGTGTGTGTGTGTTTGTGTGCAGTACCATGATTTCTCGCAAAACCTAGGAATGGCATCGGTCCCCCCCTCTCTCTCTCTCTCTCTCTCACACACAGTGACACACACACACAGTGACACACACACACACAGTGACACACACACACCAAACTTACGCGGAAAGAAATGATCATAAAGATCGCGCATTTCGTGCGAAATGGCAGCCCAGCAGCCTTGGTAGCGTCTGGTGACGACGGGGTTATGCTCAGGATAGTAATTGTCAAAGCACGCTTCCCACAGCCCCATCCTCTCAAACCCCGACGGATTGGCACTCTTGTTCGATTCCACCCAATACGGCGAGGCAAAAGAAGCGACGAGAAAGGCTGCTGCGAGTCCGTTGGCGATAAAGGCAGCCAGCGAGAACACTTTCCTTTTCCCCATCATCTTGAAAAAAACCGTTGGAGTTGAAACTTCTCTTCTGCTTCCGTGTTGGCCTAGTTACTATTTGAAGAAGGCCATTGTACGTTGTGTTGTCGTACCTGAGGGCGAGTCCACTTGTGCAGGTGACGAGGGGTGAGAGGTTGTGTGTCCCTAGACCGGTAAGTATAATTATGGGCAAAAGGAACTTATAGCATAGACATCTAGTTGAATAGAAAAGTAATTATGAAGGGCAAACACGAACATGCTGAATGCTCTTCTTTTTCTTTCATTCTTTTTGTTTTCGTTGATTTAAGTACATATATAGGCCTACTGCAGTTGCTTGGTTGCCGATTTACGTCAAAAAGGCACGTGAAAAGAGGCCATGCCAGTTACAATTTAATCTTGAAAAGGAAACCTTTAATTGTGATCACAAAATGAAAGATTCAGATGGGACTTGAAAGCTTAACGGATATATTTATGTCTCTAAACCTAAAACTTATCCCCCCCCCCCCCCTCTCTCTCTCTCTCTCTCTCTCTCTATACATCATTATCATAAAAAAATTATGATCTAATTACTATCTTACATAATTATTTTGATTGTAATATTTATTTTAGTTTGGACTATGCACATTACCATATTACTACTTTTATACAAATAGTTGGTTTAAGCTTTATGTGCCGTGTGTGTGTGTGTGTGTGTGTGTGTGTGTGTGTGTGTGTGTGTGTGTGTGTGTGTGTGTGTGTGTGTGTGTGTGTGTGTGAGTGTGTGTGTGTGAGAGAGAGAGAGGAAGAGAGAGAGAGAGAGAGAGAGAGAGAGAGAGAGAGAGAGAGGAGAGAGAGAGAGAGAGAGAGAGAGAGAGAGAGAGAGAGAGAGAGAGAGAGAGAAGAGAGAGAGAGGGAGAGAGAGTGGGCGAGGAGAGAGAGAGAGAGAGAGAGCTTGGGTGAATGCGTGCTGATTTTAGTATACATTAATATTATTATTGTTCTAGCACTATTGTTCTTGTTTTCATAAACTAAACTTTGTTTTTATGTGCTTCTATTACACATTTGCTTGTGATATTATTCATTGTATTTCTTTTATGCACATTGTCATATTATCATATACAAACTGTTGGTTTTACTTTTAGCTTTGTGTGTTTGTGTGTGCGTGTGTGTGTGCGCACGTGCGTGTGCGCGTGCGTGCGTGTGTGCGTGCGTGTGCGCACGTGTGTGCGTGTGTGTGTGTTGTGTGTGTGTTTTGCATTGTATTTTAATACTATATTTATTTATTTATTCATTTATGTAAGGAAAAATGTGCGGAAAGTTTGATTTTGGATGAGAGTTTGTAAATGATATGTTTTTTATTATGTTTGTATGTTTTTATGTGCATGCCAGAAAAATATTTTCTTTATCTTTTTAAAGACAGTAAATTTTGATTGATTGATTGATTGAAAAGTGCACAGTATGCATTTTTTACATATATAGTTACGTCTGTATCATTACAAATTCGGGACTTTTCCTTACTGGAGTTGCACGCCTCCGGGCATTGCCTCCAGGATCGTTCCCACCCATCTTTGAATTTACTAAATGTCCCATATGTGTCTGTTTCAGACCGGAGGGACGTTAAATGGATTTTTCATCTGGATACCGTTCTGGGGGGAAAAAAGAAAAAAAAAGACGTGCATCGACCGGGAATCGAACCCGGGTCACCCGCGTGGCAGGCGAG
>CM065706.1:26385716-26428442 GCA_017654935.2 Phymorhynchus buccinoides | reverse complement strand
TTCATGGTTATTTGATAAGTATGAATTTTGCATGTGCATGCTTTTTCACTTTCATTCTTTTTTTGAATGTTCCATTTATTGTTAATTGTGGTTATTGTTTTTTCTTCTCCTTTTTTATTTTTTATGAGGGCTGGATGTAAACAAGCCTGTATAGTGCTTAGTCTTTTCCCTCAATAAAAAAAAAGGTTCGTTCGTTCGTTCGTTCTCTCTCTCCCTCGCTTTCAGAGACGATCAATGGGACACAAAAAGGGAGTGAAAGTGGTAAACGACCTGACTCGTCACCAAGCCAAAACAAGTGTCGGAAGCCAGAAAGCAAAGCAAGGTCGCCTACTTCAAGAACGGTCATCTGATGATTGAACCTTGACAGCCGGAACCCCATGACGCGTGCAGAAGTCGCACGTGGTGTCTTACCCACCACCTACAATCTTCAGCAGCAGTCCGCAAGTCACCGACACCTCCAGAGTCTGTGGCCTCGAATCAGAGGCCACACGCCTGTTGAAGATAACTCTCCAAATAATCAAGTTCTCCCAGAAAGCAACCATCTTCACCCACTGTTCATGGTGACGAGAACTTAGGCTCAGGCAACGAACAGAATTGTACCTTGTGAATTCTGGTGACAAGGACAACCCCGGCTGTGCCACCCAGCCATTCCGCTCCCATGGAAGAAATATGCAAATGTATAAAGAAGCTATACCCGAAACTAGAGCGTGAAATGCTAGATCAACCAGCCATGCGGCAGTATTTTTGGGTCCAGTGACTTTGACCAATGACCTTCATGATCGTATATTATGGCCTTGGTATCCTAATTACCTACCTGTATGCAAAATATCAGCCTCCTAAGTGCCTCCGTTCAAATACTATTAAGGTAACATAGCTTGTCAGCCAGCCAGGAACAGAAGACAGCCCTGAATACATCAACCAGCTTTCACTACGCAGCTGGTTAAACATTACTAGCTTCGCCTTGGCGCTGGTAATCCATAAGCCTCTGTTTCGCAACAGTAACAGACAGACAGACAGAGCCACAGAGAGAGAGAGAGAGAGGCAACAGAGAAAAAACCCATACAAAACAGCATGACACATGAGTTTCACCCCTCAAACACATGCAGGTTACATGCTGGCTTACTTTCTTCCCTGCTAGACAACCAGTAAAGCACGTTTGGCTGTGTCGTCTCATTCTAAGCTCGATTTTTGTTCGGGCAGCAGTCACTGGAGCGCGCACACATCGCCCTGCCTGCTGGCTTGGGCGAGGATCCTAGAAAATCAGGTGCCCAGCAGCTTTTTCAGCTCCAGTGACCTTTACATTTGACCTTGAAGCTGTTACATGATGACAGTCTGTCCGGATAAAACTGCCCATAATTTCAAAACCGTTGGCGTTTATATAACCATATATATATTCATGATCATCGTCACAGAGGAAACCCAGTGAAAGACATTTTGAAGAGGCCAATAGCACAGTGAGAGTGAGAGCTGAAGGGGCTCCGAAAACAAGTGTTCATAGTTTCAAAACCGTTGGCGTTAGACCACTACAACCATAACATATATTTGTGATCAGCATTAACAGGGGAATGCTGTGGAGGACATTTTGAAGGAGCCAATAGCACAGTGAGAGTGAGAGCTGAGGGGTTCTGAAAACGAATGCTCGTAATCTCAAAACCGTTGGCGCTAGATCACTATAACCGTGATCAGCATTAACAGGGAAATGCAGTGGAAGACAGTGAGAGTGAGAGCCTATGGGGCTCCGTGAAGATGGACTACAGTGGGAGACATTTTGAAGTGCTATCCTGGCAACTGTTACTCTAAAGACCTGTGCCGGGTTAAAAGCTGCCGCGATGCGAAGCGAGCACAGGGCGTGTGAGCATGGGGCGTTGCTGCTAGTAGCCTCTAATAATATTCGATACGTCTTCTCCCTACAATCCCTTGATGTCAATCAATGTTCGATTCAACAACATTCACCCCTTATTTCGTTGTGGATATGATATGATTCCTCAATACTTGTGTGAGTGATTTGTGTGTCTGGGGATAAAGGAGAGTGTCTATCATGTATTTCTATTTTCTTATTCATTGATGAGGGTGGGTGTTTTACATGTCATATGAAGGTTACGTCAGTTATTGGCGGAATAGTGCTGATGATAGCGGTGGTGTGTGTGTGTGTGTGTGTGTGTGTGTGTGTGTGTGTGTGTGTGTGTGCGTGCGTGCGTGCGTGCGTGCGTGCGTGCGTGCGTGCGTGCGTGCGTGTGTGTGTGTGTGATATTTCATGCTTCATGCATATCTCTTTTTTTTTCGTTTGTCTTTTTTTGGTCATATTTGATTGTTCGATTACTTGTAAACTAAATTGCGCATACTTCTTTGATTTATTATCATTGCTGCTGTGTTTTCGTTAAATATTGATGATTGGTTGATTTAGCCTGATTATTTGTTTATTCATATAATAAGTTTGTTTTTGTTTACTTTTATAAAAAAGTTTTAGAGGGCCTCATGAAAAGAAGTTATTGTTGGTTATTCAGTTATCCTCATTAAACATTTCAAGCTTCAACTCTCTCTCTCTCTCTTTCTCTTTCTCTCTCTCTCTCTGCGCAATATTTTATAGGCCTGGCCTAAAATCTCAATCCTTGCGTAATAAAGTTTTCAAGTGTCAAGTGTCAAGTCTCTCTCTCTCTCTCTCTCTCTCTCTCTCTCTCTCTCTCTCTCTCTCTCTCTCTCTCTCTCTGCGCAATATTTTATTTCTTATATATCTGTTCAAAACGTTCCAATAGGAATTGTTCGGCCTAAAATCTCAATCCTTGCGTAATAAAGTTTTCAAGTGTCAAGTCTCTCTCTCTCTCTCTCTCTCTCTCTCTCTCTCTCTCTCTCTCTCTCTCTCTGCGCAATATTTTATTTCTTATGTATCTGTTCAAAACGTTCCAATAGGAATTGTCCCGGCCTAAAATCTCAATCCTTGCGTAATAAAGTTTTCAAGTGTCAAGTATCTCTCTCTCTCTCTCTCTCTCTCTCTCTCTCTCTCTCTCTCTCTCTGCGCAATATTTTATTTCTTATGTATCTGTTCAAAACGTTCCAATAGGAATTGTCCCGGACTAAAATCTCAATCCTTGCGTAATAAAGTTTTCAAGTGTCAAGTCTCTCTCTCTCTCTCTCTCTCTCTCTCTCTGCGCAATATTTTATTTCTTATGTATCTGTTCAAAGCGTTCCAATAGGAATTGTTCGGAAATAATTAAGGGGAGTAATTTCATGGTGTGTGGGAGTGATCTTGCCTAATTCAATCGGTCAAACAGGGGAAGTTACTCTACCATCAGGTAGATCCCCAGCTCTCGCCTCATGTGCTTGAGCAGACAGACAGCACTTAGAACACCGTGCGTCATTCTAAAATTGATGTCATTTATGTTTTTACGTCTCGTTTTGCAAGTTCCATCAGTTTGTGGCCACTGGCCACCCCTCATTTTTCTAAAAAAAAAAATGGTTGCAAGTCGCTGACTGGTATCCTGCTGTTTCAAGCTTCGACGCCATTGTTGAATTGTTGCTATGGTATTAAAACCAAGTAATGGAGGTAAACAACTCTAAATTCACGAAGTGCTCTCACCTAGTTTTTTTCTCTCCCGAAAATCGTCTATTAAGACAACGTGTGTTTATTAAGAATTTTTTTAATATTTTTTTTGTTACCGTAGATTATCAATAATTGTCATTTATATCCGTTTCGCGCTTCAAAAAAAAAATAATTTGATCGTACTAGGAAACATTGTAGGCTACCGCCGGTGTCGTATATAATACTGTCGCCGTGGGATCGTGTCGCAGCGATAGCATTTCACGTGAAATACTGTTGCAGCGACATTATTTTCTGAAAAAAACTTTTCACGAAAAATGTCCTATAAAATATTGTCTCATGACTTAAAATACGGTCGCTCCACATTTTGCCACAGTTTTTTGCGACAGGACACTGTGAAATATTGTAGTCAGTAAATACTGTCGCTTGCGACACATTTCCATGTGAAATGTTGCTGCTAGAGTTAATTTTTTTCTGTGAAATATGGTCATAGCGTTAATATTTCACAGCAACAACTTTTGGCAGCAGTATTTCACAGTATGACGTGAAATGCTGTCGCTGTGACACGATTTTATTTTCAGGTAGCGACGCCATTTTATGGACATTTCTTGTGAAATCCTGTCGCGCTTCAATTTTTTTATAAAATAATGTCGCTCAGCGACACTTTTTCACGAATAAGCTGCAGTATTTCCGAAGAAATACTGTCGATGCGACACAATTTTATGAGCGACAGTATTATATACAACACCGGCATTCATATGAGGTCTTGGCCTTAACGAATACAAAATATCTGAAGGCTCTTAGTCTTTGAGCTAATGCTTTGGTAGATAAATATATGAGCGCTAATTATCTTTTTATGTATTTAAAAAAAATGTGACTGCCATTTATAAGTGATCCTCTCGCATATACATAACATATTCACGTGTTTTATAACGCTCCTCCGATGCCTCTTTCTTTTTTTTCTTCAGAGTCTTTCTTATATAAACGTTGTTGGTTTGTTGTTGGGTTTGTTTTCTTCATTGCACCCCCCCCCCCCCCCCCCCTCTGATTATTCTTTTTCTGTGTCTGTATTGATTTATTCACTGCTTAATTTATTTATTGCTCATCTATCTGTCTTTATCAAGTTAAAAAAAAAGAATGGATGTATTCTAAATTGTGAATTGCATGTATATGTTTGGCTTATGTTTGTTGATTCATTCATTCATTCAAATAAAAGTTTGAAAGAAAAAAAATTCTTACAGCTGCTCTCTCTCTCTCTCTCTCTCTCTCTCTCTCTCTCTCTCTCTCTCTCTCTCTCTCTCTCTCTCTATCTCTCTCTCTCTCTGTGTAATAGTATGCCCTGCCACGAGATTTGGGGATTAGAAGACAACCAAGAGATAATAGAAAAAGTCCATTTGTCTGCACTCAAGCGATTCATGAGAGTTAACCCCAAATCGCCAAAACACTTGATATATGGTGAAACGGGTAGGTATCCTTTGCATGTTGCAACACGTTTGAGATGTATAACATTTTGGTTACGTCTTATAGAGATGGATGGTAGTAGATACCCAAATAAAGCCTATAATATGCTGTTAAACCTTCAGAAACAAAATTATGATACATGGGCTTGTAAAGTTAGAAATAGTTTGTACCGTTTTGGCTTTGGGGAGGTTTGGGAAGCACAAGGAGTTGGTAATACAAAAGCATTCTTGGCAGTATTAAAACAAAGATTTATAGATTGTTTTCAACAAGATTGGCATGCAAGCTTAGAGTCTCACACTTTTTATTATGTATATGCATCCTTTAAGCAAACTTTTACTTTAAGTACTCATTTGTGTGAAATTGTGAATATCAAAGTACGAAACACTTTGTCCAGGTTTAGATTTGGCATGTCCCCTTTGAATCGTCACGTTTTGCAGTTTAAAATTGACCCAAATAGAAATGTATATTGTCCATTTTGTAATCATATTCCCGAGTCAGAATTCCACTTTTTGCTTGTTTGTCCCATGTATGACACCCTTCAAAGAGAACTTATTCCAAAAAAGTATTATAACAATCCTTCTATGTTTAAATTTGTGTTATTACTTTCTTGTACAACAAAAGTATTGTAAGAAAAGTGGCTGTTTTTATCTTTAAAGCTTTGAACGTTCAGCAAGATTTATGTAATGTTTTGTAATGTCAAGTCAATAATGTAATGTCAATTGGTTGTTGTTGTCACACTCACTCCATTGTATGGGCATGGCCTAACAATTAAAAAATTCCTGACTCCTGACTCTCTCTCTCTCATCAGAGGAAGATGCCCCTCTCTCTGTCCCCCCCCCCCTCTCTCTCTGTCTCCCCCTCTCTCTCTCTCATCAGAGGAAACTGCCTCTCTCTCTCTCTCGCTTAGTAGATTTAGAATCGTTAATAGAATGTATTTGGCTAGAGGTTAAATAATTATTCGAGATCCCCATCTTTTTTTTAATTGGTTTTGTTTACAGGAATCCCTCCGCAACGTTCAGCTGGCTAGACGATTTTGTTGCCATGATGGGTAAGGTGACCAGCCACAATAATAATGTTCTGAGCTGCCTTAACCCGTTCATTGCCAGAGAAAATATCTTCTTTATTATTAGAAAGTGAAAAAGAGACATATTAGACTCAATCTGAAAAAAACCCAAATGGTCTAGAGATATATCTATACTGACTTGTCTAAAACAAAAACCATCATTCCAGGGCTATGACATCAAAAACTAGAGCGTGAGAACGCTAGATCAACCAGCCGCGCTGCAGCATTTTCGGGTCCAGTGACCTTGACCTTTGACCTTCATTTTCCAACTTGGCCTAGATATTCTAGCTACCTATCCGAACTCAACGTTTGACGGAGTGAGAGCCGAGCAGCAAGACAAGTAAAGGGAAGTAACAAGGTGCTGTTGTGGCTGGTTGCGGAAACAAGATTTGCTTCCCTTGAACCATGGTCTTGCCACACAAAAAAAGGCTCCACTGACCTTGACCTTTGACCGATGTCCTTCATCTTCTAACTTGACCTAGATATCCTATCTACCTATACGCTTGTGACATTTGAGGGTCCTAGGTCCCTCCGTTCAAACATTATTGTGGTAACATAGCCAGCCAGTCAGGAATATGGAATGCTCTGAAAACACTAACCAGCGTTCACTTCGCGGGTGGTTAAGTATGAGATCAATCATCACATGCCCAGTAAAGTAGTAGACACGGGCAAGGCAGGGAAGGGGGTACTTCTTTTTCTGCCTTCCCAGGCCATATGGCCATAATGGTTAAGGTACAGTATGAGTCCGTTTAAAAAAATTTTTTTTAACTGGTCTCCCCCGCTGCGTACAGCCGACACATTCAGATTTAGGTCAAAGGAGAAAAATTATTTGGAAGATTTTTTTTTTTTTTAAAGAAGGCAGGAGAATGGGCCAATAAGTCAGAACGATAGATGATAGAAACAAAAGGGAAAAGGCAGAGTCAAAGAGAGTGGCAGATTAGAAGAAGTTACCAGCACAGAACTTCCAGGTGGGGGAACTATTTTTACGAACGACCCCCCCCACCCCCTCACCCGGTATTCCCACGGGGAGAGACTCGTGGAGGGGTCGGGGTCGTACAGCTCCCCGTGTGGAGGCAAGAGGCATCCACCCACTGCCCCGAGAAGGGGGGTTTATTATGCATGTTATTAACTATTGAAGAAAAGTGTAGTAAAACATGATTCATTTTAGAGTGGCTTAGACTGAGAAGAAAAAAAAAAGTATAAATCTGTAAATTTCGGGGATGAAAGATTTTTACGGTGAAATCATGTATTTTTAGTTTTGGCCTTTTTTCTCGGGGGTGGGGGGGGGGGGACACCCTGTATACTAAGGAATTGCACAATTCCTCTTTCAGAATAAAAACGATGCACTTGAATGTTCTGTGTACTTGAGAATGTTGTCCAATGTGGCGGTACCATAGCCGATGAGGTTTAACCAAGGCATGGTTACCACTACACCTATCTATATTGTTAAAAACTCGGGACTTTACTGGTGTTGCACTGCCTCCAGGCATTGCAGCCAGTATTGTTCCCAACATCTTTGTATTTACAAATGTACCATATGTGTCTATGACCGAGAGGACGTAAAACATCATTTTCATCGTTCTGTGTACTTGTTTTGTTCTGTGTGATGACACACTTGTAACACATGTGACATGACACACACACACTACTTTCCTCTTTCACATGTACAGAAGTGTTATATATATGTACGTGTTCTGCTTTGCAAAGAGAGACGGACAGAGAGATAAATGGACATACATGAACACTTACATAGATCATAAGGTACGCACAACTATGGAACCGTTCTCAAAAGTATTTATTAACTGCTTTCCCCATGATTAGCCAAGTGTGCCAGAACTCGTACATACAGGCATGGGAATTAGAGAAGACAAAAATTACTGACAATTGGGGTCTGGAAGCAGGCATAGGAACAAGGAATAAAACAACAACTGAAAACCGTGTGTGTTGGGATACAGCCCCCCAGAAAATGAAGCTTCTTCTGTTATCTAAGCCTTAAAAACAGTATTAGAGATAAGACTGATATATTTAGTTCATTTTGCATTCATGTATAACCAATAACTTAAGTTTTACTCATTGGGCTTCTTTTTTTTTATATCTCATAAATGTCCTCTTGGACCATCAAAAAAGCTGAAACTTGCAAAAAAAGACTGAAGAGGACCATCTAAAAAGCTGAAATCAGCCAAAAGACTGACAATTCCCATGCCTGGGATAGGTTTAAGGTCAATATTATGTCAGCCTGACATAATACACATGCTGTTGTTTATTCCTGTACATTCATTGTCTGCCCAGTTCACTGAACGCTGTTAAAACGAGAAAGCACTGATATTGTGAAAACCTGAACTCCACCGAGGTGACTCAGCAGCAGTGCAGCGTCTCCTCTGGTGGTTGCCTCCTGACAGCCTAACATAGATTCGCTTCCCTTGGACTGCAGATTTCGGATTCTGCGATGACCGGGAAAAAACCAGGGTGTGGCTGCGAGTTGGGACTGAGTGGCGTAGGGGCAACGCCACTGTATGGCCCAGAAGATGGCACATCAAAACAATAATAACAAAAAAGAGAGATATATATATATATATATTAAAAACGTCCACACTGACAGGAAACTCAAGTCTTAATTTCTACATCATCTTCTGTGCTTGCGGTGATTTCTATCTACATTCACTACAGTAAGTGGAACCTCCCTTATAAGACCTTTAAAAAATCATCCAAAATGATGTCTTATAAGGGAGGTAAGTTTAATACTTACAAAGCGCAATGTCTCAGAGAAGTAGGTCTTACGTGGGAGGGAGTCTTATAATGGGATGTCTTATATTATAAGGGAGGTTGCACTGTATAGGCAAATGTTAAGAATAGCCCCCTCCTCTGCCCCTTCCATTCATTCCAGATGCTTAGGGTTAGGAATAGGGTTAGGGATAGGTTTAGGATCAGTTAAGTGTCAGTCTCGTAACATACCATCATGTTTTCTATTTTTTGTGGATTAGACGGTTTCAGGTTAGGAATAGGGTTAGGAATAGGCTTAGGGTCAGTTTAGGGTCAAATACACACTTATAACAAAATTGATGACTAATCTGACACTAAACCTATCTGTAACCCTAACCTGAAACCGTCTGAAAACAATGCCTCACTATAACATTTCAGTATTTGTCTCGCTATGTCCCAGGCCCACTATGTCCCGCTCCCTCTACGTGGTTACATGTCTATGTTCATGTGTCGATGTGACATGACTGTTCTGGTCATCGTTTCGGTACCTTGTACGGTGTAGATGACCTGTGGTCAGTGACAATGACCAGTTGGTCACCTTGACTTAAAAATCAAATGTTGATTCCTAACAGCGTATTTCCTGTCACCAGATGATTATTTTATGCACTTGTATAATGCAGATGACCAGTGGTCACTTTGACTTTAAAATCATATAGACACGTGGCCATGTAACCACTTAGAGGGAGTGGGACATAGCGGGCCTGGGACTTAGCTGTATGGACCCGCTATAAAACCATGTTCCGCCTTTTGGAGTTTAGTTGTTAACCAATCTTGTGGCGGTGCCATAGCCGATGAGGTTTAACCGAGGCGTGGTCACCGCTACAGCTATCTGCATTAATTTTTTTAAATCGGGACTTTACTAGTTTCGTACTGCCTCCGGGCATTGCTTCCAGTATTGTTCCCACCATATTTACAAATGTCCCATATGTGTCTATGACCGAGAGGACGTAAAACACCATTTTTCATTCATTCATTCCTGGAGTTTAGTTGCATCCGTTTGATTTTACTGTATTATGAAAGGAAGGCATGGGAAAAAATGGAAAGTCCTTCTTTCACTGAATTTGGCAAAGAGAGAAAATCTGTTTAAGGTCCTCCGGTCTGGAACACACACACGGGACATTAGTAGATGTAAAGATGGTGGGAACGATCCTGGAGGCAATGCAACATCAGGAAAGTCCCAATTTGTTAACAATACAGATGTACAGTGAGTTTGGACAAAAACGTCATTCTCTCAAAACAATCTAATCTAGTAACTCATATTTTTTAACATTGTTTGAAGGTTAATATCATATTTGCCCATAAAAGGCAGACCTGTTTACCCCCTACACAAGTCTTGAGTAGTCTGGATAGCTGAAATGAGTAGTTTGGGTGCAAAATGTGTAGTTTTATTCATTAAACCATCAAATAATGTTAACTGAAAATGAGTAGTAATCAAGAATTAAAGAGCATTATTTTCAGTTTTCATTGAAGAGTAGTAGAGGTCCAAATTGAGTAGAATACTACTCGAAAAGAGTAGAGTAAACAGGTCATAAAAGGTCATGATAATTTGTAGCTTTTTTAGTACATCTTTTACATGTAAAGAAAAGTCATAAAAATAAACATGAAATGAATATTACAAAATCAGAACATCTGATAGCCCATGTTAACTGAAAATTGCATAAACATTTTCAAAAGAGATACTAACTTCCCCCCCAATTTTTTTGTTTTAAATTAGAAGAAACAAAAGTTAATACTGCATCTGAATTATTGTGATTTGTTTTAAAAACTAGTAAAGGGAAATTCATTAAATTTTAGATGATAGCCCTGATTTTGACAAAACCCATAACCATAATTTTTCAAGTTACGCAATCAGCAGATACACATACTGACAAAGGCAAAAACAACCTCCTAGGCAAAACTAATATAAAATGACAAACCTCAAAGTTGAAAATAAAAGTTAAAAAAAGAAAACTACTTGTAATTGGTATTAGTCAAATTTGAACAAAAATATTTTTTTGTACATTAATAATAATTAAAAAACCACACACAATACAAGACATGAACACATTCATGACCAAATTTATCGACTATTAACCACCAGCACATGATTTGTATAGGTACAACAATGATATGCACTCTGAGATATAAAACAATGATATGTAATGTGTAATACATGTAATAATAATGAGGAAAATTTATATAGTGCCCATCCTACTATGTAGGCTACAGGGCGCTTTACACAAAATTGAAATGGAATAAAAACATGAAACAAAAATCCAATAACATGAGCAGACAAAACAATACCGGTCAGACTTCGTTTGGCCGGTAAAAATGCTCATAACAATCAGCAACCACTGCTGTGACTACTACTACTACGACTACTACTTATAATAGGCCTAATACAAGTATGCATTGTCACACAAGTATGCATTGATATGTTCTAGGTTATATCATAAGTCGAAAGACAAAACACTTCCAGAGTATTCTCGTCATTCTGACTAGGTCACAAAAAAAAGGTAAATGTAAAATTATTTTGAAATAAAGTAAAAACCATGTCATGAGAATTTAAATGCGTAGCATAACATGAGCGGAAGGAATGAGCTCAAGAAACACCGACACTCAAAAACAGAACTTTTTAAAGATCTGCATCATGAGCTTACTAATGTAGATAAGCTGTTTTGCATTTATACATCACATGCTCATCATAATTATACCATATTGTTGGTGAAATTCAAAATGCTCGTATCTTGATTTAAACTTTTTTTTTTTAGGTAGATGCATAGTCAGCTCTAATTTTTCCCGCCACCTTCCACCAAAAGCTCGTGTCTCTAACGACTTTCTGTCTGGGGTAAATGAGGTAAACCTTGTATCTTCATTCTTTTCACCAACATTTTTTTAAAGTAATTTTAACAAAATGCTGGACTAAACTTGCAATGTCTTGAATAACATATTCATCATAGTTAATCAATTGTGGTAAACACGGTTAATTTTTAAAACATTTTTTTAAAAATTTTCTCAAAAGCTACCAAAATTGAGATACGAGGTTTTTGAATTTCACTGATATCTTATAGACTTCATATTATAAAAGACACCCTCCATATTTTACACAAATTTAATCTAAATGGTTTTTTAATTTATTTTGTCAAGCACTTGCAGCCCCTTCATTGGAGAAATGTACATTATTATTATTATTATTTTGTGATAACAATTACTATATTATTAGTGTGCAGGCATCTCGGTCAGGAAAACAGTATCGCCTTATTATCTATAAAATATGGTACTTATTCTGAATGCATGCTTATGTTTAATTGCTTTTAAATGGTATCACTTAGAGACAGCATGCATCTCAAACATCGGCTGCGCCATCTAGGCAATATAAAACAATACACATGCAGATAAGGCAAGCGACAGGCCACTGGGCATACCAGGCAAAACGAGCAAACGAAACTGATATTTCTTTTAGTAGAAAAGATCAGTTCAGTCATTTCCAGGCGCTGTGAAATGGAACATATTTTTGCTCACATACACATGCTCATATGACATTTTTTTTAAATAGAAAAGATCGGTTCAGTAATTTAGGCGCTGTGAAATGGAACATATTTTTGCTCACATACACATGCTCATATGCCATTTTTTGTAATAGAAAAGATCGGTTGAGTAATTTAGGCGCTGTGAAATGGAACATATTTTTGCTCACATACACATGCTCATATGCCATTTTTTTTAAATAGAAAAGATCGGTTCAGTAATTTAGGCGCTGTGAAATGGAACATATTTTTGCTCACATACAGACGCACGCGCACAGACAGACAGACAGACAGAGAAATACACAGACCCTCACTGTGATTGCAAAGTACTCCCGTTCTATGGAACTCGGAGTACAAAAGGAAAATAGTGACATTGTCCTATTGACTGGTAACCCACCCTGAAAACCCCCCGATGTAATGGACGACTAGTGTTTAATTCAATTAAATAATGGCGGATGAAATAAGTACAAGAATGAAGTGAATAAAATACACACCATTACATTGCTCAAAGCACCATGACGGAACGAGTATAAACACCAATTACTAAGATCCAGTAAGGCACAGTATAATAACGATAATCAAGTGGAGTATTTTATTTAAATAAAAAATTACCTCCCACAGCTCACATTCTCAGCATCAGAAAGTTAGACCCAGATTTCACTGCCTAGGCCCTAAGCTTTCCCATTTTCCAGCAGCAGTGAGCCTGCCAAAAATAGACCTCTCCCTTTTTTTCTTCTCCTGCTGCCTTCAAGGCCTTTCTGACCTTTTAGTTACCTCTCCCTTACTGGCTGGATAGAGATAACAGTCTCTCTCTCTCTCTCTCTCTGGTGGCATAGGTAGCGAGTTTAAAATTAGAACAGCAGTGGTGCTGGCTCAGATGAGAAGCAGGCAGGAAAAAGGAAGGGTAAGTGGCTAGAGTGGGCCAAACTTTACGAAGCCAGAATGCGGCAAAAAAACATGCTGTGCTCCGTGGCATTAGTTAAATCAGTCCTGCAGCAGATTCTAAGATGGAGAATACTGAATTCAATTACTTATCCACCCCCAACTCCTTCCAATTTTTGAAGTACATTTTTATCCTTCAAAATGCATATAGGCACTTTCAGTTGTTGTTGTTCCCTGGCTTAACGACGCCAGGGATCATCCCAACAGCCAGAGCACTTGAACAATTCAGTACAAATGCACCAGCTAGGGATGAGAACATTAGGTGCGTGACCGTTTTTTATTACTCTCCACACTCCATCTTCGGGGGATTTTAGACTGATGATGTTATTTATGCTGGGAGCTTGTCATGGCTTAAGACAATCCCCGCACAACCATTCAGAGCATAACAACATTTTGATGTAGCCTTGGCGTTCTACCTTATGTCAACTGGTCTGACACAGCCTCATGCCAAGGCAAAGGCATTTGCAGTGAATCTCACAATTCACTTTGCCTTCTTTTCCTTAAATAATCAGCCATTGAAGAAATCGTCGAAACAACCAAGCCGAGTCAAAACAGAATTATGAGAAACTCGAAGCCTCATTTTTTTGTTTTAGAAAACTTAAATCAAATTCAGACTTGTGTGAAGTCTGTGGAAACAAGTCATTATCATGAGAGCAATAAGCAGTAAATACTATTTAAAGATGCAGTTCTAATGAGGCTTTATACCAACAATTATCGTGCCCTGAGATGCGAACACCACCTACTTAAGATTATCACCCTTGCCTGTCAGGTACTACTACTACTAGTACTACCGGTAGTAATATAGCCACAGAAAATTATGTGCTCCTGACTCGTCACCAGGGGGCATCAGCACTTCGGGCCTAAAATGATCGCCCTTTTGTTTCGGCAAGGAGTAGTATAAAGCCTCATTCAATGTATGTATTCAAATGTTGTGCTTCTTTTTATTTCAAAAACGGAAAAAACAGATTTGATAGCCTTGAGATAAAATGCAATTTCTGCTATATTTCACTTTTATGGCAGAATTTTTCTGTTGCAAATGTGAATCAAACTGAAGTTGATATGAATCTGACTCTTCCTTGTGAAGAACTCTTGTGTCCATGGCCTTATCACCAAGTTGTTAAAATGTACCGTAATTTTCGGACTATAAGGCGATATTTGACTCCAATTTCGACATAATTGGGCCTAATAAACGAGGGCGCCCTATTAGTGAACAAAATCGTGAGAAGAGAGGCAACGATTGCCGTACTCAATACAGTCTACTGTGAGTCACAACATCGAAAATGGCAACGAGTCGCCAATACGACGAATACTCACGTTAAAATGCTTCAAAATCCCTATTATCATCCGAGATACCATCCATCATTGGATGTAAAAAGCATCGTTGTAGAGCTTAAAATGCTATAATTCTACAAGTTTTTACGAGAAAAAAAAGTCCAAACACAACAACCGGAATTCGCAAAAGCGGAAGTTCGATTATATGAGAAAGGAGCCAACTCTCGTTTATGACAGCAGTAATGGCATCGGTAAGCGTTTAAGCCGGCGACAGACTATGTGACTGCCTCATATGACGCAATCACGTCATGATGTAGATCAAATTTTGTTTCCCGCACAGAAGACATCACAAGCCATCTGACTCGATCAGACTCGATCAGTGAAATTTAGAACCCGCCCTATTCGGCCCTGTCACCTGACTGGGCCCGACTGAGTCAGACTGATCGAGTTAGATGGCATGCAAATGAGGTGAAACGTTACGACCTGATCGAGTCACATGAGGCAGCCACATAGTCTGTCGCCGCCTTTACAGGACATGTACGGGCTTCAAACTTCGACTTTCTTTTGCGAGGCATGTATCACCTTATAAACGAGGGCGCCTTTTACTTTAATTTTTTCAGATTTTTCTTGATAATTGTCCTATTCGCCCTATACACAGCAGCGCCTAATGATCCGAAAAATACGGTACACCAATGATCACAGATGTAATGAACTGATATTACTACTTGTGGCGGTGCCATAGCCGATGAGGTTTAACTGAGGCGTGGTCACCGCTACAGCTATCTGTATTAATTATAAAAAAATTGGGACTTTACTGGTTTCGTACTGCCTCCGGGCATTGCCTCCAGTATTGTTCCCAACCATATTTGTATTTACAAATGTCCCATATGTGTCTGATTCAGACCAAGAGGACGTAAAACTCCATTTTCTCTCACACCAATGATCACATTATATGCGTGATAACCCAAACCAAGTTCACACTGCATATTTATGTACCGCATTTTATGGACTATAAGGCGATACTTTTTCACCAGAACTGAGACCCCTGCGCCTTATAATGTGACTGATAAAATAGTAAGAAAAAAGAGTAACAAAATCTGAATTTTGTGTTCAATTTTGGGAATGCGCCTTATAATCAGTAGAAGTAGTAGTAGTAGTAGGGACAGGCTCTTAAGCCTAGGCCTCGCGACCTATATAACGTCCCCTCTTTGGCAATGACGTTGCACAAATTATTTTGGGTCTGAGCAAGTTTTTGAAGGACAATCAGTCAAAATCATTAACAAAACTGAAATTTCTTACTGGAATCCAGAAGATTTTTAAAGGTGTTAATATTAGTTGCAAACTTGATGTTAGTACTTAGTTCATTCCAATGAACAGCAACTCTATAAGAAAATGAAGATTTTCTTCTATTACTTTGACAATGCCTAATAAAGATTTTGCCTTCTGACTTTCTAGTGATGTTAAAGTGTGGAACAGAAAAGAAAGTTTCAAAATGGATGTCATCAATATCATGGAAGATCTTATAAGTTTGTATAAGGCTGCCTCTCAACCTCCTGCCCTTAAGAGAGTGTAAGTGTCTTAGCCTTTCAATGTATGACATGCTTTTACATTATTTTAGCAGTTTTGTGGCATGTCTTTGAACTTTTTCTATCTGATTAGACTGCCTTTTCAAAAAAGGACACCATATAGCAATGATGTCAGGTGCACCTTGTAGTCCGTAAAATACGGTACACAAAGATAACTAGAACTGGATGCTAACGTGTGTGCGCGCTTTGATTTGATTTCTATCAAGATTCAGCGCCGTATAAATATTGTATGTTGTTGTTGTGTCGTTTTACAATGAAGGAAATCTTCATTTGGCAATTGAAACAAATTAAGACTTTTTTTTTTTAACTAGAACTGTTCATGGCCTGATCATGTTGCTTCAACCCTCTCACTCTGATCAATCGAACCGAGAATCGATCATGAGTACCAAGTGATGGGAAGTAACTCCGAACGTCACACCTAATCTTTTATTTTAAAAAATCCCCCAGAATAAACTCACATTTAATTTCTGAAAGATGCATATTGAATAGCAATGATGATATTTTCATTCCAAAGCTAACACACTGTCACACAACAAACCATGAATTGGAATTAAAAAAATCCGTAATGGCGCTCCGAGCATCGCGCCGAGTCAATACTGCACACGTCACTTGGAAAGAAGAAAAAACTTTGGGGTCACTTCGAAAAATCCGTTCAAAAAGACTAGTGGGTGCTTTCCCTTGCTGTAAAAACCAAAAACGGACCAGCGAGACTGAGGTAAAGGAAGCACTAACTTAGTATATTGCATTGTGGGTAGGGCAAAAGTGAAACTACTAGACCGGGCGTTCAGCGGGCGCAATCAGCGCTACGGGAGCCACTGGTAAAAAAACAATTTGGTCAGATCTGGCGTCTGTAGCCTTGAGAGAGTTAAGAGCCAATTACATGTTTAACTCTTCTAGCACTACATCCGCCCAGTACATCACACTTCACTCCCACCAAATGCAAAGACATTCACTGCCAAGTACCCTGCCATGTGTTTGTCTTACTTTCAGAGCTTAATGTTAACGATTTTTTCCGTTAAAGCAACGCATGCGCACTCGGAAAAAAAAAAGTTACTCCCCTCTTGTCGGTTGAGATGCCTCAGACAACCAAGAACATACAAAATACATGGCGAGGTAAAGGTAAAGATGCGCCCCCCCCCCTCCTCCATTTCTCGGTTGTTTCCACTTTTTCAGACTTGCCTTTCTTACTGCAGATTGAGTACTTCATCCTCTATCGTTTACTATATTGAACACTAATTTCCATCCATTTACATAATTAAACACATGCATTCAATAATAGTAGAAGATAACCGTGAATATAGTGAATTAATTATTCAACAAAAATAGCTGAAAAGGTTAATAAAACACAGCTTAATGTTTGGTTGGAAATGCGGGGAGAGCTGAGAAATGTAGGGGGTGGCACATCTTAACCTTTACCAATGATTTTTATACATCTGTAAGAAAGTAGATGATTGTACACACACAGTATAGTATAATAAACACAGAACATACATTCCTTTGTATTTGTTCAAAAACAAACAAGACTAACAGCTTTATTACAAGCCTAATCATCAACATTGATTACATTACAATAATTAGCTCAGGAATGCGAAAGCGTTGTAAAAAAACAAAGCTACAATTTCAATCATTTTACAGCAAGTTTCAAGGAAGCACACGAATGAAAAATGGTGCTTTACATCCTCTCGGTCTGGAACAGACACATATGGGACATTTTGTAAATACAAAGATGGTGGGAACAATACTGGAGGCAATGCCCGGAGGCAGTGGAACTCCAGTAAAGTCCCGATTTTGTAACAATACAGATAGGTGTAGCGGTAACCACGCCTCGGTTAAACCTCATCGGCTATGGTACCGCCACAAAATAAATCAAGGAAGCACACCAGTATAATGCCAATGAAAAAGACTGTGCGATTAAACACAATACTGGGCCAAAACATGTTTGACTTTATAGCAAATATGCTAGGACTAGCACCCACTTTTTAGAGAGTATGCTTTGTTTATTTACAAAATTAACTTGTATATTGATTATTCCGAAAGGAAGAAATGGTAACACTGAAGAGTAAATTTTACAAACCAAATACCAATAGACGATTTTCAAAAAAAACTAGGGGAGAGCACTTTGTGAAAATTACTCGGTCAAATACTATAGCAACAATGGCGGCAATGGCGTCGAAGCTTGAAACCGCAGGATGCGAGTCAGCGACTTGCAAACATTTTTTTTATAGAAAAATGAGGGGCGGCCAGTATCCGCAAACCAATAGAACTTGCAAAATGTGACGTAAAAATATAAATCACATCAAATTTAGAATGACACACGGTGTTCTAAGTGATGCAAGTCTATTCAAACACATGAGGCGACAGCTGGGATCTACCTGATGGTAGAGTAGCTTCCCCAGTTTGACCGATTGAATTAGGCAAGATCACTCCCACACACCATGAAATTACTCCCCTTACTCATTTCCGAACAATTCCTATTAATATGGTTGATTAATGAATACTTTGAATAACACAAGTGACTAACGCACATAAAAATCCCAATACTGCAAGCAAGTTATCAATACTGGACACTGAGCATTAATAATAATAATAATAACGAAGAAAACTGTGATCTGAGTGAGAACTCCATAACCCGAGTCACAATGACTAGTCAGTTACATATATTCATACATCATCACATAAACTGCAAGAAAATGATGCAAAACCGATGCCTAAAAAAAATGTACCAAAAAGATTTTACGCCCATTATGTGTACACAATAATGATAATGGTTAATAATAATTGTTACAGAAAATTGTTATGTGTGTGTGTGTGTTTAAAGCTGCTCCATCTTACCTCTGCGACAATATTTCCATCTATACGCCAGCTCTCACTTTACGTTCAGTTTCTGACCTGCTTTCTCTCCAGATCCCTAGGTATAAGCTTTCAACTGTTGGTCGGCGCTCTTTTGCTGTCTCAGGACCGACATCTTGGAACAAACTTCCTCTTTCCCTCCGTCAGCGACCGACCCTCTCAACCTTCAAATCTAACCTCAAAACCCACCTGTTCCCCCGTCATTGAGACTCCACTCTCTTTCTCTTCTTCTCTCCCTTGCCTTTAGGTCTGTTTCTGCTGTATACCATTTATGTCGAACGTGTGTGTTCGCTTTCTATTGCATTTTTGTTTGAATGCGTTATGGATGCTATCGTGTGTGTGCGCTTTGATTTGATTTCTATCAAGATTCAGCGCCGTATAAATACTGTATGTTGTTGTTGTGTCGTTTTACAATGAAGGAAATCTTCATTTGGCAATTGAAACAAATTAAGACTTTAAAAAAAAAATCAACGTCTTTGTTACATCATAAGGCGCAGTTCTCTTAGTCTCAAAAAATGCATAGCCTTATCAGGGTTCCTGATTTTTGCCTATCTCATATCTACCGCTCACCCCTTGTTTACAGCTTTAAGGCGTTGTAAAAAATAAAGCTACAATTTCAATCATTTTACAGCAAGTTTCAAGGAAGCACACCAGTATAATGCCAATGAAAAAGACTGCGATTAAACACAATACTGTGCAAAACAATGTTTGACTTTATAGCAAATATGCTAGGACTAGCATCCACTTTTTAGAGAGTATAATGCTTCGTTTATTTACAAAATTAACTTGTATATCGATTATTCCGAAAGGAAGAAATGGTAACACTGAAGAGTAAATTTTACCAACTAAATACCAATAGACGATTTTCAAAAAAAACTAGGGGAGAGCACTTTGTGAAAATTACTCGGTCAAAACTATTGCAACAATGGCGGCATGGCGTCAAAGCTTGAAACCGCAGGATGCGAGTCAGCGACTAGCAAACATTTTTTTTTTTATAGAAAAATGAGGGGCGGCCAGTATCCACAAACCGATAGAACTTGCAAAATGTGACGTAAAAATATAAATCACATCAAATTTAGAATGACGCACGGTGTTCTAAGTGATGCAAGTCTACTCAAACACACGAGGCGAGAGCTGGGGATCTACCTGATGGTAGAGTAGCTTCCCCTGTTTGACCGATTGAATTAGGCAAGATCACTCCCACACACCAATGAAATTACTCCCCTTACTCATTTCCGAACAATTCCTATTAATATGGTTGATTAATGAATACTTTGAATAACACAAGTGACTAACGCACATAAAAATCCCAATACTGTAAGCAAGTTATCAATACTGGACACTGAGCATTAATAATAATAATAATAATAACGAAGAAAACTGTGATCTGAGTGAGAACTCCATAACCCGAGTCACAATGACTAGTCAGTTACATATATTCATACATCATCACATAAACTGCAAGAAAATGATGCAAAACCGATGCCTAAAAAAAACTACCAAAAATATGTTACGCCCATTATGTGCACACAATAATGATAATGGTTAATAATAATTGTTACAGAAAATTGTTATGTGTGTGTGTGTGTGTGTGTGTGTGTGTATGTGTGTGTCGTTTTACAATGAAGGAAATCTTCATTTGGCAATTGAAACAAATTAAGACATTTTTTTTAAAATCAACGTCTTTGTTACATCATAAGGCACAGTTCTCTTAGTCTCAAAAAATGCATAGCCTTATCAGGGTTCCTGATTTTTGCCTATCTCATGGGCTACAGCCTACCGCTCACCCCTTGTTTACAGCTTTAAGGGGGTATTTTCACCCCCAGTTTCTAATTTTAAAAGGTCAAGACGAAAACTTGGGAGAAGCTTTAAGAGCCGTGTTGATCAAAAGAATATCATGCGAATGTTCAAATTCTGATCGCTTCTCGGCCTTTTGGCTAAGACAGTGATTCAGGAACATAAATTTTTGTTTATATCCTGGTTGGTTTGTTCAGCCCGTCGTACATGGCGAAAGCCGATACGCGACGTTAAACTGAACTTCCATCCAAGAATATCTAATGTATGAAACGATTTTTATTGGTCTGCCAATGAGCAATGAGCTTTCAATGAGTAGGGCTTTCGGCACGATCTTGTAGAATTTTCTACATGGACTATTCAGTATTGTGACTCCACTTTGTTGCACTAGCAGACCTGTTTACCCTCCCGGTTTTATCCCGGGAATTTGCCAAAATTCTGGGTAAAATAATAAATTCTGAGTGAACGCTGAAAATCCCGGGATTATTTGTTTCCGTTTGTATGAAAAGACGTAAGGGTTGACCGAAACCTTGGAGTTCTGAGACGCGATGTTTCATTGGTCCGTGGACCCCCCTCAACCAATGATAGAATTTCTTGTTGGCAGAGATTGTAGTTTTGCACCAAACATATCGTCAGGCAAGTCAACCGCAGGCGGCAAGCGCCAGAAATCTTCGACAAACGACAGCAGTGATAGGGTGAAATGGCCAAAAGTGAAGCAGAAGTTTTCTCAAAAGTATTTGAAAGTGCCAGGAATAACAAGTTCGCGTTTGGGAGACGAGCATGCACACTGCAAGTGCTGCAACGTGGACTTCAAAATTTCGCATGGCGGTATAAGTAACATTGCGATGTTTCTTCTCAAATTCCGAGTTTTTCTGTGGCAAATTCCAGGTTGTTCATTATAAGGGTAAACAGGTCTGCCTAGCAGACAACTGAAATATGAGCAACATCATTAGCTTAACGAAAAGCAACGACTGTTTTTAATGCATGAATCATCATTTTAATGCGTTATCTCACCCCCTACTTGAAATGTTTAAAGGGCACGGTAAATCTGACGCATGGTTTGAGGTTCTAGGGGGTCATTTGTGATGCCTAGTGCGTAAATACGCACAACCTCTACGTTTTCAGAAGCCCTGCCTTATAGTCGGTAAAACACAGAAATTGAAAAAAATGAAAACTTGACTATGACTTTGGATAGTGACAAAACCCACATTCGCAACTATGCACCATTACCTTTATATTAATCAAAGAAAAAACCATGTGATAAATGAGCCCATCACCGAGTGAGGGCGATGATCCAGTCTTTACAATCAACTGAAAATATACCGTTTCATATTTACAAGCGCGATGAAAATGACTGCGCGTCGACCAAACCTTTGCAATGACTTCACCGAGCACATCGCTGAATTATAAAAATTAAAGTGAATAGTTATTATAGCATACTGTATTTTACGGACGATAAGGCGCACCCCACCCCCCAAAATTTAACACAAAATTCAGGTTTTGTTACTCAATTGTCTTACTATAATTATACTATATATATATATATATAGTCAGTTACATTATAAGGCGCAGGGGTTTAGTCTGCGGGGCAAAAGTATCGCCTTATAGTCTGCAAAATACGGTAATTATAAACACAAAACAAATTATTTTAATCGTAAACTGTAAACAAAACAAATGACTGCAATCGTAAACTGTAAAGGGCCGGCTACACTGCATACGGTTCGATTCACTGCGATCCGATTTTGACATTTTTTGTCAGGCATGATTGACGTGAAATTCTACTGTCTAAATAAATCTGATAAAATCCTACTTGTTATGTCCGCCTAATTTGTAGTCTCCTGTGCTTAATTTTATGAAACGTTGTGACTTTCTAAATTAAGTAAATCGGTTTACTTAATTTAGAAAGTAACAACGTTTAGTTTCCCACTTAAGCTTTAGTAGAACTTCATAAAATTAAGGGCTGTACACAAATCTGAAAAAATATTTTTTGTATCGGACATTTTATCGGATTCGTGTACTGCGGTCTACACGTGTATAGAGAACGGAAATGGTCGAGTTATTTTCAGACGGAACTATTTCACGAGAATCATGACGCACAGGCATCGTGACAATCGCATCGTATTGGGGTCAAATCGTATGCAGTGTGGCTAGGCTTTTAACCCTTTCACCGCCAATGTCGCATTTTTGCACCACAATGACTACTATGTCACTAAAAGGCATCAAACCAGGGTCTGTTATCCAAAGACCCTATGTTCTTAATTTGGGGAGGTAATGATAGGCCTTACTTTAAAGATGTCATAGAGGAATCCCCACTATTGCAGATGGTTTTTTTTTCCTCTACCCAGGTAAGATTAATCAGGGTTCATAGCCAAACAGGATCCTAATTTTCCCAAACTTTCAAAGCCCAACCTTAGGGTTTTCAAAACCCACTTTACTACGGCTGATGACTCCTCCTTCACCCATTGATCCCACATCAAAGGTTTTTCGGCAAGCCGCACAATATGCTGAGCGCTTGTTGGTTGCATCCTTTCGCAGCCATACTTTATATGCAGAATTTCCGAGCCAAAGCTCACTGAAAACATTTTGCGCGGAACGCGTAAAGACCCGGATGTCTTTAAAGGGAAGCAACTCGCGTCAATTCCGGTTAAAAATTGAAAGTAAGTCGCACCGATAGTATGCATCAAAAATTCATTTTATTTCATAATTATAAAAAAAAATTCTTGGCACGATCATTCAAAATTATGGTCCTGGGCAATTTAGGGGCAGATTGATGAAGATTTGACAGTATATCAAAATTCAAACTTTCAAAGACACTACTCTTGGTTTTTAATTTTTCACAAACTTTCATGGGCCTTGAAAATGAAGTCTATTTTCTCCAAACCTTCCCAAACTTTCCCAACTGCTATGAACACTGTTAATGGAAATGTTTGACTGAAAATTGGCTGGCGGCGAAAGGGTTAAGGCCACTTATTCCAAGTCATTGGGGACTAAAGTGAACACGGTTGGTAACAAATGTGCGATTGATTACTTCAGGTTATCAGGGCTCCTAGGGACCCCCATTTGGGGGTCTATGAAGTACTATAATTCTGGAGGACCCCCTAAAAGAATGTGCAGGGGGTCCCAGGGACGCACTATAAAAAAATCCTTTTCAGCATTCGCAATGTCATTAGGACCCTCTATCCCTCCACTAGGACCCTCTATGCTGTAAGTGAAGGACGATTGGGAGCCCTGGGTTATTTTCTTCACTTGTTAAAGCTGCTACACATTAAAACATGTCACGGGGTGGCAGTTTGCTGTTGCACTCTTGGACCACAGTGTCGTAATCATGTACATCTGAAACACAAAAGTGAAAAGCAATATGCAAACATAAGCAAACATATATATATATACAGAGAGAGAGAGAGAGAGAGAGAGAGAGAGAGAGAGAGAGAGCAGCCTTAAGATTGTTTTTTTTTTCAAACTTTTTTTTAATGAATGAATGAATCAACAAACATAAGCAAACATATACACAGAGAGAGAGAGAGAGAGAGAGAGAGAGAGAGAGAGAGAGAGAGAGAGAGAGAGAGAGAGAGAGAGAGAGAGAGAGAGAGAGAGAGAGAGAGAGAGAGCACTGGAAATTTTATTGTCATTATCACATGGGTCTGATGACAAGGGTGCTTGAATATTTTCAATGAAATAACAGTACAGTGGAACCTCCCTTATAAGACTCCCTCCCACATAAGACCTACTTCTCTGAGACATTGCCCTTCTTAAGTTCTTTACAGTTGAACTAAAAAACATCAAAACGCTACACTCACACAAGCACATGAAGGTGAAATAAACACGGCGAAAAAAACCAAATTTTCGTCTTTAAAAAGACTTTGACGAGGTGAATACAATAACTAAACTTAACAATGACGGCAGTGAATGGATGACGCATACTAGTACATTGCCCTTCTTTGTAAGTATTAAAGTTACCTCCCTTATAAGACCTCATTTTGAACGATTTTTGAAGGTCTTATAAGGGAGGTTCCACTGTATTCGACAACATAAACAAATGAAACAAACGAAATGAAAACCGAAAGAAAACATTCATGGTTACCGACCATCCAATATATAATCAACATGTAAAATGATCAAGAACAACATAGAATTTGAGAGAGAGAGAGAGAGAGAGAGAGAGAGAGAGAGAGAGAGAGAGAGAGAGAGAGAGAGAGAGAGAGAGAGAGAGAGAGAGAGAGAGACTGGATTTTGAATGTGAGGCCGGAGGCCTATCCACGTGGAGATATATACAATAAACAGCACAACATTCAATAAAAATAATGAAAATACCTTGATGATAACTCATAATAACTTTAACCAAATCACATGAGAGAGAGAGAGGGAGAGGGGGGGGGGGGGGGAGTAGCATCATGTTGGGAATCGCAGAACAAAGCCCTAACTGGCTGGGTCACAAGCAGTTGTGGAAATCCCCCACCACTCCACTACCCAATTTGCAGACCTGAACCTTCCCCCGACGACTTAAAACTTTACATATTTGCTGACTGTGGGTTGTACAGACACCCATGCTTTCCATATAGCAGTTTTGCTACATGTCCTCAATCACCAGCTGTGGGTGGTTCAGACACCCACACATAGAGGAATTCATAGTATAAAACACTCTTTCAGTGACTGGGTGGCTGAGACACCCATACTCTCTGAAGTGGCATTTTTGCTACAAAGCCTTATTCGGTGACTGTGGGTGGCTGGAACACCCATACTCTCTGAAGTGGCATTTATGTTATCCGGCAACTATGGGTGGTTGAGACACCCATAATCTCTTAAGTGGAATATTTGTTACAAAGCCTTATCCGGTGACTGTGCGTGGCTGAGACACCCATACTCTCTGAAGTGGAATTTTTGTTACAAAGCCTTATCCAGTGACTGTGGCATTTTTGCTACAAAGCCTTATTCGGTGACTGTGGGTGGTTGAGAAACCTGTACTCTCTGAAGTGGAATGTTTGTTACAAAACCTCATTTGGTGAGTGTGGGTGATTGAAACACATTATACTCTTGATCCACTGTAAAGAAATTCATGTTAGAACCCTTACCAGGGTTCCCAGGGCTTTCAGCTATCCCCAAGTAAGGACCTTGTAAGGACCTGTAGGCCTAAGGATAATGTCCTTTTTTTAGCCAACGGTCTTGAAAGGAACTCTTTCCCAGCATTGTGAACAAACTATGGCTGATAAAGATATACGCGTTTTCTCGCAAAACGACACCAGGATCAAGAACGAGATTTCAGTCCAATTTCTCTTGACAACTCGCGGTGCATCGTTCGTCTGCTAAGCGGTCAGTTAAAACGGGAAGGTGGGGGAGGGGGGTAAGGTGGAGTAGGTGGTGCTGAGCGATGTATCTCAAGTGTATAATTAGTGCTGCTTCAGCGATCTATTTGGAGTATGGTCTTACTGCTCAGGGCAGTTTTGGGCAGCTGTCAGGACTTGTAAGGACCTTGAAGTGAACGTAAGCACTTGTAAGGCCTTACTTGGAGATTTCAATTGGTCAAGACTTATAAGGACTGGTAAGGCCCCTACGAACCGTGCCTTACTCAAGGACATTGAGAGGATGAAACATCCACAGAAGTCCACAGATTGGGATAAGTTGGTTTTTCATTCTGTAAGCATATGGGTGTCTGAAACATCCAGTCCACTAATAGGGATTTTCCTTAATTAAAGGGGCACCCTGACTGGTGAGTTTTTGCAAGAAACACGTCGAGATCACCAGGGAAACACCCTTTACAGAGATCGCAACACTCACTTTGCTCTGGTTTCCTAGAAATCAAACCGTCAAATCGGCGATTCCTCCTTGGCGGAGGTGCTGGAAGTCAAATTATTTCAGTGAAAGAGAAGGCATGTGCCTTCTCTTTTCTAATGGCCGACTGAGTTCAGACCAAATCGCTTGCACAAAATTTTCACAATACAAGCCTTCTCATTTAGTTATTTTTTTTAATGTTATAAAGTTTACCTAAAGGAGTTTCGCTCACAACAAAGGAAATAGATCCTTTTTTTTTTTTACTGCACTACAAAAAAAGAAAAAGCTTCAACCGTAATGAATGGCCTCCACTCACCCCACCCAAAATGGCTTCTCTCTAACTCCGGCATCTCCGCCAAGGAGGAATCGCCGTTTTGACGATTTGATTTCTAGGGAACCAGAGCAAAGTGAGTGTTCCGATCTGGACGTGTTTCTTGCAAAAACTCATCCATCAGGGAGGGAGGGTGTCCCTTTAAAGCATGAGTGTCTTAAACACTAACAGGGGTGCTTCAAAGTTTATTGTTTATTTATTTGTTTATTTTACATAATTTTATTGTTGTGTTTGGTTTATATGGTGCATAATGAAAAATATTGATAGCTATTGAAAATCTTGGGTAAATATTTTTTATTAGTTTTGTTGCTGTTGTTGGCTTACCCTGGCTAAAAGACTCCAGGGATCATCCCAACAGCGGAGGCACTTGAACACTATGGTACAAGTGCATCAGCTACGGATGAGAACATTATGTGTGTGCCCCCGTCTTTGGGTGATTTTGGAGACTGACCACGTTATGCTAGGAGCTTGTCATGTCTAAAGACAATCCCCGCATAATTATGCATAGCATAACAACATTTTGACGTAGCCTTGGTGTTCTAGCCTACGTCAATTGGTCCGACACAGCTTTAAGCCAAGGCGCGTCATTAGGTTTAAAATCATTGACAATTCTCATGGGTTCTCCTGGGAAAATCCTGCAAGAGGGCGGCCCCGGCGGAGTGCAGGGGCAGCACACACATTCACTGCTCTTTTTTCACCCCTCTAGACTAGTACAAGTGCTACATTCCTTTGAATATAGCAAATGCTTATATAGGCTCTTTTTATTGTACAAATGTGTGTGTGTGTGTGTGTGTGTGTGTGTGTGTGCATGTGCGTGTGCACATGTGTAAGAACATCGCTGCTTCTTAAATTCTCGTAATTCGGCGATGCCGGCTCTAGGCAATTTAAAAATCCTGCAATTCAGGACATCCTGCAAGAAGGAGCATCCATGCATTTTAAGGGCAGTCTGGGTGGGGTTTATTCACCCGGAGTCGTCAGGGATGGTTAACCGTACAGTCCCAATCAGAACCAGACTGGCAGAATCTGAGCACGCCATAAGCTCTGCTTGTTGTTGCTTCAGTTATGTCATAGTTGTTGTTCATGTTGATTTGGAAAATTAAACATTTAAACCAGAATCAGACTGGTCGATTGTGGGGCACTCAACGGAAAGAAAAAAAAAGAAGAAGATCCAATTCCTTATTCTTCTTTTTTCGATCGCTCAGTTTTCTGTCAATTATGAGCGCAGATGCGTCATGCTGCCGTTATGTGCCTAACTAAGAAATAGTTAGGCCCAGCAAGTCCGACTTCGGCTGGAGGAAATGTTTTTGAAAGTATTTCGTGAAAAAAGGCAGGAGAGTGGACCGGGTAAGGCAGAAAGATAAGTAGATGACAGTAAGCAAAGGGAAAAGGCAGAGTCAAAGAGAGTGACAGATTAGAGGAAGTTATAAGCACAGAACTTCCAGAAGGTGGGGGAACTATCTATACAAAAGACCCCCCCGGTATCCCCAAAGGGGGAGATCCAGTTCCAAATCTCACCTCGTTTACACGAAAGACTCGCCCACCCTGGGAGGAGGCTGCTTGGCAGGAGGAGGGGGGTGAGAGATCGCAGACATTTCTTGGGGAGAGGAGAAGCGGGTGGGGGGGATGATGGCAGGGCCTGTGTCCTGGGGGTGGGGGTGGTGGGGAGCGTTGGCCTCCTCCTCCTTCTCCCTCCCCCCCAGCTGCTGAGTTCTGCGCAGTTCAGCCGCAGAGTCCAGGTTGTCCAGCTCACGCCGGTCCTTGTCCTATAAAGATCACAGACAAGCAGTTTTCAGATATATTTTGGTTGTTTAAAGACAAAAACGTGCCTGGTACTGCAGTAGTTACCATCCCACTGTGACATTGCTGGCAATGAGCAGGCAGACAGACTGTCAAAGCAAGGCAGCCATCTGGAACAGCCAGACCATCTTTTGTCATACAAGGAGGTAAAAACAATCCTGCACAACAGGTTCCATACATCGTGGAGGAATCGACTAGGCATCGAAAACGACATCCGATGATCTCCAAGGTCTCAGTCGTCAACAACAGGTGTTACTGTTCAGATTGAGAACGGGACACTGCCGACTCCTGTCACACCTTCACAGGATCAACCTGACACACACCAGTGAGTGCCCCTAGTGGCACTGGAATCCAATCCCCAGAGCACATCCTCCAAGAGTGCCCCACTTACCACGACATCAGATGTCAAACCTGGCCGGAAGGGATGGAGCTCCAACAGAAGCTGTGGGGACCCACAGAGGTGCTGAAAAGATGACAGACTTCACCCTCAAGACCGGATTGGACATTTAAGCATGACCTGGGATCGCAAAAGAAGAAGATACACTTGGCTTTGATTGCGTTGTTTCTAGATGAACATAAATGAATGCCATAAATGCAGCTAAACAAATACGAAACAGTGAGGCTAAGAGAGAGGATGTAGTCAAATGAATAAAGGGAAGGAACTTATCGTAATTAACTCCCTTTCACCAAAGTTATTTATGGCACCTATTTGCCTAGCACCCTCGAGGATGAACTTGGGTCTGTATTGTTGTGGCAACTACTTTTCACTTTGCTAGGCGAATAGGTGCCATAAATAACTTTGGTAAAAGGGAGTTAATTATGAGAAGTTTCTTCCCCTTTTTAATGTCACCATAAATGCAGTCTTTTTCTTCTTCTTCTTCTGGCGTACGCCTGCTACACAACCAAAGAAGCTCTGCTGACAAATAGAGCCACATCTTCTCCAGCTCTTCCTTGGACCCATAGAGCCTGGTAGACAGCGGTGTGCTGATGGGCCACACTTCATCTCTTGCCTCCTTGTGAAGGAGACATCTCTGCAGGACATGTTCTGTTGTCTGGTCTTCCAGACCACAGGGACAGACTGGAGATGGTGTCAGCTTCATCTCTTGCCTCCTTGTGAAGGAGACATCTCTGCAGGACATGTTCTGTTGTCTGGTCTTCCAGACCACAGGGACAGACTGGTGATGGTGCCAGCTTCATCTCTTGCCTCCTTGTGAAGGGGACATCTCTGCTGGAGGACATGTTCTGTTGTCTGGTCTTCCAGACCACAGGGACAGACTGGTGATGGTGCCAGCTTCATCTCTTGCCTCCTTGTGAAGGGGACATATCTGCAGGACATGTTCTGTTGTTTGGTCTTCCAGACCACAGGGACAGACTGGTGATGGTGCCAGCTTCATCTCTTGCCTCCTTGTGAAGGGGACATCTCTGCAGGACATGTTCTGTTGTCTGGTCTTCCAGACCGCAGGGACAGACTGGTGATGGTGCCAGCTTCATCTCTTGCCTCCTTGTGAAGGGGACATCTCTGCTGAGGACATGTTCTGTTGTCTGGTCTTCCAGACCACAGGGACAGACTGGTGATGGTGCCAGCTTCATCTCTTGCCTCCTTGTGAAGGGGACATCTCTGCAGGACATGTTCTGTTGTCTGGTCTTCCAGACCACAGGGACAGACTGCGGATGGGCCACACTTCATCTCTTGCCTCCTTGTGAAGGAGACATCTCTGCAGGACATGTTCTGTTGTCTGGTCTTCCAGACCGCAGGGACAGACTGGTGATGGTGCCAGCTTCATCTCTTGCCTCCTTGTGAAGGGGACATCTCTGCTGGAGGACATGTTCTGTTGCTTGGCATACATGCAGTCAAATGCAAGCGAACTTTCTGGATTTTTTAGTTTGTTTTGGATGCTAAATCACCAACCGCGCGGCAGCGTTTTTCGGCTCCAGTGACCTTGACCTTTGACCCATGACCTTCATTATCGAACTTGGCCTAGATCTCTCCATTACCTACCCGCATGCAAAATTTGAGCATCCTAAGTCCATCCGTTCAAACGCTAGAGAGGATACATACAAACATACAAACATAGTCTGCCTCAGACACGAGTGAAAAACATTACCAATCCGCTCTCTACGATCGCGGTTGGTAAAAAGGAGAAATGAAAGAAGATTACGGGTTTTTATTTCAGGTTTAGATGAACATAAATGAATTAACATTAACTGACAATAAAGCCGAACATTTCTTCATTTTCATAAAAAAAAGGCTTGTTGTTTTGTGTCCTTTTTCATCGTATTATGGACATTATATAGAAAAACTCTCTACACCAATTGGTTTCCCCACAACAAACCACTACAAAAGCAAAGTTAGAGGCAAAATTGTGGTCTACAGGAGCAAAGCGAGTTTACAAGTGACCAAGGTATTCTGTGCACACAGATTTACTTCCCTTGAAGCAAATGCACCACGTTGACAGTTATCAGACCTGCCTACTTGGAATTTTCCCAATCAGTAGCCCAGCCATCAATTTTCAGTAGCATGGCAAATTTTTCCGTAGCATCCACAAACAACGGCAATCGATTTGTTCTCTTCCTGAGCCGAAACGCACTGTTTATGTTTCGCCGATTGAACGTGTTGACGGCAATCGTCTCTACCGTCATGATTCACAGAGAAGTCCGCCTGGCAGAGGTTGCACTGCAGTGAGCATGGTTCGCACCGAGTCAACTTCTGACGATGCAAGGCCACTCCTCCGTGTAAGCTATTTTGAAAACTTGTGCGGCAGGCCGATGTTTTTTCTTAGAACAAGATGGTGTGCCAGATGATTTTTGTTTTCTGGTTTGGGTTCGTTTTTCTTCGTTTGAAACATCTCCTGAATCGCTACTGCTGCTGGAGTCCGCCATTTTTTTAAGAGAAAGTAATAAGAACGCATGCGCAGTCACTTTGATAACAACGGAAGTGACTAGGTTATCGCGCGTGACACGGCGTCTGCTCTTAGAAACCGACAAAACCGGGAACGGCATAAGCAAAAATAAAATGCGGCGGCAATTTGTTTTTTCCGTAGCAACGTTAAGGTTGCCGTAGCTCCGTAGCAAAGCTTTCTTTTTCGTAGCTGCTACGGCCAAATCGTAGCAGTAGGCATGTCTGAGTTATCTATTAATTCCGGACATAAATGGACTTGAATGAGTTAAAAGGTCTTACAGTGGAACCTCCCTTATACGACCTCCAAAAATCATCCAAAATGAGGTCTTATAAGGGAGGGGTCTTATCAGGGAGGTAATTTTAATACTTACAAAGAAGGGCAATGTCTCAGAGAAGTAGGTCCTATGTGGGAGGGAGTCTTATAATGCGAGGTCTTATAAGGGAGGTTCCACTGTATACTATAAGGGAGGCTCCACTGCATTTTTATTTTGGCCATACCTTGAAAATCAGGCCGAGGATAAAGAGCACCATTCCCCCGAAGGCGGCAAAGAATCCAGAGACGACGCAGAGGCCGTAGCTCCAGGACAGGTAGTTCATCCAGGGGCGGGGCATCCAGTCGGCATCGTTGCTCATCTCCGCAAAGACCAGCGAGATCAGGAACACCAAAAAGGCTGCGGGGGGAGGGGGAGGGTAGTTAGAACATGATTTTTTATTATAAATCGCGAACTATAATGAACCTTTCTAGCGCCACGAGCGAATACATTCGCCCAAGACATTAGTCTTACACTCCCCCCACCAAAATGCAAAGACGTTCACTGCTAAGGCTGCAGGGGGGAGGGGGGGGGGGTGGGGGGGGTGGGGGGGGTGGGGGGGGTGGGGGGGTGGGGGGGTGGGGGGGGGGGGGGGGGTGGGGGGGGTGGGGGGGGAGGGGAGTTCAACACGGAACATTTTTCATTATAAATCGCGAAAATATATTAACTTTTCTAGCGCCACACGAGCAAATATATTCAGCCAAGACATCACTCTTACACTCCCACACCAAAATGCAAAGACGTTCACTGCCAAGGCTGCAGGGGGGAGGGGGGGTGGGGAGGGAGGGGGGGAGGAGAGTTCAACACAAAAACATGATTTTTCATTATAAATCGCGAAATATATATGAACTTTTCTAGCACCACGAGCGGATACATTCACCCAAGACATCACTCTTACACTCCCCCCACCAAAATGCAAATACATTTACTCAGATTACTGCCAAGCAGCTTCCTGGGGGCGAACGTGAAAATTAGTAGCTGCCGGCAGCTCCCTGTAAATATCCCCATCCCAGTCCAGAAATTAGGAATTTTTATTTTGTTTGCTGCATCTGATATTTTTTCCCTCTACTGGACGCAAGTAAATTCTCAAGTATGTGTGATAGCTGATTTTTGTCTTTGCTGTTCATCTTTTTTGTCTCTTCTGCTTCTTTTTCTTTGGTCACCCCCTAAAGTGTGTGCATTGGCCACTGCAACGACCACCTTTTGCAAGAGTGAATGCCCTTGGTAAATGCTTGAGTACTGACCAAACAAGGGCGTAACTCTCACCAATAACCCTATTTGAGGCCACTGAATGGCTGCCTTAAAAGTTAAATTGCAAGAGTTAATCAAATGCCCTTTTGGATACTGACCAACAAGGGAATAACTCTCGCTGTCAAGGGAGAAAGGTGGCAGAGTGGCTAAGACGTTCGCCTGCCAAAATGTAATGCGTGACTGCAGCGTTCTAGTTTTTTCGTTCTAGTTTGACAGGAAAACCGAACTGAACGTCCAGTCCTCCGGATGGGGACTTAAAGCTAGTCTGACCCGTGCGCCTTACGCACGTAAAAATCCCACGGCAGTTGAAAATCAGTAAGAGCAGGGAGAAATCCCGCTGCCTGGTATGGCCAAATTGATAGCTAGGTTTTCCATGTGTGCCCACACCCTCTCCTCACCTTGTGCCCCCCCCCCCCCAAAAAAAAAAAGAAAAGAAAAAAAAGGGTAGGCACTGCACTTGCGGTGACGCGCTCTCCAGGGGAGAGCAGCCCGATTTTCACAGAGATAAGTCTCTGTGACTAGAATATACCAAATACCAAGGGCGTTAATAACCCTAGTTGCAGTGGCCCAATAAAAAGAAGCTGGCCACCACCACAGAAGAAGAAGGGGTAGCTCACCTGAAACGAGCATGAGGACGGAGTCGATGATGAACATCTTGCCCCTGTCCTTCTCGTAGAGACGCTTGCGGGGACCGTCCAGCAGGTAGAGGAGGACGAAGACCAGACCAAACAGGTCCAGGAGCACGGTGAACACGCACAGCATCTGGATCACCCGGAACCACGCTGAAAACAAAACAGATTAGATTTTTGGGTAAAGGTAAAGATGTGCCACCCCCCTCCCTGCATTTCTCGGTTAATTTGCAATTTTCCGTTTTTGCCTTTCTTACCAAACATAAAGCTGTATTTTATTAACCTTTTTAGCTAATAACCTTTTTGGAATACTAACCCTAGCCCTAACCCTAACCCTAACCTAACCCCCCCCTATAAGACGGGAAAACGCAATGAACCACGACTGTGACAAATGGCACTGTGTACTGCAATACATAGGCGGGGGGGGGGGGGGGGGGGGGGGGGGGGGGGGGGGGGGGGGGGGGGGGGGGGGGGGGGGGGGGGTAATCCTATTAGATAATGGCCTAGGGTTAGTATTCCAAAAAGGTTATTAGCTAAAAAGGTTAATAATAAAACTTTATGTTTGGTAAGAAAGGCAAAAACGGGAAAATGGAATTAACCGAGAAATGCAGGGGGGGTGGCACATCTTGACCTTTACTGATTTGGGGTTAGATTTGGTTCTTGAAGGCTTCCACCATCGCTGATGTCATTGCCACCGGAGGAAGAGCATTCCACTCGGCAATGGTCCGAGGGAAGAATGACTTCTGACGGTACCGAGTACGGGACGGTATGCTGGCAGTTGGTACGCCTCAGCATGCAGGTGCCGGGTTGATCTTGTTGGGGGGCTGGGGACAGGCTTTCTGGTGGAGTTGATCACCAGCTCTCCATGATGGAATTTGAAGACGTTGGTGAGGCGGGCCTTTTTTCTTCATTCTGATAGTGGGGACCAGCTGAGCTGCTCATACATGGCCCCAAAACTGGACGTCTGGCGATGACGGTTGACAACCCAGCGTGCTGCCCTCCGCTGAACCGCCTCAAGTTTGTTGATGTTCTTGCTGGAGTAAATTTTCTTCTTCTTTTTTTTTCTCTCAGAGGAGAACGACCCTTGGATAAAGATCTAGACATATATCATCCCCATATTACCTGATATACACACTGGTTGACTGAAAATGGAAGAGTGGAAGCAAATTTCTTCTTCTTCTTCTTCTCTTGAGCCAGTTGAGGGCCCACGGTCAATCACTCAATGAGCTGACCATTCTGGCTCCTTTTGGAAGAAAAAAAGACTGAAACGCACAATTGTATCATTGTGATAGACTAGTACTGATACGGAAGTAGTGTAATTTAACTCTACACAACCTGACCAAACAGCCTGACATGACTGTACTACTACTAGATGGGACTTCTCATTTTTTCATATGTTAAATATTTGCATATTTTTTATATCAGTTTAAAGATATTATGGAAACTAAAGTACATGCAAAATTTGAGTTCAATATCTCAAACGGTTTTTGAGATATGGTCGTTTTAATATTTGTAACATGCATCATTAACGTTAATCGCTCGTTAAATGGGCCATGAGACCAACTTTGACACCCAGCCGAAGTCAAAATATACCTTTAAATGCACTCCCAAACTATTTGAGCTACATGTCTTACTACTTTGATTTGGTCTATTTTTTTCTAAGGTGTACAGATTGAAAAGAACCAAAATATAGGGGTCCAAAGTGTCCTTATAACAGGAATTTGTGACTTATTTTAAATGACACAAAGTTTAACACGAAATCTTGATACAAGCTCACAATCATATCTCTGCTTCTAGAAGTCATACAGAAATGGTTCACCTACCAAAATGTTTGTCTCAACATAACTAAGACATAGAATAAACATACAACTACACTACATGCACCAATTTCATGTTATGACATAATTAATCCCCCCCCCCCCCCCAGCTAGTAGCGCACCCCCCCCAAAAAAAAAAAAATTGAATCCATGCTATGCTCTATTTGATCCATACACAAACAGTTGTGAAATATTGCTTATTTCATTGCATAGGGAGTTTTTACATCAAATACACAGAAAAATGAGGTACTTAAGAAAGAAGTATAACTTTCATAAGATTAGTTTGACCGCCACTCTTTGTATTTGGCGACCACAGCATCAAAGTCTCGGATGCACCACACCCTTCCATTGGTGCTGAACATCTCTAGGTCCCAAACAAAGACAAACTTGGCCTCTATACGATCAATGTCAATAGATACTGGCCATCTGAATGCATTTCTGTCACCCCAGCTGCGCATGAAAGCGACAGATGCTGTGTCCGGTGATCCAATTTCAAGGACTTCGCCAACGTAAAACCGGTCATCATAGAACACAGCAACTTTCTCGCCTTGTAGCCGGAATTTGCCTGGTGGTGACAGAGATGCAGTGTCAGAGCCAGGATCTTGACCACAGTCTGAATTGCTGGGACCTGAAGACTGTCCCTGGAACAAGGGAGTGAAGCACACTCTTTTGGGAGGAGGTGGAGAGTCACTGGTTGACGGCATGTCTTCCACTTCAAGAAAGTGTTCCACAGCATCAGATTCAGAGTGCTTCCATTTCTCAACAAACTGGCAGAATGAGACCGTTAGTTCACGCACAGTCTTTTTGGCCATGATGAGCAGAGGATCCTTTGCTCCAAGAATGACTTTGTAGTACTGGATCTGTATTCGCAGAGCAGCTCTCTTTGCCGTCAGTGTTCTGAGGGATCCTATAGACTGCTGGACCTGAGCAGGTGTTTTCCACAATCCTCCTGCCTTTTGAATAGCTTGGCTGATTTTCATTCTCTGTTCTTTCTGTGTTTGTTCTTTTCTTATCTTATCTTCGTTTTTCTTCTGGATCCTCTCTTTTCCCTTTCTTTTCTCCTCCACTTCAGCCTCTCGATGACGTTTCCGTAGAGAGGTGGCAGCAGACTTCGCTGTATCAAGCAGATGATGTTGTTCCTCTGCAGATTTTCTCGAAAACCATGCAGCTGTCTGGTTTCTCTTCTGCATGACAACTGAAGAGTGATGGTGTAGTGAACCATGGCGTCGTTTGTTTAAGCTGAAGTCCAGATCACCAAAGTTGGCCTCTCCGAACAAGTTGGTTAGCTTGCAGTGAGCCATTCTTTGCCGATCTTCTTCAGTTGGTGGCTGGCAGTACTTGCCATCAGGCAGAAGGAAATCTGACAGCTGTCGCTTTATCACCTGCAGGTATTGTTCACACAGAATTTGCAGGAGATTCAGGAATGTTTGATTCTGCAACATGTCAAGAGCTGCTTCCTGTACTGATCTCAACATAGGGGTTTCTTCTAAGAAGAAGGTTTCCAGAGTGGATGGGAGTGTGGTTAGAACAGCTTGCAAGGCTGCTCCATCCTGACTGATGTTCTCCAGATGACCAGTCATTGTCTGGACATACTTATACAAGTCCAGGTAGTGGATTCTGCTGTTGATAAGGACCCAGAAAGGTCCCGCCACACAGACGTAAACAACACCCAAGGCAGTCACCATGAGCATGATGTTGTCATCCTTCACATCCTCTAGGACACTTTTTTGTTTTAGATTCAATGTCTTGGTGTCACTGTAGTTGGTGAAGAAGTTGATGATATCTTGCTTGTGATGGAGAATGGCAGCAGAGCTCTCAAACAAGTTGTTAAAGCGGTTAGACCGAAAACTGCCAACAGCATTTTTCTTCTGATGGAGAGACAGAAAAGCCATCCAATCCTCTTGACAGCCATTCTTCTCATCTCCTCTGGGACCAAGAATATCACAAGCTGTCCGTATTAAACGAATTGCAGCGGGATCTTTGGAGCTCTTCTTGAAGAATGTGAAGGAGGCAATCAAATCTCTTCCAAGTTTCCCAAACCAATCTTCTTTTTTCTCAAGTGTTTGTAGGCCTTGTGAAGTTGCAACTGCCATACCTAACAGAAAATGTGCACTGCAGAAAAGAAACTCAAGTCCTGCATCTTCTGTCAACAGTTCTTTTTTCAGTTCTTTCAGTTTTTTCCCAAAACTTTTCATTGTTGCTGCACGATCTGTCATTGTTGCAACCATGTTTCTGAAAATATCCTTCAGAAGATCATCTGTTTCTTGTTGTGATATTGATCCAAGAAATGCTATCTCCTGCATTAAGTTCATGGTGATGTTGATGAGACTGTTGGCGTCTTCCCTGTCAACTGATGTAAAACCTAAGGACAACTGTTTCCCACTCTCAAGAGTTACTTGATGACCAACAAGTTTTCTGTGGTCCCTGCTGGTTCCGTCCGCATGGAGGTCAAACAATTGACTTTTAAGTTCTTCTCTGATCTGCATTTTTGATAGGGCATGCCCAATGTCAGCATATCTCAAGCAGGTGGTCTTGCTTGGAAAATCAGAAAGCTGCAGATGCTTGATGTTGCATAGCTGTGTCAAGACACAGCTCATTGCGGGGCCTACACGACTTGCAGCAAGTTCAAGTCCTATCAACTCGATAACACAGGCTTGGACAGCAGATGTGTAGTGACCCTTTTCTGTTCTAAGCTGAATGGGTTCTGATTTGGTCTCTACTTCTTTGACAAGTCTGTCCACTTCAAATTCTAAATTTAACACTTTTTGCTTCAAGGCAGCTTCTCTTTTCCGAAACTGGAAGGAGCGATTCTTTTCAAGACTGAAAGCTGATTTTGTGACTCTCAGGGCAGCTACCTTCTCTTCTACAGCTTCTTCAGTGGACTTTAGCTGAAGAGATACACTTTTCAGTGTATGTTGGGTCATGATAATACTTTCTTTTTGTTTGTTAACGTTGTTGGCATTTCTGGCAAATGCAGCACACATTTTTGATTTTGCAGACAGCCTTTGACTCAATTTGTCAGTGTGATTTTTCTCTTCCAATAAATCTGAATTGACTTTGTCTACTGTTGTCCTTAGATCATCCATTTCCTTTTTCTTTGATGAAATCACTGATTTCAATGCCTCAATTTCCACAAAAAGTTGATCCTTCTCTCCAGCAATTTCTTTGATGCGACTCTGAAGCTTTTGATTCTCCTCTTCTAATTTATGAAGTACTTTTTCCGACGTGAAACACTGGCATGTCTTGCTTTCACAAGTAGCAGCAACACCACTTGCATTTTCCTGACCATTGGTGGTACTGTCGAGAGTTTGGACTCTTCGTGTGCCCTGGATAAAGTCATGGAAAGTCTGCTCCAGAAGGGATAGATGAGATGGTCCGCCATCTTTTTGCTTGTCTTTGTGCTTTTTCATTAAAGCATCCACTTTCTTTCTCATCTGCTTGGAAGATAATTGGAGTTCTTTGAGCTGAGGACAGAGCTTCTTTATCCAATCTTGAAAAACTATGTCTTTGAAATTCTTCTGCTTTCTGAAATGTTCTAGTTCAATGACTAATCCATTTTTCACTGGGCAGCTAAGAGTGATGGGAACAATTGACTCTTCTTTCAGTAACATGTCCACAGTTATTTCAGATACTTTGCAGTAGTCGCCTTTGACAAGTTCTAACTCCCTGTGAGTATTCAAAAACTCTTGCTGTTCATCTGTTGCTAAGTGTGTTGCCTCTAGCTTAACATGCTTGATGACTGAACTCAGGTGTGGAACGCCTTCTCCAAATGCCAGACCTAACAATCTGGAAGCAAATGTGGACAGGTTTTCCCAGGTCACACCATGTTGTTTTTTTAGGAGACCCAGCTGCAGGAATACTCTGTTGGTGGGTTGAAGCTCTGGGAGTTTCAGGGGTCGTCCTTTTCCGGGAACCAAGTTGGATTCCATCCTCTCCAAATCATTACCCTCTGATGAAAATAAACGAATAAAAATTGTAAATGCTTAAAATATGCTTTTCTACTTTTAGTACTGTTTTATTTTTAAATGTACATTGATAATTATCCTGGCTGCTAATGTGTTATTACTTCTGAAATTTGTTTTGCAATTGCTATGTATGCTGATGTGATTTTGATATTAAATTGCTTGTCACTTTCTGTGAAAATGATTTCTTTCACCATATTATTTTAATTGTTTAGTACTGTTATATAAACTTGTTGTAGACCTTACAATGTGTGTGCAAAAGTGTTTCTGTAATCAAATAATGGTGCATTTTTTTCTTCCATAAACAGCAGCGCTGCAGTGACCTTGATCTTTGACCTTTATTATTTGAGCGCCCTAAGTCCATCCGTTCAAACGTTATCATGGATACATAGCCAGCCGGCCTCAGACAGCAGTGAAAACACTACCATCTTTGCTAGTTTCCTTCGCGGCTGGTAAAACTATGTGCATACAGTTACACACACACACATTGATTTATTGTAAGGTACTCACACACACACAATCAACCAGAGACAGTCATTGAGACCACTCATATCATAATCAGAGAGAGAGAGGGGGGAGAGGGGGAGTCAATACATAAGTAGACAAAATATACAAGCATGTGTCTGATCACACATGCAATCAAAGTGCAAGGGTGTATCACTGTATGTATGCACTTACTCACACACACACACACAACCAACCAGAGACAGTCATTGAGACCACTCATATCCTAATCAGAGAGGGAGAGGGGGGGGGGGGGGGGGGGGGGGGGGGGGGGGGAGTCAATACATAAGTAGACAAAATATACAAGCATGTGTCTGATCAAACATGCAATCAAAGTGCAAGGGTGTATCACTGTATGTATGCACTTAAAAATACACACACACACGTGTGCGTGCGTGCGCACGCACACACACAACATAGGCCGAAATGTGATGCATTCAAAAGTTCGACGCTTTGACATGGGGAGTTATCTTTTCCTGATATTTGTTTGTCGTGTTTTCTCAAGAAAAATGGACCTATAAAAACAGTTTTGTGCTTCAGGAAAAAAAAATGTCTTACAAGAACATCTTTTAAACAAAACTAGCACATTATTTTGGCGAAAGCCTATGACATGTTTTGGTTATTTTTAAAAACATCCATGCACCGCGTGCCGATCAACTTTTCGATTGCCGGTTTCTTGTGAAGAATCAGAAAACGGTCAATACGATCGAAAATATATGCTCAGTTTATGTCGATCAAAGTTAAGAAAGCAATAATTTTCTTTCAAACATATGTATTCTTCAAAATATTTACCCAGATATTGCTTAAACGAGCCGAAAACATCGTCATCTGACTCGATCGTAAGCGGCAAAAGCCCAGCCGAACGCTCATCTGCGACCGCCATTTAGACTTGCTGTTCACACTGTGGGGCACGCAGTCAGTCACGGGGTACTCTATGCAAATGAGATTCGTGCGTCACAAGGCGAAACCACGCGATAAACAAATGTAGGTTCTTGATGTCGGAAAAACGAGCTTTTTAACAGTGCTTGGGGATTTTTTGTACGATTAGTGGAAGTTTTACTGTACCTATTTGAAAACTTTTGATTTTTTAAACTCAAAATATTTCAGTCGATAGGAACTTAATATATTTGACCCATATACCGTTGGATAGCTCTTGGTTTTGCCTTTCCAATGGTATGTGCTATTAATAGATTTGATGACGTTGGAGGTCACGAAGCGAGTTGAAAGGCACACAGTGTGTTTCACTTGTCTGTGCGGGGCGCCGAGTCAGGCTCCGTCAGGCTGCCGGCGGCTCAATTCAACTCATGTTTAACACCCTCTAAGATCCATATAATGTTTTATTTCACACAAAATAACACAAGAAACACAAAGTTGAGGTCTTAAACTTTTTATTGACATATTTTTTTCTCATAAAAAATGTATTTGTATATGAGAATTTGTACAGCAAAGTCGGCCAAATTTGTCAGTTTTCCCTTGCTTTTCTGGCCTAGCACGGCCTGTGGTCCCATCTACTACTACTACTACTAGTCAGTCTAGTGTATTCTACTACACATCTGGGTTACATAAGTACACAGTTCACTAATTTAGATCTACATACTAACATAGAACGATGTAAAACAAACAAACAGACAGAACAATCATCTTACGGGGCATAATCTGGTTGGAGACCAAGTTAAACTCTGTAGAATGGATCCACCAGCAGCCGACGTAGGATTTCATGACAGGATCGCGCGGCATGATGAACCCCGATAAACACACATGCCACAGACCGATGCTGGCGAAAGGACTATGCACGCGAGTCCAAGACTTGTACCAGTATGGGGAAGCAAAGGCAATGAACATCATGCAGAAGGCAACAATGGCGCAAACCATGCCTATCCGATAAAACAATTGCGTCGCCATTCTGTCTCACTTTTCAGGTTACTTCCGCAGGTGACAGTGGTTTTGAACACACTGATGTTGTTTGTGGCAATTCAACACAGGTGACACACGGTAAAATAAAAATAACAAAGCTCTGTAACCTATGTGAGTATGTTTTAGGCGCGCTATTCTCTGCCCAAAACATTTTCGCGCGTTTTGATTGGCTTTCACGATGGATGGTCCATGTTGAAGATGCAGGTCAAAGGATAGCTTAGGAGTTTGTTTGTTTTGGGAGATTGTAAAAAGATTAGGTCCCGAGAATCATTGATAAGGAGATGGAAAAGCATTATTATGACAGACATAATTTTTTTAGCAAGTTGTTTTCAGTAACTGACTTGCTTAAATTATCTGAGTACGACAAAACAAGAAATAGTACTGACAAAATATTTATTGAACATTGTTGTACTAACACAAGCAAATTTTCATTTAGTCACAGAATTGCACCTTTATGGAATAAGATACCCACTAACTTTAAAAGAGCACCATACAAGTACTAACTCTTTCAAAAATCTGCTAGTCAATTGGAATGATTACAAAGAACTAATATATGAATATGATAATTAATTCATCAACACAAAAAATGAGCAATCGACGACCTTAATTGTCAACGAAACAAAATACATTTTATGAAAAAAATGTGAGACTTTAAAAGCCTAACGGCTATATTATCTTATCTCTATTATCCTTGTAGGCCTGGGCTATATGACGTCAAAGTTATGAAATTCAGAAGAAAAAAAAGTATTGTACAATGCTATGAAAAATATATTGCC
>CM065706.1:26313216-26383216 GCA_017654935.2 Phymorhynchus buccinoides | reverse complement strand
GTAAGTTTTACAGAAAATTTTAGCTGAAGAACGGCTGACGTTGAAAGGGTTTTTAATGAATGCATGAAGGTTGAGGCAGCGCACAAGCCAAAAATGCTGCCGAGCTGAGCACTGCTTGATCTAGCGCTTCACGCTTTAGTTCCCTGACTGTTTCAGCATGGTTCCTGGCGATCCAGGTGATGGTCACGCTGGCCCTGATTGAAAGGGTTTTTAATGAATATGCATGAGGGTTGAGGCAGCGCACAAGCCAAAAATGCTGCCGAGCTGAACACTGCTTGATATAGCGCTTCACGGTTTAGTTCCCTGATTGTTTCAGCATGGTTCCTGGCGATCCAGGTGATGGTCTCGCTGGCTCTCATCCTGCAGATGATCACCATCGTCTTCAACATCTGCTACTACGTCGGCAGCTGTCCGCCGCCCAAGGAGCGACGATACGTGGGTGCCTCGTGTGTGAATAATTTTGTCGCAGGTAAATCACAAAGTACTGTGGGAATAATTTTGTAGTGCAGCAGGTGAATCACAAAGTACTGTAGGAATAATTTTGTAGTGCAGCAGGTACTAATTACAAAGTACTGTGGGAATAATTTTGTAGCGGGTAAATCACAATGTGGGAATAATTTTGTAGCAGGTAAATCACAAAGTACTGTGGGAATAATTTTGTAGTGCAGCAGGTAAATTACAAAGTACTGTAGGAATAATTTTGTAGCAGGTAAATCACAAAGTACTGTGGAAATAATTTTGCAGCAGGTAAATCACAAAGTACTGTGGGAATAATTTTGTCGCAGGTAAGTTACAAAGTACTGTGGAAATAATTTTGTAGCAGGTAAATCACAAAGTACTGTGGGAATAATTTTGTAATGCAGCAGGTAAATTACAAAGTACTGTGGAAATAATTTTGTAGCAGGTAAATCACAAAGTACTGTGGGAATAATTTTGTAGTGCAGCAGGTAAATCACAAAGTACTGTGGGAATAATTTTGTCGCAGGTAAATCACAAAGTACTGTGGGAATAATTTTGTCGCAGGTAAATTACAAAGTGGGAATAATTTTGTAGTGCAGCAGGTAAATCACAAAGTACTGTGGGAATAATTTTGTCGCTGGTAAATTACAAAGTACTGTAGAAATAATTTTGTCGTGCAGCAGGTGAATCACAAAGTACTGCGGGAATAATTTTGTAGCGGGTAAATCACAATCTGGGAATAATTTTGTAGCAGGTAAATTACAAAGTACTGTGGGAATAATTTTGTCGCAGGTAAATCACAAAGTACTGTGGGAATAATTTTGTCGCAGGTAAATAACAAAGTACCCGTCTTTTGCGGACTATGAGAACTAAGGCGATACCGTTTTCCTTGACTGAGATCCCTACGCCTTTTGTAATATGACCAACAATATACTACAGTGGAACCTCTCTTTTAAGACCTTGAAAAAATCATCCAGAATAAGGTCTTAAGTGGGAGGGAGTTGCATAAGGGAGGTAATTTTAATATTTACAAAGAAGGGGAATGTCTCGGAGAAGTAGGTCTTAATCAGTTAATGGGAGGGAGTCTTACATTGATGCACCGAGGATCGAAAAGAGATAGAACAAACTGTCCTGAGACGATAGAAATCAACAGGACAACGTCCTGGGTCTTTCAGAAATCAAGACAAAACGTGCCAGTGTTAAAAATGTAATCAGACATTTGTCCTGACATAGGAGAAAACAATAAGACATTTTCAATGTTAATAGGTCAATGGCCTATGACCGGGACCTCGGGACATCACTGGTTTTATAAGGTGGGGAGGGGAAGGGGGGTTATAAGGGAGGTTCCACATAGTAAGAAAATGTAAGAACAAAATCAGAATTTTGGGGGTAAAATTTGGAAGGTGCGCCTTATAATGAGTTGCGCTTGATAGTCCGAAAAATATGGTACCTTTGCTTAATAATTATCGCTTAACCCTTTCGCCGCCAGCTATTTTTCAGCCAAAAGATACCATTAATCTTAACTGGGTAGAGAAAATAAAATATCTGCAATATTACGAATTCATCTGTGACATATATAACATTAGGCATATCCTCACCTCCGAAAATTAAAAAATAAGGTCTTTGGATAACAGATCCTGATTTGATGCCTTTTAGTGACATGGGTGTTAAAACTATTGTGGTGCTAAAATGCGACATTGGCAGTGAAAGGGTTAAACTGACATGGCCGCTGTTATTGTTTTCGTAGTTGTGAGTTTTTAATTATTTTATTTTTATGGCCCCATGCCCAACCCTCCTCCGTTTTCATCCCTGCTCACTATATGTTGGAATAATTTTGTAGCAGGCATATGAAGACCAAAATTGTGATGGTACACAGACAAAACAGACATAAGTCACTTCAGAGGAGCTCAAAGGAGAAAACTATATGGAAGACGTTTTTGAAAAAAAGGCAGAATGGGCCAAAAAGATAGTAGATGACACAAAGCAAGGAAAAAGGCAGAGTTAAAGAGAGAGACAGATTAGAGGAAGTTACAAGCACAGAACTTCCAGAAGGTGGGGTAGCTATTTGTACGGAAGACCCCCTGGTATCCCCACGGGGGAAGCGTGTGACCCATTTTTGATTACGCTGCCTCGTTGGCAGCCACACTCCGACTTTGGGGGGAAAGAGTACTTTAACCCTTTCGTCGCCAGCCATTTTTCTGCCAAAAAAAAGCCCAAACATCATAGTTAACTGGGTGAACAAAAAAATGATCTGCAATAGTACTAGAAATTCCTCTGTGACATGTCTAACATTAGTTCTATCCTTACCTCCCAACATTAAGAAAACAGGGTCTTGAAATAACAGGTCCTGATTTGATGTCTTTTAGTGACATGGGTGCTAAACCATTGTGGTGCATAAATGCGACATTGGCGGTGAAAGGGTTAAGTAAATGTGAGAGGGCGAAGTGAGAATGTTGTGCACGTGCGAGTGAATGAATTCGGAATGATGGGAATGAACTCTGAGCGATGGGAAGTGTAATTGTGGAGAGCGTGCGTGAGAAAGCTCAGTCAGGCCCCAACTCCCAACAGAGAAAGCCAGATTTTGATGTGATAGAGAATTAAGAGTAAAGCGGTCTCTTGGTCTTCGTGTGAATTGCCCTCAGCAACACTACATAAATCTTTACAATTTTTTATTTTTCCTCAGCCTTATTCATCACAATATCGGTTAGCATATTCGGCTACGAGGCGGACGTGGATCGACAGTGGCTCCCCAACCCGGACTCCAATTTCATGTCCTGGTCGTTCGGCTTCTGCATTCTCTCCGGCTTCTTCTCCATCTTCGCCGGCATGTGTCTGCTGGCCGACTATCTCCGCATCGGAGAGGATGAAAAGAGGGAGGCGAGGAACCCGGCGTACTCCGTGAAACCCAACCCCAAATACTAACAGAGCTGCTGAATGAATGGTTGGCGTGTGTGTGTGATGGTGAATGTTTGAGAGAATGAACCGATGCGAATCTACTGACGCAGTTTGGTTGGTACATATCATTTACTGTGGTGGAAATGTTTTGTGTCGATAATAAAATGATTATGCATACTGTACTTTGATAATAAATAACATATCATTCAAGGCGCAATGTGGCAGATACGTACATATCATTTTTGTATTTCAAATATTTCGTGTCGATAATAAAATGATCTATTTCAGTTGATGCACTATTGGCTGATACATATTATTGTATTTCAAATTGTCCTTGTTGCAAATATAATACATATCGTTTTTGAGGTCTTTGTCAGTTATGGTGAGACTTGCTCAAGGAACAACCTGTTTTGCACGAAATAATTTTTTGGATGTGCCTGACCTTGCTTAAAATTGAAGGGAAAAACCCATCTAATGTTATCGTATCAAAGTTTTGGTTGTGAAAAGTGTTTGTTTTCAAATAGTTACCTGAATATGTCGGAATCATGCTTGATTAGTCTGCAGGACAGCAGCTATAAGTGTTTACCATAGTGCGCAACAGAATACTGAAAGGCTTTGTCTGAAAAGTTAAAAATGGTTATGTTTTTGAAAAAAGGCGATTCCTCAAGAGATGCTCGTGAGTGAGCAGAACTTCAGATTGTCAGGAGGCCGGGTCGATGACCCGTATTGACCCCTCATTTTGTGCGGCCATGAGTCGTATGACCCATGGAGACACATTACCGGTAATGGCCCATTCTTTTGGAAATTGACCCCTCATTTTGTGCAGCCAGGAGTCGTATGACCCATGGAGACACATTACCGGTAATGGCCCATTCTTTTGGAAATTGACCCCTCATTTTGTGCAGCCAGGAGTCGTATGACCCATGGAGACACATTACCGGTAATGGCCCATTCTTTTGGAAATTGACCCCTCATTTTGTGCAGCCAGGAGTCGTATGACCCATGGAGCCCGCACTGAAATCAGTACTATAGTGACACATTACCGGTAATGGCCCATTCTTTTGGAAATTGACCCCTCATTTTGTGCAGCCAGGAGTCGTATGACCCATGGAGACACATTTCCGGTAATGGCCCATTCTTTTGGAAATTGACCCCTCATTTTCAATAGTCTGGGTCCATGTGACCCACAATGTTTGAATAAACCAACCTGAAGCTCTCTGAATCATATAGTAAAAAGCCAAGTGTCCGTCTGTGTGTGTGTATGTCTGAAACACGAAACGGGCCTTATAACTCCGCCGTTTTTCGACCGATTCGCTTCAAATTTGCTGTCAGCCCTAATGACTATAATTCTTGAAACCTGAATTCCGGTAATTTGATTTCGATAGGGAGTCTTCCTGAATTTAATCGCAAATGAAGGCACGTGAAATCCAGTTTGTGGGTTTGAAACAAACAAACAAAAGACCACCAGGCAATGGTTTGGGTCCCCACATGTATTCGTTTCTTTTGCTTGTGAGCTCTCTTGATTGCTCAGTTGATCGATCATAGCGAGTGTAAGAAAAAAAAGTGAAAACAAAATTAATGTCGTAACTTGAGCAAGAAACTTGCCTGCTCTGATTAAAGGCCTTTATAACTGTCTTGTTGAATAGTGGTATGAATTATCAGAATGAGAGGACTCTTTAGACTGAAACAATGTTTGTACGTAAGAATTAAAATGAGTATGAGTTTGGCTGTATCTGACTATTGGACGGAAAAAAAAGATGATTGAATAATTAGTTTGTTTGATCTCTTTCAGTTTAGCTGAGCGAGATGATTAATATGCATGTACTATTACTATGCTTTCCTCCAAAATTGGAATGTGTTAGCTGAATGCAGTGAGGAGACCAGTGAAAAATGAACGGGCATACTTAACCCGTTATGGCCATATGGCCTGGCAGGGTTCATAGGGGCCTTACCAGTCCTTATAAGTCTAGACCAATTGAAATCTCCAAGTAAGGCCTTACAAGTGCTTACATTCACTTCAAGGTCCTTACAAGTCCTGACAGCTGCCCAAAACTGCCCTGAGCAGCAAGACCATACTCAAAATAGATCGCAGAAGCAGCACTTTTACACTTGAGAAACATCGCTCAGCACCTACTCCACCTTACCCCCCTCCCCCACCTTACCGTTTCAACTGACCGCTTAGCGGACGAACGATGCACCGCGAGTTGTCAAGAGAAATTAAATCTCGTTCTTTATATCCTGGTGTCGTTTTGCGAGAAAACGTGTATATCTGTGTCAGCCATAGTTGTTGTATCTGCTTAGACATTGTTCACAATGCTGGGACAGTGTTCCTTTCAAGATCGTTGGCTAAAAGATGGAGATTATCCTTAGGCCTACAGGTCCTTACAAGTTCCTTACTTGGGGATAGCTGAAAGCCCTGGGAAAGCAGAAAAAGATTACGGTAAAACATTGAACTTGGTAGACATCGGGGATTTTGCTGTGGACCAATCTAATTTCTAAATCAAAGATTGTTTAATTAGCTACCGAAGCTATGCTGTTAACTTGTTCTGGCAGTGTGTTAGTAAAGTTTAACGTTAATACATTACAGAAATGGTTCATTTTATTCTTTTTTCTTTTTAAAGCAATAAAAAGGTGAGTAGGCTTTCAACAAAGGGAAATGACTTACTAAACGAAATTGTTGAAAATGTCTCTAGAAATTATTAGTCTTGAAGTTTTTGTTTTTATATGACGAGCTGTCGTTTGAGTTAATGACATTGTGTAATCAGATGTTGAGAGAGAGAGAAAATGTTTGCAACAGTTTTCAAAGTTCTGGTATAATCATTGAATAACAGATCTACGCTATTATTTTTTATTTTATTGCAAGCTTTAGCCGAGACAGTTGTATAAATTTGAACATCGTAATCTGTTAAATGCGGAGTGCTGTTTACACAAGGATTGAAGTTTGAATATGTGCTATTCATCTCATTGAGTCATGTCATTAAGCTTTGCGAAAGTGACTCGGTTGCATGTGCACGGGCAATTGTGTAGTATATTTTCGTTGCATACTATGACAATAAAACAACTGACTGACTGTGACTTACAAATATGCACAGTCACATGCACACTTACAAACAGTTTCACACAGACACACACACACATTATTCATCTGTCTTTTGTGGGGTGTAATACTAATAGCTCCCTTTCTTGATTGCTTTGAGCGCCAAACTCTGATTCGACTGAGGATCCAAAGGTTTAAGGTTCAAAAACTATTTTGGTAAAGGGAAAATTGCATTTTGGAGTCAAGACATTGGTTCTGACTTATTTTTTCCCCCCGAAGACGGAGTATGGCTGCCCACTAGGCGGGGTAATTTAAAAACTGTCATACACGTAATGTTCACATCCCTAGTTGATGCATTTGTACCATAGTGTTCGAGTGTTTCGGCTGTTGGGATGATCCCTGGAGTCTTTTAGCCAGAGTACATCAACAATCAACAACAAACATTTTTTTATAAAAAAAATCCTTTCGCGCCACTTTCAAATCTGAGGTGCAGCGCATTTTTGAGGTTGTAAGCAGACACAATAACATGCACTGGTGTTGTGATCAGCGTTCCATCAAGAAGACGAAATTACTGTTGCTTTTTGCAGGGTTCAAGAATGATGACAATAGGGCATTTGCTGTGGGCGGTCGTAGACTAAACTACACCACCGCCCGCATGTTTTGCCCATAGTTGTGTGAACTCTGAGTTAATTCGAGACCTTCAGTGAAATTCAAGCCTTAAAAAAATTAAAAAATGGCGAGTTCTAGACACGAAATTAACCTGGGAATGGGTCTGGTTTTGGGAGGACATGCATTTTTTGGTCTCTGTGCACCCCCACCCACCCCACCCCTTTCTCACTACACCCACACATCCATTACTTGCATTCATTTTGATAGTCTCAGTGATGTACCGAAGATCGAAACGTGATAGGACAAGAGAAATCAACAGGGCAATGTCCCGGCTCTTTCAGAAATCAACAAGACAAAGCATGCCAGTGTTATAAAATTTAATGAAACATTTTGTCCTGACAAGGGAGAACACAATAGGACATTTTCGATTTTAATAGGTCAATGTCCTATGACCGGGGCCTCGGGACATCACTGTTAATTGCATAAATTAACACAAGGATTTGTTGTTGTTGCTTTCCATTTATCATGAGAATTGTGCTGGTTGAATGAAAGGCGACACATCGGGTTGTTACGATTGAATGCAGTCAAAATGAAATCTCTCCATTGGCATTATCATTCATATCATGCTTTGACATATGTTTTAAAATATGATCAGTGTGCGTGTGGGGGGGGGTGCGTGCGCATGTGTATGTGCCTGCTGCTATTTGGCATGACATGTGGCTGAGGGGTTATTGATTTGCTAATGAAGTGTTGATAATACATGTTAAAACATCTTTTCATAGCTATATGATATGTCGATTTAAGTAGATATTCAGGTTTGTGCGACTTTATGCATGTATTTTACCGTAAAAACGACTATAAGACGCACCTGTATATAAGCCGCATCCCTTAAATTGACAAAATATTAGGTATTTATTCACATATAAGCCGCATCAGTTTATAAGCCACAGAGAAAATTAAATGTGCACAAAGCAGCACAAATATAGAAATTCTCCTATCAGAACATGAGCATTTAATGTCCTCAGACACTTTAACCCTTTCAGCGCCAGCCATATTTCAGCCATAATTTTCCATTAAATTTACCTGGGTAGAGAACAAAATCCATCTGCAGTATTGGGGATTCTTCTGTGACATATAAACGAAATAATGTCTATCCTTACTTCCCAAAACTAAGACAATAGGGTATCTGGATCATAGACCCCAAGTTGATGCCTTTTAGTGACATAGGTGTTAAATCACTGTGGTGCTAAAATGCGACTTTGGCGGTGAAAGGGTTAAACATGAGATTTGAATCTATTGATTACCAAAACCAGTTTTGAATCTCAAAGAAGCAAAAATAGGCTAAAGAATGTGGCCAGAAACAGATTTAATCATACTGATAAATGTATAATGTGAAAACAAACCCACAAATAAGCCGCATCAGTCTATAAGCCGCATGGGCCAAAGTTGAAGGGAAAAGTAGCGGCTTATAGTCCGCATTTTACGGTAAACACCATGCTTTGTTAAAACTAAGTCTTTTAAGTTTAAGAAATGCATCTGCCTTTTTGTGCGTTACAAAAAAGGCTTTGCTTCTTTGTGTTTGGTTTCAAACTAACAAAAATAATTTAAAAATCGTACTATAAATGATTTGTTTCAGTGTACATTTATATTAACACCTATCAGGCATGTTACAAATCAAAAGTGCCTTTGCATGTAACTAAGAAACTTGGGAAAAGTAGCTACCTACTATACTTATTAATACTTTGATTATATACCTACACAAAAAAGGGGAAATTATCCATCATGTTGATAGTTTAGAAAATATAATTTTCTTCGTGAATGTATATAATGTGTAGATTGTTTTTGTAAACTTGTTCTGTTGTTGTTGGCTTACCCTAGCTAAAAGACTCCAGGGATCATCCCAACAGCGGAAGCACTTGAACACTGTGGTACAAGTGCGTCAGCTACGGATGAGTACATGACGTCTGTGGCCGTCTTTTTATTACCCACACATCTGTCTTTGGGGGAACTTCTTGTTCTTATTTAGCTTATTCTGGATATAAATGAAGTATGCAGAGAGAAAGAGTGTACATACCGATTGTAATCATATTCTTTTTTTGTGTTGAATTTATTTTTGCTTGTAAAAAATAAAAATTAGATTTGAGAAACAGTAGTATCATTTTGGATAGCTGAAAATGAAACTGCCTTGGATATTTTTCATATTATTTTTTTTCTTTTCAGGTTTGCTTGTCTTCTAAATACATAATGCTTAAATGTAATTTTTGTTTTCCCCGAAAGAAAGATTAAGCTTTTTTTTGGTATTAACTAAGTTTGTTAATATAAAGGCAATAGTAAAAAAAACTTTAAGGGCAAAGGATAACTTGAAATGTCTTGGAGAAAAGCTCCTGAATTGTATGCCTAAATGGAAGATGTCTCAAGCATTTTTCACCCGTTAGGTCCATGGCAAAGATTTACTATGAGTGTCAATAAAATTGTTCAATCAAGGTTTTGTTGTTTTAACATAACATTCATTTGACAGTGCTTTCAGTCTTTATTGCTGAATGGGTGTAGGGATGGGGTGTGTAATGTAAAACGTCTCTGCTATATTTGAAGAAACTAGATTACATGACATTTTTTTCAGTACTGTGTCATGGTAAACTTGAGATGGTTTTCTGAACTGAAATGGAATTATCTTCCATAGTTTCTCCCCCCCCCCTCCTTGTATTGCTTAGTGGCAATGGGTGGAGGGATGGGGTGTGTAATGTAAAAAGATTGTGCTCTATTTGAAGAAACTAGATTACGTGAATTTAGTTTTAGTACTCAGTGTCATGGTATTGGTAAACTTGAGATGGTTTTCTAAACTGTAATGGAATTACCTTCCATACTCACCCCCCCCCCCCCCCCCCTCCCCCTTCTTGCTTAATGGGAATGGGTGGAGGGATGGGGTGTGTAATGTGCTCTATTTGAAGAAACTAGATTACGTGAATTTCTTTTTAGTACTGTCATGGTAAACTATCTTCCATAGTTTTTTGTTCCCCCATCCCAAGGTTTACAAAGTCCTAAGATGTTTTGCTGAATTGTTTGTTTGCAATGGAATGAAAATCCGTTTAACGTCCTCCGGTCTGGAACAGACACATGTGGGACATTGGTGGATACTGAAGATGGTGGGAACGATCCGGGAGGCAATGCCCGGAGGCAGTGCAACACCAGGAACATCCCAAATTTATAATACAAATATTGATATGTTTAAAACCTGTAAGCCAATTTGTATGCAATTATTATAGTAAGAAAATTAGGTTTTTTTAATTGAAGTTGTTTTGATTTCTTTAAAATAAAACAAAAACGTTCTGACGCTCGTTCTGATTTTGCAAGCTTTAAGTGATGTCTTGATATCAGTAAAATGCAATTTGCGATATTGGCTGACTCTCTGTGACATTGCTGTTACAATTGTTTTTCCTGGAAGTTTTGACTGGAAAAAAAAGCTTTCCTACTCAATGTACATTTCTATCATATAATCCTTTTAGAGAATAAGAAAATATTTACTCAGTATACATAGTTCGTTATCCAAAATGCCTCGTATATGATGTACTCCTTCCCCACCCCACCCCACCCCTGTAAATTTTGAAACCAACATATCTATTACTTGATAAGTGAAACTTTGATTTCTGAATATTTCATGAATTTATTTTGCAAACTAATTCAGAGTTAAATTTTTTTGTTTTCTTTTTCATGTGAAAATAAGGGATGAATGACTGAACAGATCACAGGACTCTTCATTTCATCTTTATCATCAGTTTACTGTAAATAGTTGAATATTGACTTCTCATTGCAGAAAATTCATCTGATGCTTTTCCCAAGGTTGTGAGAGAAATTTGTTTTTTTGTATTTGGTACTTTATAGTCACAGAAGCGTCTCTGAGAAATTTGGCTTGCTCCTTCCTACCTGGAGAGCGCGTTGCAGCCAGAGGCGCGTCACCCTTTTTTTTTTTTGCATGCAATTTTTTTGTGACTGATGAGGAAGGATGACTGGTGGGGTAAATTTTGACCAAAATGACAACTTTTTCGTTGCCACTGGTTTAACATGTGCTAAGTGCATGAGCACATGGGACCTCGGTTTATCGTCTCATCCGAAAGACTCCACGTTCAGACCATAAGGCCTAGTGCAGAGTGAGAGGGAAAAAAAACACCTGTGCCCAGGTTCGAACTCGGGTTTTTATTGTATACGAGGCGAACGCGTTACCTCTGTGCTTAGAAGTGTACGTCTGTTGAGCTATATAACATTATTATGCATTCCAGTTAGTCATTGCTTCGATTCGTTCTCTGTTATTCACATTTTTTTTAATAAGGAAAATCTTGTTGGTCCAATTAAATGGAATTTTCTATTACTTTTTTTTGTCTCTGAGTATGCATCAATACTTGTAATGTGTGTGTGTGTGTGCATGCGCGAGTTTAATACCCAACTATTAACATGTGCATGGGTGCTACTCTTTTAGTTTTACACAGATTTCATTTTTTTAAATTTTACCAGAAACTGAACTTCATTTTTTAAAAAAATCTTCAACAAAAAAAGTCATCCACAAGCGATTTTTTTGCGTTTTGAACTTGGTTGTTCTATCCTGGAAGTCTCTCTCGGGTTAGCTTGAAAACCGCATGGTGATGCCGTATTGTTTTCAAAAGGCAATGTAATCATTTTATAAGGCTTATCGGACTCAAACTTATCTCTGTCCATCATTGTAACTGTCTATCTGTCTCGTTACCTCTCCATGGATGTAACTCCCCCAAAATGAAAAAAACCTGAAAGGCATGGCCCCAGCAGGGTACAGGGGCAGAGCCCTGTCGGACGATTCGGGGGGGGGGGGGGGGCAACATAAGAGAGAGAAAGAAAACAAAACAGACAGACAGTTAAAATGATAGACAGAGACAGTTTGAGTCTAAGCCTTGTAAAATTCTTTCATTGCCTTTGTAAACTTCCAAGGTAGAACAACCAAGTTCAAAACGCCCCAAATCGCTTGTGGTCAAATTGCTTGTGGTCAAATTGCTTGTGGTCAAATTGCTTGTTTTTTAATGAATTAAAAAAACTGAAGTTCAGTTTCTGGTCAAATTAAAAACACTGAAATCAGTGTAAAACTGAAAGAGTAGCACCCACGTCTCTCTCTCTCTCTTGCGATGCCCCCCTTGAATCGTCCAACAGGATCTGCCCGTGGCGGCCCCTGGACCCCTGTCTCAGGTGTTTTTTTTATCATTCTGGGGAGTTGCACCAATACATGTGTGTAGTATGAAAGAGAGACGCGAAAATGGTGTTTTACGTCCTCTTGGTCTGAATCAGACACATATGGGACATTTGTAAATACAAATATGGTGGGAACAATACTGGAGGCAATGCCCGGAGGCAGTATGAAACCAGTAAAGTCACGATGTTTTTTTTTATTAATACAGATAGGTGTAGCGGTAACCACGCCTCGGTTAAACCTCATCGGCTATGGCACCGCCACATTATGCATAAAGAGAGCGAGAAAATAGAAGAGAGATAGAGCATTTGAGTGTGTGTGTGTGTAATGGGAAAGGACTGTAGAAGTTAGAACTAGAAGAAACATTTAAACATCATGCTTGTATACTCCGTTCTGTACATGTTTATTTATGAAATGTACAACGATCATCATAACAATTTAGCATATACAGTGGAACCTCCCTTTTAACCCTTTCACCGCCAGGCATATTTCAGACAAAAATGTCCATTAAATTTATCTGGGTAGAGAACAAAATCCATCTGCAGTATTGGGGATTCCTCTGACATAATATAAAATAAGGTCTATCCTGCTTACTTCTCAAAACTAAGACAACAGGGTCTTTGGATAATAGACCCCAATTTGATGCCTTTTAGTGACATAGGTGTTAAATCACTGTGGTGCTCAAATGTGACTTTGGCTTTACATCCCATGATGACAAATGATCAAGACTTTTGTCATAGCATCTTATAGTCCAGTTTTTACGGTACACATACTTCTAAGGTCAAAACTGAAAAGAAAACACAGGGTGCTACTTTTCTTATAATTCGTGGTCGAAATGTGGGGGGGTTGGACAATTTTCGGGTAAAATCAGGTCTACTGAAAACTGGACACCTTTCATACACATAAGTTATTAAAAACTTTCAATTAATCTTGCCTGATGGACACCTTTCATACACTTAAGTTATTAAAAACTTTCAATTAATCTTGCCTGATACTGCAACCTATTTAGTATCAGAGTCATGTCAAATGGTAAGGAAATATAATTTAGTCAATAGGAAAATTGCTGCCGTATTGACACATATTTCCATAAATTTTATTGTTCAAATTCCTGTAGAAAGAAACTCAACGATGAAATCATTCTAGTTTTTTTGATAATAGATGAAATAATGTATATTCTCCATACTAAACACACAAAAACAGTATGTCACCGTGCTTTTTACTGAACACTATACACATTTTCAACCCCACCCCTATTTTTCCACGGGACTCATGTCAAGAGTTATATCCCTTAATACTTTTTTGTTGAGTTTTATGAGATTTGTTCTTTTAGTAACGCAGTTTTAGTCCTAAGAAATGAATGGGGTTTTTTATTCATATTTTTTAGAGATGTTTGTTTTGTCAATGCACATTGTGAATAAACACACAGAAAACAGCTGCAATAAGTAAAATTAAACTCAACATCGAACAATGTTTCTAAGAGCAGCATCACATCGAATGAATATGTTTAAAATAATCCTTATACTGTATTCTAAAAATACAAACATTTTAGCGATATACTTTTCACAAATATAAATAAACTTGTATATTTTTCTTGCACCACTGGGAGTCCGCCAGATTATGCTAGCACGATCAATCACAGGGAGAGTAGGCCATTTCATTCACAATTTCGTCATTTCATTCTTACGTCATCTTATCCATGCTTCATTCATTCACTGAAACCCTTTAGTACAGGAGCTATGGAGAAAGAGTTGTGTTTCTTACGACACAGTCAGCCACTAGGGGAAAATTAGTGCCACCTGTATCCCGCTTATCCCATTAAGACCTTGAAAAATCATCCAATGTAATGTCTTATGTGGGAGGGAGTTGCATAAGGGAGGTAATTTAATACAACTTTACAAAGGGCAATATCTCAGAGAAGAAGGAGGGAGTCTTATAAAGGGGGGGGGGGGGGGGTGTCTTATAAGGGAAGTTCCACTGTATATACTAATTACTATCTCATTCATAAAATTAATCAGCTGCTTAGAGAATGAAAGTTAAAGCTCCATTTAATATGTACATTTGTTAGATATATTCAGTTGCCGAATTGGATTGTTTTTAAATGAATTTAAATGCTTCTTGGAAGACAAAACCAAGCTTATGAACAAATGCAACAAATACTTGTAGCGATGCCATAGCCGATGAGGTTTAACCGAGGCGTGGTTACCGCTACACCTATCTGTATTAATTAAAAAAATCGGGACTTTACTGGTTTTGTACTGCCTCCGGGCATTGCCTCCAGTATTGTTCCCACCATATTTGTATTTACAAATGTCCCATATGTGTGATTCAGACCAAGAGGACGTAAAATACCATTTTCGTCGGCCAAGCTTATGAACTTTAAATCTCCTTTGGAAAAAAAAAAATGTTTTAAAATAAATTTAAATGCTAGAAAAACCCAAACCAATTTACCATAACTTTTTTTTTTTAATATACGCAGGTACATTTTTTCTTAAACAAGAACACTATAAGAACTAAAAAGTCAAGATCATCATGCTTTTGTTCTGACTCAAGAGTCAATGAAAAGAAAAAGGAAAAAAAGAAAAATACATACTTTGAACATTTTAAAGACCATTATTTAAATTTTTCAGTTTCTCTAACACAAATTATAGTAATCAAAGCATTTTTTTTTTTAAAGGTAGCTTACCTATTACTATATATATAAAGTTTATTTAAGAACAAACGATATCAAGAACATTTGACATGACAAAAAAAAAAACACCATTCATCCTAAAACTTTTGTACAAATAGTTCCCCCACCTTCTGGAAGTTCTGTGCTTGTAACTTCCTCCAATCTGTCACTCTCTTTGACATTTCCTTTTCTATTTTCTTAGTGTCATCTACGTTCTTTCTCCCTAACCAGTCCGTTCTCCTTTTTTTCAATAAATTCTTAAGATTTTTTCCAGCCAGACGGAAATGCTGGGCCTATTTCTTAATTAGGTGCATAACAGCAGCATGATGCATCTGCGCTCATAATTGACAGGAAACTGAGTGATCGACGAAGAAGAAAAAGAAGATGAACACCTTTAAGGCAACCACATGGGTGCTCCTGCTTTCAGGATGTCCTGAAGTTCAGGATTTTTTTTTTATTGCCTGGAGCCGGCGTCGCCGGATTATGAGAATTTGAGAAGATGCATTTTGCTGGTTATAGAGGCCATGCAGTTTAACCAGAAGTGAAAGTGCAACAAGAGCCTGTCAATTACATTGGAAACTGTTGTTTCCCTTCAGCTTCCAGGGGACATTGCCCCCTGGAATCCCCAGGAGGGGCACTGTCCCTGCACTCCGCCGGGGCCTGGCCGGCCCCTGGACCCCTGCCTTGCAGGATTTTTGAAATTTCCCAGGAGCACCCATGCAACCAAAATTGCGTACCTGAGATATTCATGGCCTACAGCAATCCTGTGTTTAACCCCTTGACTGCCACCAACGTATCACGTACTGACTTGACATCACTGATGAAGTCATCAAATGAGGAATAATCCTGATATGCTGGCTTTTGCTCTAACGCAGTCAAGAGAATAATATCCCCAGACCATTTTGCCAGACTGGCTCTATCAGTTGTCTTTTTCAAGTCATGATTTGCCCAATACTTTTCCTTGAATTTTCTCTGGCAGTCAATGAAAAAAATGAAATGCACAAATATTTTGAAACTCGATCTGGAATGAGAAGTTATGCACATCCCTATACACCATTTCTGAACAATGAGACAGAAGTCCTGGGGGAGGGGGGGAGGGGGGGTAACAAGGGTGAAAGTAGCTCGGGGAATGCTCCTGAAATCAGGAATGAAAAAGCTGACAAGTCATCAGGGTGAAACACTGGGAGTCGCTGTCAGTGTGCGTCGACGCCAGGAATCGCATATTTCAGGCCACTTTTTTTATTTAAAAATATTACTAGCAAGTAATGAATCAAGATAGAAACAAACAATACTTTGCAACAAAAAAAAGCATAAGTCTACGTTGGTTTCAAATGCCAGAAGTGGTTGATGTCAACGTACCGACTACAGATAAAGAAATAAAATGCCGGTAAAGGTAAAGATGTGCCACCCCCCCTGCATTTCTCGGTTAATTGTATGTTTCCGTGTTTGCCTTACTCACCATACATAAAGCTGTATTTAAGGAACATTTTTAGCTAATAACCTTTTTGGAATACTAACCCTATCCCTAACCCTAAACCTAACACCCCCCCCCCCCACACACACTATGTACTGCAGTACACTGCGATTTGGCACAGTTGTGGTTCGTTGCGTTTTTATAGGGGGGGGTGGGGGGGGGGGGGGGGGGGGGGGGGTTGGGGGGGGGGGGGGGGGGTATAGGTCTTATAGGGGGGGGGGGGGGGGGGGGGGGTAGGGTTAGGGCCACATAACTAGGGTAGTGTGCTCACTCGTCTCTTTTGTGTAAAACACACACTCGGTAAAGTACCCAAAACAGAATTTAAGATTTGCCGCCATTTTCTTTATGTAGGAACACAGCTGTTGCTAAGTAAGTGACTCGATGAAACTCGCTAAAATAAGGCCCAATAAATGGCTACAAGACACGGTCTAAGGGAAGCAATCGAAGCATAAATGAGTGTACTTTGACTTTCAACAGTAAGCTCCCTTGAATAGCGTTATTTGGTTTAAATAGGTTTTTATTCATCAACAACATAATACAATTTATACAAAGATGAATAATGGCATCAACAAGCTTGAAGCTTACCTACTTTTACCATCGCAATGTACATAATATGGCAGCTGGCAATTTGTGTGGGTGCTAAAAAAATATATAAAAATCAGAAATTCAGACGGCAGTTGTCTGCTGTCATGACCTGAACAGAGGCTGACGGTGACTGCAGATGTTTGCCGTCATGACCTGAACAGAGACTCACGGTGACTGCAGATGTTTGCCGTCATGACTCCAATGAGTTGAAGATCTTTTAATCAAAAGTGGTGTGTGCTGGCATATAGACAGCAGACAACAATTTTGGCGATAGACATGCTGTACTATCCCTCTATCCCTCTCCCCACATCACACACATTGACAATCACGCATACATTATTCAGTTATCCTCTGAAGCCGGAGTGTGGCTGCCCACGTGGCGGGGTAATCAAAAACGGTCACACACGGTTCTCATCCCTAGCATCACCAATGCTAAAACAGTCAGAACAGATTTGTAAAATCATCATTTATAAAGTAATATTATATCTATTACTAAACGAGGCTACAAATCTGAAATGTGTTAAATAATGAATGTTACTTTACAAGGTTTATGCATCAAAGTGAAAGCAATCCAAATTGTTCATTATTATGCAGTAAATGTTCTTGCGCATCACAGTTGAATATAGGAATGTCTCTCTCTCTCTCACACACACACACAAAACACACACACCACATACGCAAGTTCTCTGGCACTTGTACATCAATGCATACATTTCATAGAATGAATGAAAAATCTCAGTGAATAGATGAGCCCTTAATCTGAAGGACTGAAAAGTTGGTGCATTTGAAATGCTGAATAATGTGCTTTGATGAAGCTTTTCTGTGTCCAATGTCTCTGTGAACCTCGGAAACAAACTCGGTTAACATATATACAGACAAACCCCTATTTTACGACCCTCTGTTAAGTGACCACCTCTCATTTGGGACCAGATTTGTTGGCACGGATGCATTTTACTATGTAAACGACCTCTCTTAAATGACTTCCTCTAAAACGCGACTTACGACCGCCATTTTGTTGGTTTTTACGACCGTTGTCTGCATAGACTTCGAGCAAAGGGAAACAACCACGGTCAAGGGCCTGAAAGCGAAGTCGCTTCCCTTGTTGTAGAAAAGATGGCGGAAAGCGTAGGAAAAGCACGAAAACCACTGACTTTGAAAAAGAAAACCACTGACTTTGGACGAGAGTGGAGGTGATTAACAGAAGTCGGCGAAGTGAAACTGTAATACATCGATTGCACAATCCTATGGAGTTGGAAAGACCCAAATCCAGTTTTAATATGTCATTGTATGTGTGCATGAAGAAGAGAGTATGAACTGTGCTGAACTTTTTCTTTCTACGGCTGCCAGTGAAAACCTCCGTCATACGACCCCTCCAATTTATGACCGATTTTCTGGACATTTTGGAAGTCTTAAAATAGAGGTTTGTCTGTATAACTTTATGAATCGCTCTGTGTTCTCCCATTGGGAGAAAAAGAAAATCAGCACATTTGATTCATTTTGTTATTTTCAGAACAGAGAACAATTCGTACAGTTAATGTTAACCGAGTTTGTTTCTTAGGTTCACAAATACAGACATTGGTCACAGAAACGCTTCATCAAAGCACATTGTATATTCTTCTCTTCACTAAGGATCCTACCACCACCAACAAGGTCAGTGCCTCTATATACTGTGGATTCCTGATAACTCAAAAATACTGGATAACTCACAATAATTTTGTGGTCCCACTTTAATAATCCTTATGTTTTAACCCTTTCACCGCCAGCCATATTTCAGTCACAAGTTTCCATTAAGTTTACCTGGGTAGAGAACAAAATCCATCTGCAGTATTGGGAATTTGTCTGTGACAAATATAAAATTAGGTCTATCCTGACTTCCCAAAACTAACACAATAGGGTCTTTGGATAGTAGACCCCAATTTGATGCCTTTTAGTGACGTATGTGTTAAATCACTGTGGTGCTAAAATGCGACTTCGGCGGTGAAAGGGTTAGTCTTTATCTAAAAATACTGGCTATCTCAAAGTAAAATTTCAGTCCCTTCAATTTTGAGTTAAGCGATTTTTACTGTATATATATTTTTTACTTACATTATCCTCCTTTCGTATTTGATTAATGGCCTTCACATAGCCTACGACTGGAAATTTGAATCAGTGCTTTAGGCGGATTTATTGCCCTTTCACGTTGGGGGCGCAACAGAAGGCATTTTGTCAGTGAGAGCAACACGCTCTCTCTCTGCTCTCCGTATCTGTCTTACACACGCGAGCGGCAAAAATAGGTTATGCCTTCTGTTTGAAAAAGGGGAAATTAAAAATAAGGCACTAGAGTCATCTAACATCGGGACACCAGAGGAGCCACTCAGTAGCGCTGCCTTGACTGCGAATCAGAACGACGCGAGTTTTGTCGAGATGGACTCCTCCCTCTGCTGGAGCGCCTACCGTACAAAGTGGACTCTTCCGGTCGCGAGTGAGACTCTGAGGGTCGCCCACCGCGTTGCGACGATGGTGGCGAGGCATCACCGTGTCTGCGATGAGACCTCGCCTCATAGTCACGCGGTTCAGAATGCCGCGGGTTTTGTCGAGAATGTCTGGAATGTCTGTCGTGTGACCTAGCATCATCGTCGTCGTCACTGTCGTCGTAATGATGGGAACGAGGCTCCGATCGGTGGTGGTCGCTATGTCGTGACGAACGTTCTCTGCTTCTGTCGTGGGGTCTGGGTACGTCCTTGTACTCGGGCGGGGCTTCCGTGTGGCGCGAGCCGTGTCGAGACCGACGTTCTGAATTGGATTTTGAACGTCTGCCGTGGGGTTTTGTTTCAACGTCGTCTGGCTGATCGTACGAAGCTTCTGAATCAGAGTAATTGCCTTTCTCACGAGAAGAACGTCCAATGTTATTCCTGTCCCTGTCCTGCGATTTCGCTTCACCATTACTATACTGCGGCTTAGATTTACGCCCCTTTTGACGCGCAGAACGTCCAGAAGTCGAATCCCCGTCGTGCGACTTTTTTTCATAATCTTCCGACTCTGACTCTGAATAATGACCGCTTTGAGGCGGCAGAGACACTGCGTTAGCAGAAGTTTTACCGTAGTTCGCCTTTCTTTCGTCCTGCGAAAAATCAGGCTGAGGCGGCGAAAAACCGGCGTTTTGATGATGGGATGGAGGTGGGGCAACTTTGGTGTCTCTGTCGTAGGATTTTACGGCCAAGTCGTACTGAGGAGGCGGAGCGGTGTAGCGAGCACTACGGCGTGATGAAGTGTCCACGTTTCTCTCATACGTCCTGTTCTCCATCCGCAGCATAATGAAGTGGGTGATTTGACACATGGCCGACACCAGGATCAAGATGGCCGCCAGGATGCAGAAGCCGAACGCCCATGACAGGAAGTTGGTGTCGCGCTTGGGTAACCAGTTCCTGTTCGCGTTCGCCTGCACTCCGAACATGGTGGCCGATATGAACAGGAACAACGCTGGAAAAGGAAAAACATAAATTTGTACATGTAACAAGTTTTAAAAATGCATAGTACAGAGTAACCTCCCTTTTAAGACCTTAAACATTCATCCACAAATTAATAAGGTCTTCTTAAATGGGAGGGAGTTGGATGAGGGAGGTAATTTTAACACTTACAAACAGGGGCAATGTCTCAGAGAAGCTGAAGAAAAACCTGTTTAACGTCCTCCGGTCTAAAACAGACACACATGGGACATTAGTAAATATAAAGATGGTGGGAACGAGCCTAGAGGCAATGCCTGTAGGCAGTGCAACACCGGGAAAGTCCCTAATTTTTAACAATACAGATATTATTAATAAAGAGAAGCAGGTCTTAATTGGGAGTTTTATAACAGGGGGGGGGGGGGGGGGGGGGGGGGGGGTTTGTCTTATAAGGGTCAGGGAGGTTCCATTGTAGAGCAAAAAAGACGTGCCAAAAGATTTGATCGATCGTAGCTTTCCATCTCTTTCTGCTGTCTGTCTCTCTGTCACTCACACACACACACACGCACTGCATTTGCGGCGATGCGCTCTCCAGGTGGGAGCAACCCGAATTTCACAGAGATATATAAATCTGTGACAAGAATAAGCCAAAATACCAAATAATACTGACTATAGTTGTTTTGCACAATTAGTGTCGCATGCTATATTAATTCTTCTAGCGCCAAGTATTTCTTGACGTTCTTGGTTGTCCGTTGCATCTCAACCAACAAGAGGGAAGTAACTATTTTTTCGAGCGCACACGCATTGCTTTAATGGCAGAAACAAAAGCTCTAAAAACAGACAAAGACATGGCAGGGTGCTTGGCAGTGAATGTCTTGGCATTTGGTGGGAATGTAGAGCGATGTCTTTGGCGAATATATTCGCCCATGATGCTAGAAAAGTTGATGAAAAAAGTATCACCAACAGAAATGTCTCTTAAAAAAACGCACATGTAAATATGAAATTAATGCTTTTTGTCCTTTGCCCCAGTTTTACACGCGTTTGTCGCGGTTTTTTTCTCTCAGTGTCCCCAAATCTTTGTTCCAAGGATATTTCCTGAACTGTTTGACAGAATCGCTTCAAATTTTGTGTGGTGGTGCGACACAAAGTGACAAAGAGTGGACGGCATCAGGGCGTAAATTATCGCTACCTTGACCTTGACGCATGGCCTTGTTGCTTATTTTTTAGTTAACTAGTTGCCTGACTGAGAGGTATGTGGGTGTTTGGGTGTTTAAGTGTGTGTGTGCGCTTGCATGCATGTACCTCTGTGTAAAATGAGAGTGGAAAAGAAAAACTTTGGGGGGCAGGGGGTAGAATTGGCTTTTTTGTTGTTGTAGTTGAAATATTTCTTTTCAATATCTACTTTCAGTACCTCAAATGAAGCACAGAATGGCAGAGTACCGTTATCAGGAATCTTTCTTGAGAAACACCAACAACAAATATGTAAACAGTCATGAAAATAATTTTAGTTTGCGGTAGTTTTGCGTTAGTTGCTTTATGTTTGATTGCTTCTATACCTGAAAGTGTCCCCCCCCCCCCCCCCCCCACCCCCCCCCCCACCCGTGGGAATATACAGGGGACTCTTTTGCATAAAATAGTTTCCTCACCTTCTGGAAGTTCTGTGCTTGTAACTTCCTCTAATCTGTCATTCTTTTTTACTCTGCCTTTTCCCTTTGCTTACTGTCATCTGCTATCTTTCTGCCTTACTGGTCCATTCTCCTGCCTTTTTTTCAAGAAACGCTTTCAAAAAAATGATTTCCTCCAGCCGAAGTCGGACTTGCTGGGCCTAAGTATTTCTTAGTTAGGCGCATAACAGCAGCATGACGCATCTGCACTCATAACTGACAGGAAACTAAGCAATCAAAGAAAAAGAAGAAGAAGATACCTGAGTCTTTTGGATGAGACGATAAACCGAGGTCCTGTGTGCCCATGCACTTAGCACACGTTAAACCCAGTGGCAACGAAAAAGCTGTCATTTGGTCAAAATTTACCCCCCTCACTTCCTTCCTCATCAGTCACACAAAAATCGCATGCAAAAAAAATAATAAAAAAAAAATTGGGTGGCACGCCTCTGGCTGCGACACGCTCTCTAGGTGGGAGCAGCCCGAATTTCACAGAGACACCACTGTGACTGTGACTATGAATCTATGATGTACCTAACCTAACCTGATATGAAGCAGAGAACGGCAGAGGTGAGGACCATGTATTGCTCCAATCGCCCGGGGCAGCAGCGGATGAAGACGACGATGTTCAGGAAGATGCAGCCCACCGTCTGCACTGTTGCCAGAGTGACCATCGCCTGAATCGCCCGGAACCAGGCTGCAACGAAAATCACCGGTGTACTGATTTCAGAGGCGGATCAGGGGAGGTGGAGGGGGGTTCCAGACCCCTCTCCCATAAAATTAAAAAAAAGAAGAGAAAATAAAATAAAATCCATGACTACCACGCCGCCACTTTGATTTCATGTAAATTCCATGATATACTTTTATCTTTTTCCCCCCCAGGAGAGGCCTTCATTGTATCTTTTACATTCAAATTATCAGCTTCTGGGGGCTTTGCCTCCCAGACCTCCCAAGGAGGGGGTGGGGTGGGGTTCCAATTGCTTGGTCAAGAGGTCTTGGGGGCTACTCTCTCCCCCCCCCCCCCCCCCCCCCGCCCCCTTTTCCTCCTAAGCAGACAATAATCTGAATAAAAAAGATGCATTGGAGGCTTTGAATTACTGGGAGATTCCAAGATGTGAATTCATGATGCTTATTTTTCTTAACATTTATATATATAAACTCTAACATTGGGGTACAATTGACATATATATATATGACTCTGAGGTACATGAAATCAAATGTGTTGTCGTAGTAGTCATCATGGATTGCCCCCTCCCTCCAGTTTCTTTGGGGAAGGGGCAGGGTCTGGCACCCCTGTAACACCCCCCCCCCCCCCCCCCCCCCCCCCTCTGTTTGTTGATGTGTTCTTTCGTTCTTTAATTTAATGTATATCATTATCCACCTTACAGTGATCTTGGACAGTGGATGTGTGTGTGCGCATGATGTGTATTGTGTATGTGTGTACTGTATATGTGTGTGCATAATTATATACGCGCATATGTGTCTTTGCGTGTGTGTGTATGTCCATACTGCATGTGTGTGTCGCATGAAAAAAGGTAGCTCGTAAAAATAAGTAGCTCACTACTGTGAGAGTCTGTATTTGCGACAACCACAAATTTCACTTTTTCTGTACTTTAACCATTTACCTAACCCTAACCCTATCCCTAGAAAAAAGTGAAATTTGTGGTTCATGCTCAATGTCGCAAATACACACTGTCATAGGTAGCGAGCTACTTATTTTTACGAGCTACCTTTTTTCATTGCGACAGTGTGTGTGTGTGTGTGTGTGTGTGTGTGTGTGTTTCTGTGCAGTACCATGATTTCTCGCAAAACCTAGGAATGGAATCGGTCCCCCCCCCCCCCCCTCTCTCTCTCTCTCTCTCTCTCTCACACACACACATACACAGTGACACACACACACCAACTTACGCGGAAAGAAATGATCATAAAGATCGCGCATTTCGTGCGAAATGGCAGCCCAGCAGCCTTGGTAGCGTCTGGTGACGACGGGGTTATGCTCAGGATAGTAATTGTCAAAGCACGCTTCCCACAACCCCATCCTCTCAAACCCCGACGGATTGGCACTCTTGTTCGATTCCACCCAATACGGCGAGGCAAAAGAAGCGACGAGAAAGGCTGCTGCGAGTCCGTTGGCGATAAAGGCAGCCAGCGAGAACACTTTCCTTTTCCCCATCATCTTGAAAAAACCGTTGGAGTTGAAACTTCTCTTCTGCTTCCGTGTTGGCCTAGTTACTATTTGAAGAAGGCCATTGTACGTTGTGTTGTCGTACCTGAGGGCGAGTCCACTTGTGCAGGTGACGAGGGGTGAGAGGTTGTGTGTCCCTAGACCGGTAAGTATAATTATGGGCAAAAGGAACTTATAGCATAGACATCTAGTTGAATAGAAAAGTAATTATGAAGGGCAAACACGAACATGCTGAATGCTCTTCTTTTTCTTTCATTCTTTTTGTTTTCGTTGATTTAAGTACATATATAGGCCTACTGCAGTTGCTTGGTTGCCGATTTACGTAAAAATGGCACGTAAAAAGAGGCCATGCCTGTTACAATTTAATCTTGAAAAGGAAACCTTTAATTGTGATCACAAAATGAAAGATTCAGATGGGACTTGAAAGCTTAACGGATATATTTATGTCTCTAAACCTAAAACTTATCCCCCCCCCCCCCCTCTCTCTCTCTCTCTCTCTCTCTCTCTCTCTCTCTGTAACGTAATTCTTTTAATCATGTTTTTCACTTAATGAAATCATGATTGTCTTTGCTTGCATATTTGCTTGTGTGTGTGTGTGTGTGTGTGTGTGTGTGTGTGTGTGTGTGTGTGTGTGTGTGTGTGTGTGTGTGTGTGTGTGTGTGTGTGTGTGTGTGTGTGTGTGTGTGTGCGCGTGTGCGTGTGCGTGTGCGAATGTGCGTGCATCACATCTATTGTTAGTTAAAAGTTGTAGTTTTGATTGTTTACATGGATAAGGAGTTATTGTACATTTTCTTCATTCACTGTGTATTACTGATATAATATGCATATATTTTGCATGTTTCCGCTTGCGCGCCTATGTGTGTGTGCGTGTGTGCGTGTGCGTATGTGAATCACATTTTTTTGGGCTCGTTTTTAACTTTTTATTGTTTTTGTAAAGCGCATTGAGCTTTAAGGCTATGGGCTGTATAAGGTGTTTTTTTTAATAAATAAATAAATAAGTAGTAGTAGTAGTAGTAGTAGTAGTAGTAGTAGTAGTAGTAGTAGTAGTAGTAGTAGTAGTGGATGAAGAAAATTGTGGTGGAAGTAATTTTTGTTTTGTTTTTCTCTTTTTTTCATTAATTTTATGTCTTTGTTTGGTCGGTTGGTTTCTGTTTTGCTTGTCCTTATTACTGATGGTGATGTTCTGCGTACCATGTCATTGTTATATTATTGTGGCACTGTATTAGTAGTAGTGGTAGTGGTAGCGGTAGTAGTAGTGATGGTGGTGATGGAGGTAGTAGTAGTAGTAGTAGTAGTAGTAGTAGTAGTAGTAGTAGTAGTAGTAGTAGTAGTAGTAGTAGTGGTGTGGAGGCGATGGTGGTAGTAATAGTAGTAGGAGTAATAATGGTAGTAGGAGAAGTAATTTGTAGTGATAGAGGTGTTTTTCATTTACTTATTTGCTTGTTTGTTTATTTGGTTGGTTATTTTTCAGTTTTGTTTTGTTTTTATTGCTGATGTTGATGCTCTGCCTACCGTGTCGTTGCTATATTACTGTCAGTTGTTGTTTCTGTTGGCGATGTTCCTATATTCCAATGTTCATTTATAGTAGTAGTTATGTATTGCATGCTTAGAACCAAGGACAGAATGGAAGAATAGGCCCAGCCTAAATTCTTATCCTTGTAAAATAAAGTATCTGAGTCTGAGTCTGAGTCTCTCTCTCTCTCTCTCTCTCTCTCTCTCTCTCTCTCTCTCTCTCTCTCTCTCTCTCTCTCTCTCTCTCTCTCTCTCTCTCTCTCTCCGAGACTGAGGGGGTAAGAGAGGGGCGAATCTGTGTTGACTTTTAGCTATACATCATTATCATATGATCTAATTACTATCTTACATAATTATAATACAGAGAGAGAGAGAGAGAGAGAGAGAGAGAGAGAGAGAGAGAGAGAGAGAGAGAGAGAGAGAGAGAGGAGAGAGAGAGAGAGAGAGAGAGAGAGAGCGAGCTTGGGTGAATGCGTGCTGATTTTAGTATACATTAATATTATTATTGTTCTAGCACTATTGTTCTTGTTTTCATAAACTAAACTTTGTTTTTATGTGCTTCTATTACACATTTGCTTGTGATATTATTCATTGTATTTCTTTTATGCACATTGTCATATTATCATATACAAACTGTTGGTTTTACTTTTTTGTGTGTGTGTGTGTGTGTGTGTGTGTGTGTGTGTGTGTGTGTGTGTGTGCGTGCGTGTGCGCGTGCGTGCGTGTGTGCGTGCGTGTGCGCACGTGTGTGTGTGTGTGTGTGTGTGTGTGTGTGTGTGTGTTTTGCATTGTATTTTAATACTATATTTATTTATTTATTCATTTATGTAAGGAAAAATGTGCGGAAAGTTTGATTTTGGATGAGAGTTTGTAAATGATATGTTTTTTATTATGTTTTATTATGTTTATGTGCATGCCAGACAAAGATTTTCTTTATCTTTTTAAAGACAGTAAATTTTGATTGATTGATTGATTGAAAATGCACAGTATGCATTTTTTACATATATAGTTACGTCTGTATCATTACAAATTCGGGACTTTCCTGGAGTTGCACTGCCTCCGGGCATTGCCTCCAGGATCGTTCCCACCATCTTTATATCTATACTAATATACGTCCCATATGTGTCTGTTTCAGACCGGAGGACGTTAAATGGATTTTCATCTGGATACCGTTCTGGGGGGAAAAAAAAAAAAAAAAGACGTGCATCGACCGGGAATCGAACCCGGGTCACCCGCGTGGCAGGCGAGTATTCTACCACTAGACCACCGATGCTGCTTGAGATTGAGGGGTATCTCATGATTTATAAACTAATCAATATTTATTATGTATTGTGATGTCACTTCCGTACACAAGACTCCACGTTGCGTCTACTTCCGCTAGTCATAGACTGATAGAGCGGTCTCAGAAAACCAAAGCCAAAGGCCCTAACAAATCAGAAGATGCAATCAATACGAACAAATGAAATCACTGGACTGTGGACTTACATCAAAACTGTACAGTATCCCTTTTCACTTTCTCTTGTCTCTATGCAAAATAAACTTTGAAACAGGGGGCAGGGACGGGATTTCTGCGCTGTAGCACTTTACTCCTATTTTCCTCGCTCCACGCAGGTGTAAAATGGGTACCTGACGTCAGTTGGGGAAAAAGTCCTTCGGATGAGACTTAAAACCGAGGTCCCGTGTGCGAACGCATGCACAAAGATCTTGCGCACATTCCATTCCACTAATCGGTAGGAGTAGGCCATGTTGTGCCGGTGGGATGGATGACACGAACTCACATAGCATCCATCCTGTGCGCCAGTTGCAGTCTAAATGAAGACTTTTGGCGTGGGGCAGGATAAACATCCCCAATAGGAAGAAGAAGGAGGGTTTCCAGATTTTTGAATGAAGACCGGTGAGCGTGGGAGCCGTGGGACAGGATAAACATCCCCATAACTGGAAGAAGAAACCCAATCAAAACCCTCTATCCCTAAATTCGCTTCCATATTAACGCTGATCATCCGGGCGGCAATGTTTTTATCGACAGTTTCACTTTCAGCCTGACCGAAGTCCCCACGTTCTATACCAACACTCGGCAACAGAACCATCAACTTGATGATGGTGGTTGGGAAGAAGAAGAAGATCCTCTGTGTGTGTGTGTGTGTGTGTGTGTGTGAGAGAGAGAGAGAGAGAGAGAGAGAGAGAGAGAGAGAGCAATATTAACATTTCTTCCCCTACTGTCATAATTTATGTGTGTGCTTCATTTTCTGATTGACTGGAAAGAACCATGGTTTTAAGTACTTGCTGCCTTTCAATTTCATGTGCTGTGTTTACTCTGTGTGTGTGTTTGCATCACTGTATGTAATTAACATGGCAGAGGCTAGGGTTTACGGGTCCGTAACTCGCATTCTCCACTCCAGGCTATGGTTACGGGGCTCAATCACAGGACGCAAAAATTGTGCGCAAGTGTTTTGGAAAAACTACTAACATTGACTGTTAGTAACATTACTAACAAGTTCCTAACCCTATGATCCTATTCCTAACCCTATTCTTCATTTTAGTGAAACCTTGATGCGTGAAATAGCCGAAATAAGAAAATGAATTTGTTGACGACTAAGAAAATGAATTTGTTGACGACTAAGAAAATGAATTTGTTGACGACAAATTCGACCAGCAAGAGTTACTATCCCTGAACATGGTCGAGTGTTGCAACAATCTCGTAGCCATAGCCACTGTGAATCAACATGTATATATCGTCGCTGTCCGACGCTAACCGTGTACCTACACAATCACTGAATCAGTGATTTTACATGAGCATCAAAAAACATGTTGTCGTCTGCTACAATGCCAATTCCCCTTAACTCTTCTTCTTTACCGATGACTAAGCATGTGACACAATAAAAGTTGCATTAACACCCAAAAGTTTTGTGATAATTCAGTTACACAGTTAGTGCATTGTTGTCACGATGGGAGATACGACAGCTGCCCGCAGTTACACGCTTAGCGTGACAGTTACACGCTTATCGCGTCAAAACCAGCGACAACCAGCCACATACACGATGATTTCCGCGGTATCATGTGACAAATTTGAGCATTTTCCTTGGTCGCAGACACCAGATATTTATAGAAGACCTGTGTGAGGTCACTGGAAGGGGTTTTAGTGAAAAATCTATTTTTGTCAAATTTTGTAGATACACGGTTAGCGTCGGACAGCGACGATACATGTCTGTGCTTGTATGTGTGTGTAGATTGACTGGACAGAGCCGTGGTTTGGTGCGCTGGCTGCCTTTCACGTGTTGTGTTTCCTAACCACTTACCTGACCTGTCGGCACCAGACTGTGCAAGCTGTGGTCTTCGCTCTCTTCTGTGAGTCATCGGCGCAGTGAAATAACCTGCATTCTGATTCTTCTGTGCGGGACAGAGCTTTAGATTGTTTTCAAATTATATCCATGGGTCGTACGATTACAGAAAATGATTGGTCAATACAGGTTATCGACCTGTGCCCCTTGACAATCTGACACTCTGTCAGGCTGCTTTCTCTCTCTTTGTTTCTGTCTGTCTGTCTGTCTGTCTCTGTGTCTAGAAGTAGTAGCACTCTTTTTTTCTTCTCTATCTGTCTCTCTCATCTGCTCTCTCTCTCTCACTCCAGGGCTGGGTGGAAAAAAGCATTGTATTGCTTATCTCATGTTTCCCTGGTTAAATAAAATTTCGTTTTCGTTTTCGTTTTCTCTCTCTCTGTCTCTCTCTCTCTTGCCTCCCCACCCTATTCTCTCTGTCCCTCTCCTCCTTAGGCTACTCTCTCTCCTCCTCTCTGTCTGTCATTCTCTTTTTTTTTTCTGGCTTTCTCTTTCTCTTACTCTAGATATCTTTCTTCTCTCTCTGTCTCTCTCCCTGGATGGCTGGATCTGGTGCAATGCGAACGCAAACGTAACTTCTGATGATAGCACGACGGAACTAAGGAGTGCGCATACCTTACTAGAAAGAGATAGAAAGGAGAAAGACCTACTGCTTACCCTGGGTTAAGACCATTTAAACCTCCCAGTTCAGCCGGGAAGGCCCAGAGCCCATTTCCAGAAGCAAGACAAATTTTATTTTGTGATCTCAGGGCTCCCAGGGACCCCCATTTGGGAGTCTATGAAGTACTAAAATTCTAAAGGACCCTCTAAAAGAATGTGCAGGGGGTCCCAGGGATGCACTAGAAAAAGTATTTTTAGCATTTGCAATGCCACTGGGACCCTCTATCCTGCCTCTAGGACCCTCTATACTGTAAGTGAAGGAGTCCCTGGGACCCCTTGTTTTGCGGGACGATTGGGAGCCGTGGATCTAGTAGTCAGTGGTCGCAGGCTCAGATGATGATATAGTCAGCGTTGATGTAAATGCGCTGACGGAGCCTGCAGTGACAATAGCCTCACTCAGTTAATTCCACTCCGTGGCAGTCTTAACGAAGAATGAGTTCTATCGGAATTCATCCTTTTCTACTAAATGTCTTACTTAGTCTCTAGAGATTAAAAAACCAACAGCAACTAGAAAAGGTGAGAAAGACAGAGATCTGAGATAGAGAACTAGAGAGATTGAGTAAGCAATGAGGGGGGGGGGGGGGGGGGGGGACAATGCCATAAAATAAAAATATCTTAATCACGTTCTTCTTTACTTTCAGTGGTGCTGGTCGGATGCTCAGAATACATCAATGAATTCGCTGCTCAACACTGGAGGTAAGAATGCGTTTTTTGTCTTCTGCAACCAGGCTATGGTGAGAGCTTTTGCCACAGTGTGTGTCTTCTCTCTGCGCAATATGTCGTGAACTGCTGAATGGGCTATGTCTTCTTTTGCGTTCCCAGGCCAAAAGGCCATAATGGGTAAGGTATGTATGTGTCCCGTTTTCAGTTTTCACTGGTCTCCCCGCTGCGTACAGCCGACGCATTCCGATTTCGGAGGAGCTCAAAGGAGAAAAGTTATTTGGAAGATTTTTTTTTTAAAAGGCAGGAGAATGGGCGAATAAGTCAGAAAGATAGTAGATGATGATAGTAAGCAAAGGAAAAAGAGATTAGAGGAAGTTACAAGCACAGAACTTCCAGAAGGTGGGGGAACTATTTTTACGAAAGACTCCCTGGTATCTCCACGGGAAGAGACTCGTGGAGGGGGTAGGGTTGTCCAGCTCCCTGTATGGAGGCTGCTTTCTTTTGTGAGTTCATGCTATGAATATACTGTTGGGTATTATAACTTAAGTTCACTGTTTTTCAAAAGTGGCCATTGTGAATGACCTTCATGATGATTTTCTTGGTTTGAAAGTTTGTTTTGATTGTCACCTTCCCCCCCCCCCCCCCCCCCCCCTGCGCACCCCGCACCCCCTCCTCCTCAACAAAAACTTTGTGAACTTTTGGTTCAGATTATTGGTTTTCAGAGAAACGATAGTACTGTGCCATATGTTTTTGACTATAAGTCACACCCCCCAAATTTTTTCACAGAATTCAGATTTTGTTATTCTATTTTCTCACTCGACGACCACGAAAATGGTGTTTTACGTCCTCTTGGTCTGAATCAGACACATATGGGGCATTTGTAAATACAAATATGGTGGGAACAATACTGGAGGCAATGCCCGGAGGCAGTACGAAACCAGCAAAGTCCCGATTTTTTTAATTAATACAGATAGGTGTAGCGGTAACCACGCCTCAGTTAAACCTCATCGGCTATGGCACCGCTACAAGTACGTCTTATTATTACTATTTTCTCACTATTTTATTAGTCATGTTATAAGGCGCAGGGGTCTCAGTCTGGGGAAAAAAGTATCAGCTTATTATAGTCCGAAAAATACTGGACATATCAGGTTTCTGGGTTGCTTCAGGATTTCAAGTTTTAGGTTTCTGGACCTCCTAGCACCCCTAGCACCATCGCCCCTGAATAGGTGTCATGTGTGTGTCGGAAAGCTTAGCCGACTGCAGTTGTATTTCGACCCCCAACGGTCTGTTCATCTCAATAGTCTGCTATAAAATATAGAGAAATGTGTAGTGTTCTTTGGTTTTTGGTATTTTAGTGTTTTTTATTTGGTTTATTCTGGTCACAGAGACTTACAGCGGTATCTCTGTGAAATTCGGACTGCTCTGCCCCGGAGAGCACATCGCTGCAAGCGCAGCGCCTTTTTTTTTTTGGGGGGGGGGGGGGGGGGGGGGGGTAGGCAGACTTGCAAAACCTAGCTATCAATTTTGTCATACCAGGCAGCAGGATTTCTCCCTGCTCTTACCGACTGCTGTAAAGTGCACGGGTCAGACTAGCTTTTAAGTCCCTGTCCGATTTTCCCGTCCAACTGGAAGGAAAGGGCAGTCATGCACTGACATCAGCAGGCGAAGGTGCATCATGAGCGAATTATGTGCGTAGCGTGTTATGAGTGATGTGGTGATGTGCGTTTTTCAGAAAGTTCAGCCGACAGCAGTACTTTGATTCCAACGGTCTCTTCATCTCGGTGGTGTTCTCCATGCCCATTCTCATCAACTGCCTCATCATTGTGGTAAAAACAAACAAACATGCTCTTCTATGCAAATAATATTAACCCCTTGACTGCCAGAGCAAATTAAAGAAAAACATCTTTGGGCAAATCATGCCATAAAAAAGACAACTGATAGAGCCGGTCTGGCAAAATGATCTGGGGATGTAACTCTCTTGACTGTGTTAGAGCAAAAACCAGCATATCATGATTATTCCTCTTCATCTGATGACATCATAAGTGATGTCATCAGGTCAGTACGTGATACGTTGGTGGCAGTCAAGGGGTTAATACCGTAAAAACTGGACTATAAGACGCACCTGTATATAAGCCGCATCCCTTAAATTAACAAAGTATTAGGTATTTATTCACATACAAGCCGCACCAGTTTATAAGCTGCAGAGAAAATTGTATGTGCACAAGCCAACACAAATAGAGAAATTCTCATATCAGAACCTGAGTATTTAATGTTCTCAGACACTTTAAACGTGAGATTTGAATCTATTGAGTAGGCGACCAGTTTTTAGTCTAAATAAGCTCAAATTTGTTTTAATGGTCTGAAGAATTTGGCCAGAAACAGATTTAATCATACTGATAAAATTTAATGTAAGCTATCCACAAAAAGTTAAGGATCACTTGCAAACTAATTCATAACTTTCCAAATAAGAAAGCCAATGCGTTGAATTTTGGCCAACATTTAATTCAATGCTTTAGTGATAACGATACACAATTGCCTTCAATTTCGAGCAATCGTTTGGTCTGTACATTTGATCAAAGTGGGTACGTATCGAAATTTGATTTCCCAAAGTCATTGAAATCACAAGACAGGGCATTCTGATGCTCCCAAAAGTTCAGTAATGCGTGTATCCGCCATGGCTGTTCTGGCACTCGACGCAGCGAGTCCTCATGGAGTTGACCAGGGTGGTGAAGATCCTCTGTGGAAGCGCCTGCCACTCAGCCTGCAGCATCTGGTAGAGGTGCTGGGCATCCCTGGGAGGGGGGTGGTTGCTCCTCACTTTGCGATCCAGCTCATCCCAGAGGTTCTCAATCGGGTTGAGATCGGGACTGCATGCTGGCCACTCCATTCTGTTGACTCCAGACTGCTGCAGGAAGTCGTTGACCACCCTTGCCCTGTGGGGGCGAGCGTTGTCATCCTGGTAGACAGCCGGCGGTCCCATCTGCTGCAGTGTAGGCACAGCCAGCGGTCGAAGGATCTCATCCCGGTATCGGAGGCCAGTCAGGTTACCCTGTACATGATACAAGGGTGTTCTGTGGTGAAGGCTGAAGGCCCCCCAGACCATTACAGAACCTCCACCAAAGGCCACCTTTTCTTGGACAGTGGCGTCAATAAAGCGTTCCCCTGGGCGCCTCCAGACCCTCAGTCGGCCGTCGTTGTGGTTCAGGGTGAAGCGTGATTCATCACTGAACAGGACCTGGGACCATTGCTGACGTGTCCACCTCACGTGACGTCTGCAGAAGGCGCGGCGTGCTGCCCTATGGGCTGGAGTTAAGCGTGGCCGTACAGCTGGGCGACGAGAACGGAGGTTAAACCCATGAAGGCGGTTCCGTATGGTCTGCTGGCTGATGTTGATGTTAGTAGCCACCCTCAGCTGCCTTCGAATGATGCTGGAAGAGGCTGTTCTTGTCTGCAGGGCTTGTCGTTCAATGAGACGATCTTCACGTGGAGTTGTCTTCTTCGGTCGACCAGATCTGCGTCTTTCATGGACCCTCCCAGTGGCTGTGAAGCGTTGAATCAGTCTGACAATGACCGAGATGGACACCTGAAGTCGCCTGGCCACTTCTCGCTTGGGAACACCATCTTGGAACCATGCAACAGCTCGTCCCCTATCCAACTCGCTCAATTTTCGTCGTGGAGGCATTGTCAAATCAGGCCTAATACTGGTGGTATGTCTTCTTATAAAGCCAAGCAAGAGACAGCATCTCACACATAAACAGCAGTGCTTGCACGTGCATAATGGTTTTTCCATCTGGCTTGTGCAATGTGTTCATGCAGAACGATCCAAAACAAGGTCCTTTTTCGCAAGTTTCCGCTTTTTCTTTTGCTGCCAAGCTCAGTAATAGAGAATCACGTGCAATGTTTCCACTAACACAACATCGCCCACTTACAGCTGAACAAGAATTCATAACAATTTGGCTTGACTGAGAAAAAAATAACAGGAGCGAACGGAGTTTATTGCGCACCTGTTTTCTCATAGTGATCCTTAACTTTTTGTGAGTAGTTTAGAATGGAAAAATAAATCCACAAATAAGCTGCAAATAAGTCTCACAAATAAGTCAGCCTATAAGCCGCACGGGCCAAAGTTGAGGGAAAAAAGTAGCGGCTTATAGTCCGCATTTTACGGTAATGATCATAACCATTTATGGCACCTAATCTTAATTTTTCTTAGCAATTTCTACATATATCTCAGTCTCTGTTTCTGATTTTCTGATTTGATTTTCGTTAAAATAAAATAAATACCGTACAAACAAGCCTGACCTATCAGGCCTTCATATCTAGGCTATCATTTTGTTTCTAATTTTCTGCCTGTTGATTTTGTTAAATGACAAACAACAAGAGTGACGACAATGACAACAATAGCATTCATGACAACAATAGCAACAGCAATAAAAACATTAATGACACCACCACCACCACCACCACCAACACACACAAAAAGCAAAGCATCTGTGTTTATTGCCTTCATACAGGCTATATTGTTGACTGTAGTGCATTTGCAGCAGAATAAAGAACAGTAATGTATTTTTCGGATCATTAGGCGCTGCTGTGTATAACTATAAGGCGAATTCAAGAAAAATCTGAAAAAAATTAAAGCAAAAGGCGCCCTCGTTTATAAGGCGATAGACACCTCGCAAAAGAAAGTCAAACTTTGAAGCCCGTACACGTCCTGTAAGCGCTTACCGACCGCCATTACTGCTGTCATCAACGAGAGTTGGCTCCCCTTTCAAATGATCGAACTTCCGTTTGTGTTGCTTCCTGTTGATGTGTTTGGACAATTCTTCGCAAAAACTGATAGAATTATGGCATTTCAGGCTCTACAACGATGCTTTTTGCATCCAATGAAGGGTTATGGCATTTGTTTGGACGGTATCTCGGACGATAATACTATTATTAATAGGGATTTTGAAGCATTTTAGCGTGAGCATTCGTCGTATCGGCGACTCGTGACAATTTTCGATGTCTGACTCACAGTAGACTGAACTGAACACGGCAATCGTTGCCTCTCTCTCCTCATGATTTTGTTCACTAATAGGTCGACCTCGTTTATTAGGCGCATAGGTCGAAATTGGAGAAGAAAATATCACCTTATAACCCGAAAATTATGGTACCCGCATGACTTAATAAGTACAGTGGAACCTCCCTTATAAGACCTCCCATTATAAGACTCCCTCCAATATAAGACCTATTTCTCTGAGACATTGCCCTTCTTTGTAAGTATTAAAATTACCTCCCTTATCAGACCCCTCCCTTATAAGACCTCATTTTGGATGATTTTTGAAGGTCTTATAAGGGAGGTTCCACTGTAGTGTAATAGTTTTTGACAGATTGCTTAATTTTCATAAATCTTCATCTTAGAAAGCGAGATACACAGTGGGCACATAATTTTACACAAGTGGGCGTAACATAATTTTACACAGAGCACCAAACAGAGTGGGGTATTTTCACTTAAATCTGTATGTACCCGACAAAATAACTGAAAACAAACTATTTTATGAATTTCCTTCTTCAGTTCTTCCTTTGTGCTTTAGCTTTAACCCTTTCACCGCCAATGTCGCATTTATGCACCACAATGGTTTAACACCCATGTCACTAAAGAGGCATCAAATCAGGGCCTGTTTTTTTTGAAGACCTTATTTTCTTAATTTTGGGAGGTAAGGATAAGCCTAATGTTATGCATGTCACAGAATTCCCAATATTGCAGATCAATTTTGTTCTCTACCCAGTTAAATTTAATGGAAGTTTTTCGCTGCGAAAGGGTTAATCACAACTGTACCGTCAAAATGATGATAGTGGTTCAATGAAAGAAGAAGAAGAAGAAGAAGAATTTCACAGAGACGCCTCTGTGACTATGAAATACCTAATACAGTGTTACCTCCCTTATAAGACCTTGAAAAATCGTCCAAAATGAGGTCTTATAAGGGGCAATGTCTCAGGTAATTTTTTATAATGGGACTTACAAAGAAGGGCAATGTCTCAGATTTAAGTCACTGTAGGTCTTTATGTGGGAGGAAGTCTTTATAATGGGAGGTCTTATAAGGGAGGTTCGACTGTACTTGAATCTATTTTTCTGTCTGTCCTTTTCGCCAGGTCCTGTGGCTGAAGATCTCCGCCGGTCTCATGCGCAGCATCCGTCAGAAGCAAATACGGCGAGGCGATGCCCGGAAGGAAGGGAAGACAACGCCAAGCGGTGACGCTGACAGCAGCGCCGACCAAGGGCAGACAACAACGGGAGACGCCAGCCCTGAGCCGACCAGTCCTGAAAACAAGAAAGACCAGTGAACAGTTCATCGGTGTGTGACTTGTTGAGAGATGGCGTTCCCCACCTTCCGTCTTTGAGCATACATTTCTTCTTCTTCTGTGTTCCCAGGCCATATGACCATAATGGATAAGGTACATATGCGTCCGGTTTTTCAGTTTTCACTAGTCTCCCCGCTGCGAACAGCCGACTCATTCCGATTTCGGAGGAGCTCAAAGGAGAAAAATTACTTGGAAGATTTTTTTTTTAACTTAAGAAGGCAGGAGAATGGGGCCAATAAGTCGGAAATATAGTAGATGACAAAAAGCGAAGGAAAAAGGCAGAGTCAAAGAGAGTGGCAGATTAAAGGAAGTTACAAGCACAGAACTTCCAGAAGGTGAGGGAACTATTTTGTGAAAGACCCCCCCCCCCTGGTATCCCCACGGGGAGAGGCTCATGGAGGGGGCAGGGCATCCACCCACTGCCCCTGAGCATACATTTAGAAGCTGCCTTCGGGCAAAAGAAGCTACAGCAGCTGTTATTTTCGTTGACAAAAGGGGGGTAACTATTTTTTCATGTGCTCATGCGTTGCTTCAAAGGCAAAAAATCACTGACATGAGCAGACCTGCCTACCCATACGATTTTTCCGTATTTTGTACACGATTTTGAGCCCCAGTACTGCAGTACGGTAAATGGAAAATTAATACGGCAAAAATTTGAACTTAAGGTCTTCTAAGATCGGTCAAAATCGAGTGTTTTTCGTCATTTTGCATGGCGGTTTAATGTTCTGTAATGTTCCGTTTTTGGGTCTCCCTGCAAAATACGGAATTTTGAGAAAAAGTACGGAATTTTATTTCGTGGAGTACCTAAAAAAGAAATTGGGGGTAGGCAGGTCTGCATAAGCTCTGAAAGTAGACAAGCACACGACAGGGCACTTGGCAGTGAATGTCTTTGCATTTGGTGGGAGTGAAGTGTGATGTACTGGGCGAATACATTCGCCCGTGGTACTAGAAGAGTTAAAGAGAAAACAGAATTCTAGTAATCTGTGTCAGTTTTGATTTTAGGGTCGTTCGAAGTTGGACATCCAAGATGCGTCTTTTGTTGCAATAATCGGACATTGACGCGTGCGCGCGCGCGAGAATGGTGTTTTACGTCCTCTTGGTCTGAATCAGACACATATGAGATATTTGTAAATACAAATATGGTGGGAACAATACTGGAGGCAATGCCCGGAGGCAGTACGAAACCAGTAATGTCCCGATTTTTTTATATTAATATAGATAGGTGTAGCGGTAACCACGCCTCGGTTAAACCTCATCGGCTATGGCACCGCTACAAGTTAGCATATTGTAGCGGACATTGAAGAGAGAGCTATTGTTTTTGTATTCTATTTATTTGGTTAAAAAAAAAAGGTCAGGTCAGGTCAGATCAAGTGTCCTTTCTCAAATTTGCTTTCTTTTGTGTTCGACTGGCACAGTTGTTGATAACTTAATCAATCATGTTGATATTTTAATTTAATAAATGTAGGGCCTTTATCCAGGAGGTTTTTAATTTGGTTAATACTAGGTGCAAGTTTTATTTGTGCAGAGAGGGTATTCCAGTATTTAGTGACTCTGTTGCTAAAGAATTTTTTTTTCTGATGTTAGTTCTGCTATATTCTGTTAGCATTTTAAATTCACAGTTTCTAGTTTTTGAATAGTTTGCGGAGCTGGAACAAACTTTTGTTCGTAGGGTCAGGATCGTGAACTCATTCTGCCCTGTGCCCGACAATTTGTCGGGCGTGTGAGAACAGTTGCCAGCGCCTGTGCCCGACAAACTGTCGGGCTTGACCCCTTACCTTCTTTCACCTTCGACCTCATGAATATTAACGACTAAAGGGAGCTCACTGTGTGCCCCTTTCTTTGCGAAAATCTTGCCACACAAAGTGCGCCGGTTTTCACGCATGTCTGAGCGATTTTTGTATTTTATCTGATTATTTTATCATCACCATGAGTAAGCGACCAAGGTTTTGTGTGAAACAAGTCATTGATGAGATATTTGCTGACGATGACAGTGATTTTGACCCAGAAGAGGATGAAACGCAGTCAGAAATGAGCGAAAGCGAGCAGACGAATAATTCTTCACTCGACCAAACCGGTGCTGATGCATTTTTGAGTGAGGAATCGTTCGAAATCGATGCCAATCAATCGTCGACGTCGGGGACATCAAGTGGGCGTGTATTTCTCTTCTTTGATTACATAATTATAATTAACAGAAATATCTGAAAATTTGTTATATCCAACAAGATTCATTTATAAACATTGAGGCAAAATTTGAACAGACAGTAGTTTAGAAGATATTCAGCTTTAACCAGAGTACCCATAAAATTTGCTGCTGTCTCTCAAAACCCCCAGGCTGGGAGTGCAGCTCTCCAGTCTAACAAGCAGGGCACAAAGGGTTAAAAGGCTATAAACATCGATTGCATCCACTCGTTGTCTCCTGTATTTCAAAGATGGTAAATTAACCCTTTCACCGCCAAAGTTGCATTTTAGCACTACAGTGATTTAACACCCATGTCGGTAAAAGGCATCAAATTGGAGTCTATTATCCAAAGACCCTATTGTCTTAGTTTTGGGAAGTAAGGATAGACCTTATTTTATATATGCCACAGAAGAATCCCCAATACTGCAGATGGATTTTGTTCTCTACCCAGGTAAATTTGATAGAAATGTTTGGCTGAAATGTGGCTGGCGGTGAAAGGGATAAGTTTGCGCAGCCTTTCACAGTAATCGAGGTCTTTAAGAGATTCTATCAATTTAGTAGCCCTCCTCTGGACACGCTCAATGGTTAACTTAGGACGCTGATTTCACCGCCAGGATGTTCTTAGTTGGGGATAGTGAGAGAGAGAGAGACGGAGATGAGTCCCTCCCTCTCTCTCTCTCTCTCTCTCTCTCTCTCTCTCTCTCTCTCTCTCTCTCTCTCTCTCTCTCTCTCTCTCTCTCTCTCTCTCTCTCTCTCTCACTACCCCCAACTAAGAATATCGCGCGCGAATATCGTGTGCATCCTAACCTGCTCATTGACACAGACTGTCTTTTTAGATATGGGTTCAAAATTTGATGTCCCGGACTCCAAATGTGGTCTAAACAAACTTATATACAGGTTAATGAACACATTACTAATAGTTAGGCCCGGCTTGTCCGTCTTCGGCTGGAGAAAAACTTTGTAAATGTTCTTGAAAGAAAGAAAAAAGGCAGGAGAATGCACCGGTGAGGCAGAAAGATAGTAGAGATGACAGTAAGCAAAGGGGAAAAGGCAGAGTCAAAGAGAGTGACGGATTAGTGGAAGTAACAAGCACAGAACTCCCAGAAGGTGGGAGAACTATTTGTACGAAAGACCCCCCACCCTCCTCGGTATCCCCAGTGTGCTCTGTTTGACATGGTATACAAACTCTGCTTAAACTGTTGGTGTGCAGAATTTTTGAAAACCTTGGTGGGGGAATAGATGCTATGCTAAGAACTGCTGGGAGAGTGTGTGTGTGTGTGTGTGTGTGTGTGTGTGTGTGTGTGTGTGTGCATGGATGATGGATGGATGGATGTTTGAAACATTTTTGTCAGGATGAAGTCCTGAGGGCGCATTCAGCCATCTTTTTGTAGTTCCAGTTCTATAAGAACGGAACTACATTAGAATGCAATGAGAACGAGCCCTGTGCGTTGGTCTGTCCAGCTGTGTGTGTGTGTGTAACCGAAATGTGTTCCACTTCATAGCGCCTAAACCACTGAACCAATCTGAACAAAACTTGGCAGAATTGTTCCTTAGGGTGCCTAGATGCTGCACGTGACATTTTGAAGGGGCCAATAGCACAGTGAGAGTGAAAGCTGTGGGGTGGGGGGCTATGAAAACAAGTGCTCATAGTTTTAAAACTGTTGCCGTGAGACCACTATAACCTTATATTTTCGTGATCAGCATTAACAGGGGAATGCAGTGGAAGACATTTTGAAGGGGCCAATACACAGTGAGAGTGAGAGCTGGGGGTGGGGGGGGCTCCGAAAACAAGTGCTCATAGTTTTAAAACTGTTGCCGTTAGACCACTATAACCTTATATTTTTGTGATCAGCATAATTGGGGGAATGCAGTGGAAGACAATTTGATGGGCTCAGGGGGAGTATATTTATATGTGTGTGGGTGTTGCTTGTACTGGGACTACGTTTACATGGCATTGCCATCTCGTTTCCTCTTGTGATGGTGCATTTTGACTTTTACCTCGTCAAATTTTGTGGGATCCATTGTAATTTAGAAAGTACAGGTTGTGAGTAGATGCCTTTGAAATGTCTAAACATCTGTGGGATGAAATTTGTTTTATTTGTTTAAAAAAAGAGAGAGAGAAAATATGAATACGAATGTTTACGAATACGAATACGAATGTTTGAATACGAATACGAATGTTTATTGAGGGTTAATAGATAAGCATAAGCTTTTTTACACCATGCCCTCGAAAATATAAAAACAAATCCAAATGAAAGAAAATTGAAAAAACATGAAAAAAAGGAGAGGAAAAGGGGGTAGGGGGTAGTAATATTATAACAAATTATTAGAAAACATAAAAAACCATGAAACATTTCAAAGCACATGTATAGAATAAATGACAAATTATAAGAAACAATATTGTATTGATCACACACACACACACACACACACACACACACACACACGCACAAACACACACACGCACACACACACCTTTGGTCAAGTGTTCCTAGGAATAAGGCAGATGCCGAAACCTTAGGACATTAAATAAACTAAAAGAACCAAAATTGCTTGTTGTCTTGGAATTAAATGTTTTATTTTATTTTATACACACACAATATGACTGGCATGTATTAAGAGTTTACAGTTTCATGTGAGAGAGAGAGAGAGAGAGAAAATGGAGAGTTCTGTTTGCATAATGGGTGCGGTTGAAATATTTGTGGGAGTTATGGTATTCATGGGTTTTTTTTTCCTTTTTAAATTGGAAAGATGGTGTGTGTGTGTGTTTGGATCCATGATAACCTTATTTAAATTAAACCTTGTAAGTTATTTTTATGAATTATTGGCTTGAAGCTTACTGTTTTACCTTTTTTTTCTTTTAAATATACAATGATAGGAATGTATGTGGTGTGTGTTGTGTGTGTGTGGTGTGTTTGTGTGTGTATGTGTGTTGTGTGTGTGGGAGTGTGTGTGGAGTGTGTGTGTGTATGTGTGTGTGTGTGTGTTGAAAACGACTGGCTTCATGCAGTTTTTTTTTGCATTGTTTGGAAAAGAGGGGTGTGTGTGGGGGGGGGGGGGGGGGGGGAGCTTGAAAAGAGTATTTGTTCAAAGAGTATAGCGTGTGTGTGTGTTTGTGTGTGTGTGTTGAGTATAGCATGTGTGTGTGTGTATGTTTTGTGTGTGTGTGTGTGTGTTGAGTATAGTGTGTGTGTGCATTGTGTGTGTGTTTGTGTGGGTGTGATTGTGTTGTGGGTGTGTTTGTGTTGTATGTGTGAGTGTGTTTGTGTGTGTGTGTGTGTTGTGTGAGTGTGTGTGTTGTGAGTGTGTGTATGTGTGTGTTGAAAACGACTGGCTTCATGCAGTTTTTAATTGCATTGCTTGGAAGAGGTGTGTGTGTGTGGGGGGAGGGGGAGCTTGAAAAGAGTATTTGTTCAAAGAGTGTATGTGTGTGCGTGCGTGCGCATGCCTTCATATTTCATTTGCAATTTTGTGGGTTTGAAAAAAACCTATTAGTTTGATGTTTCAGGGGCGTGCGTTAACATTTTCATTTGTAAAATAAAATGTTTTCTGCAAGAGTTTGAATGTGTGTTTGGTACAGAAAATTTGGTACAGAAAATGCGTGCGCTTATTAATATTAGCTACACAAACAGCACACACAATCATGCATTTGTGCACACGCAACAATGCCCACTTTTATGCCTCACACTAACTTGTTCACAACACGCACAGACGCGTACACACATACACATACACACACACTCACACACAAATACATGCACACGTACACACACCACAAAACCGGTACTTCAATAATATTTTTTTGGTATAACTTTTATTTAGTGCATTATTCACAACAATGTCTTCAAACACAATTGTTTAAAAAAAACACGCACACAATTACATTAATTCATCCATATTAACATAATCCAATTCTGGAATGAAAGAGGATTATAGAAACGTGTATTTGTCTGTGTAGTGTGAACGTATAGTGTGTAACCTATATATGTATGTGTGTGTATGCCGCAGCGTCCAAAATGCGAACATAAATTATAATGTGTATGCATGTTGTTTGCATGGGTTGTTGTTTCTTTTACATCTTCTCTCTATGTATAACACGGACTTTCTATACACACATAGGAGTCCGTGATGTATAAGCGAACTGTGTGTGTCTGTCTGTGTGTGCATCCTAAAACGATATTTACTTTTCGCTGATCGCCACCAAACTTTCACAATACCGAAATGAAGACACTGTCGGTAAAATAGGAGGCATAACTCTTTACAACACGCTCGCTAATCAGCGTAATTAACTAATTTCTACACTCTGATTGCGCAACTTATTGCACTTTGCTTCCTCTGTGTGTGTGTGTGTGAGTCTGTCCAGAGCCAGTGTATTACTAGATACGCAGGCCCTGGTCTGTCTTTTTGTTGGAGGTGGGGGTAAGGGCTGCAAGGGTGTGTGCGTCTTTCTCTGCTTACGTCTGTGTGTCTTCATATCAGTGTGACCCAGCACCACGAAAGGGACATTAAGTGTCAACATGACCATTCTGAGAAACGGGTACAGTTAGAAACTTCAGACAATTTTCTTTCAAAATGATATAAGAACCATTCTTGTAACTTTTTCTGTTTTAGAGTTATGAGTGCATTTAAAGTTGGCTAGGATGACTGTCAGCCATTTTGAGAAATCGCAGTTAGAAGTTTAGCCTAGGTGAAGACAATGCACTGACCTACTCATTTCAAAACACTTGTTGGAATATTTAGAGACCATAACAAAGATTGTCCTTTATAAATATGAAAGATGGGTTGTTAAAGAGCACGAAAATACCCATAGCACAAAACTGATATGAATTTTTTAATATATTTTTGACCTTGCAAGCCTGTTGTGAGAAAGTAGCCCAGCGACTTAGTGTCCCTTCGTTCCATGTGGTACTGGATCTGGCGGTGCCATAGCGATGAGTTTAACCGAGGTATCAAATTTAAAAGAATCGGGACTTTACTGGTTTCGTACTGCCTCCGGGCATGCCTCCAGTATTGTTCCCACCATATTTGTATTTACAAATGTTCCAGTGAGTGCGAGAGACGTAAAAATTTTCGCGCACTTCAAATTACGGAGAGTGAGTGCGAGAGAAAGAATTCAAATTACGGATACAGAGAGACACACAAGATAAGGACTGATTTTACGCTGCACTGAAAAATGACATAATTATGTGACCCAGCACCACGAAAGGGACATTAAGTCGCTGGGTTGGTTTCTCATAACAGGCTTGCAAAGTCCAAAATCTCATTTTTAAAAAATCAGTTATGGGTATTTTCGTGCTCTCTAACATCTCATCTTTCATATTTATAAAGGATAATCTTTATTACGGTCTCTAAATACCCCCCAAAGTGTTTTGAAATGAGTAGGTTGATGCATTTTTTTCCAGCTAGGCTAAACTTTAGACTCATGTATAATATCTCAAGATGGCCGACAGTCACCCTACCAACTTTGAATGCTTATAACTCTAAAACAGAAAAAAGTCACAAGAATGGGTCTTACATCATTTGAAAGAGAATTGTCTGAAGTTTTTAACTGAACCATTATCTGATAAGATAAACTTTTTCACAGAAATCAGAAACACTCTCAGCACCCACACTGACTCTTCACTTATTTTGTGTGGTGACTTTAACACTGTCATGTGTAGGCCTAATGAAGCTGACATAATTTCAGGGGAAAACCATAATGACAGAGAAGTAGAGGCTTTCACTCAGTTGGCTTCACACCTAGACCTTTACGACAGCTGGAGAATCCTGCACCCCACAGAAAAACAATACACACGGAGTCGTAATCACCCCTTCATAGCAAGACGCATTGACTATATTCTTACATCAAACAATCTACTGCCTTATGTGGAACAAAGCCAGATAGTCTCCTTTCCACATTCCGACCATAGACCTGTGGCAATAACCTTAGCTTTCCACAATTACCAGAAAGGGCCATCATACTGGACATTCAATAACAGCCTGATACAAGACCAGTGGAAGTTCAGTTTAACGTCGCGTATCGGCTTTCGCCATGTACGACGGGCTGAACAAACCAACCAAGGTATAAACAAAAAATTATGTTCCTGAATCACTGTCTTAGCCAAAAGGCCGAGAAGCGATCAGAATATAAAAGACCAGTCATATGTAGATCAATTAAATACTGTTATAACTAACTTTGACCAAGAATATAACGATCTAAGTCGTTTTGACACTTAATGTCCCGCTCGTGGTGCTGGGTCACACAATATGTTGACTTGGTGAAATTTGTACTGTAACAAATTGTCGCTTTTTGCAAAGACATAATTGTATAAACAATTTAGTACTGTACAATGACGTGAGCGTGACAAGGAACCATACAAAAACCAAGGGATAAAAAATAAACAACAACAACAACAACAACACACTGACAGATGCGTACAAACCACTGTGTCCCAAGTGCAAGTGAAATCGTCAAGGCATCTAGTGAGATCAGAGAGATACGATAATATACAGGTATTTCATACACATCTGCTACCATGTTTTGGCGGTTGGATCTTAATGCTGCCGTTGGTGTGTGTGTGTGTGTGTGTGTGTGTGCGTGCATGTGTGTGTGTGCAGGTGTGTCTGTCTGTGTGTGTGTGTCTGTGTGTGTGTGTGTGTGTGTGGTGTGCGGGCACTGTATGTGCGCGGTTGTGTGTGTGTGTGTGTGCGCGCGCGCGTGTGTGTGCGCGGTTGTGTGTAGATGTGTGTGATCGATTGATTGTGTGCGTTCATGAGAGAGACAAGCATACACACCGAGAGAGAGACAGAGATAAGAAAAAGAGAGAGTGACAGACTGACATGAGGGAGACGCAGACAAACTGAAACATGAATTGAGAGACAGAAAACATATGAGAAGAAAGGATGTTAAAAAACAAACAAACAAAACCCCAACCTTTCACCGCCAAAGTCGCATTTGAGCACCACAGTGATTTAATACCTACTAGCGCAACGCCGAGTACCGGTAACGCCTAGTAACGGTAACGCCTAGTAACGGTAACGCCAAGTACTGGTAACGCTGAGTACAGCAAATTTGAAGCGATTCGGTTAAGAAACGGCGGAGTTATAAGGCCCCGTTTCCCGTTGGCGCTGCTCTGAGAGTGACGCGCTCTCCCTAGTAACGGTAACGCCTAGTAACGGTAACGCTGAGTACAGCAAATTTGAAGCGATTCGGTTAAGAAACGGCGGAGTTATAAGGCCCCGTTTCCCGTTGGCGCTGCTCTGAGAGTGACGCGCTCTCCTGATTCTCTTCAAATTTGCTGCCAGGCTTTGCCCCGGCCACAGCAAGCCTGACAGCATATTTGAAGCGATTCGGATAAGAAACGGCGGAGTTATTTGTGAAAAGGTGAAGCGGCGTATATCACGCGCGTTTCTGAATCGATTCGCTTCCGGTTTGGCACACCGATAGTCACCGTCCCCGGTCATCTATCTGCCAAATCCGAAGACAATCGGTCCAGAAATACCGGAGATACGGGCGCCGGGAGGCCGGCAGATATGCGTTTCGCGCATTTGCGAAACCGCGCAAATGACACGGCTGTCTCGGTTGCCATTGCCATCGCCCCGTTAGGGCTCACAGCAAATTTGAAACGATTCGGTCGAAAAACGGCGGAGTTATAAGGCCCGTTTTGTGTTTCAGACACACACACACACACACACACACACACACACACACACACACGGACACTTGTCTTTTTATTATATGTCTTTTTACTACTTGATGTCACTAAAAGGCATCAAATTGGGGTCTATTATCCAAAGACCCTATTGTCTTAGTTTTGGGAAGTAGGGAAGTAAGGATAGACCTAATTTTATATATGTTACAGAAGAATCCTCAATACTGCAGACGGATTTTGTTCTCTACCCAGGTAAATTTCATGGAAATACTTGGCTGCAATATGGGGGGAGACCTAATTTTATATAATCGTGTCACAGAAGAATCCCCAATACTGCAGACGGATTTTGTTCTCTACTACCCAGGTAAATTTCATGGACAAATTTGGCTTGAAATATGGCTGGCGGTGAAAGGGTTAACAGAATCGCATACTGAAAAGTATGTCATGGAGAAAAGTGTCTGCAAACAAGACAGAAGTAGAGAAGAGTTTACATTTGTTTTTAAAATCGTAACGATTCAGTGTTTTGTTAATATCACAAACGTTGAGTGGGTGCGCGGCGGAGGTTTTTGCGGATTGCTGTCCCCAGTAAATTAATGAATGAGTTCATTTAGAGTCTGGCAGTCTTTGAGGAGGTCAGTGGCTGGACATGTTGAGGCTGGCCTTCAGAGTCTTGTCTGACCGCTGCTTGGCATTGTAGGCTTCTGCACACTCAGAAGACAGACAGACACACACGCACGCACGCGCAAGCACACGCACACACACATACATACACACACACGTTTGATGTAAAATTAAGAAAAGAAGAAGAAGAAGAAGAGCATACTGTAATGCTTATTCGATGTTCATCGGGAAATAAAAGTTTGATTTTCACACGCACGCACACACGCACACGTACACACACACACACACACACACACACACACACACCTACCCCCCACCCCCACACACACACACACCTACCCCCCCCCCCCCCACACACACACACACACACACACACACACACGTTTGGTGTAAAAAAGAAAGAAAGAAGAGCATACTGTAGTGCTTATTCGATGTCCATCGGGAAATAAAATTTTGATTTTCACACGCACGCACGCACGTATGCACGCACACACGCACGCGCGCACGCACACACACACACACACACACACACACACACACACGGGGGGGAGTGTCGCCTTATAGTCCACACGGAGTGTGGCTGCCCACGCGGCGGGGTAATCAAAAACGGTCACACACGTAATGTTCTCATCCATAGCTGATGCACTCGTACCATAGTGTTCAAGTGCTTTCCTGTTGGGACGATCCCTGGAGTCTTTTAGCCAGGGTAGACCAACAACAACAACATAGTCCGAAAAATACGGGTATATTAATTTGAGGATTAACCCAGTTGGGCCAAATTTTAGATTTTGATTAAAAAAAAAGTGTCTGAATTGGGTGTGGGTGTGTGGGGTTTTTTTATCCCAGGAACACAGTATCAAAATATTAATTTCAAAATCTAAGTTGTTTTGGAGTTATGGTGCCTGATAGGTGAGTCCCGTATATACTGCTCACAAAAAGTAGAGGATAATTATTGATATTCACTTTGCAATATCACCATGAGTTCAATAACCAGACCACGAGTTTCATTGCATGTGAAAATAATAGTTCAGCCTTTTTTAGCTGTAAAATCGAAGACCAAAAACAATTTTCAAATGTCACGTGACTGCCAGAGGCGATAAACACCAGTGGGTATATCAAAGAATGAAATAGTGAGGCCAAGAGAGGAGATGACGAAATTGAACAAAGGGTAATTACTCTCTTTTTCTAATTAACTCCTCTCCACCATTGTTGATGTGTACTGTGTGGGTGAGGGTCATAAAGGCGAGCTTGGCACATTCTTTTTTAAGAATGATGCTTTGCTTGTCTCACTTTGGTTCTGACCCACGCACTGCTAGGTGAATGGTATCGTAATCAACTTTGGTGGAGGGGAGTTAATTAGAAAAAGAGAGTAATTACCCTTTGTTCAATTTCGTCACCAGTGGGTATGTTATTCGAAATCACAAAACACCTTTACACAGTTGACAGATTGTTGGGCCGCTGTTTGCTACCAGGCATTCAAGACCATGCTTTATCATGCTCTGGAACAGTCTCCTGAAGATTTTCTGGAGGATTAATCTTTTTCCTGGCGTCCCTAGATCCTCTTACAACAATTACAATGTTGAAATTGAAAAACGCCAGCGTTGGGCAGATTTTAACCTCCAAAATGACAATGCGCATCTCCACTGAGCACATTTTGTGCAAGATCACCATCGTATCCACGAAACCCAGACCTTCCCACGGTCTCCAAGGTTGGAGACCATGTTCAAGGGGTGACATAAAGCTGTATTTTAGGAACATTTTCAGCTAATTCTCTTTTTGGAATACTAACCCCAACCCTAACCCTAGCCCTAAACCTAACCCTAACCCTACCCCCCCCCCCCCCCCCCCCCCCCACCCCCCCACTATGTACTGCAGTACACCGCGATTTGTCACAGTTGTGGTTCGTTGCGTTTTCCCGTCTTATAGGGTGGGGGGTAGGGTTAGGGTTAGGGATAGGGTTAGTATTCCAAAAAGGTTATTAGCTAAAAAAAATTCCTAAAATACAGCTTTATGTATGGTAAGAAAGGCAAAAACGGAAAAATACAATTAACCAAGAAATGTTGGGGGGGGGGGCACATCTTGACCTTTGCCAAAACAACCCATGGCACCCACCAGAGAGTATAATGATCCCGACGGCGGAGGCCAAGAGGAATCCCAGGAGGGTCATCCAGATGACGAGCTTGCTGAAGGCACTGTTCTTGCTGTGGCTCTTGGGCCGGGAGGTCTGCATGATGCCCTCCAGGGAGCAGTCCCTGCCGAAGGGGTGCATGTCCTGCCCGCCGCAGTCCAGGCTTGTCCGCTGGATCAGAAGGTCCACCAGGTCGGCGAAGCCCGCGCTGTGACCTCCTCCTCCTCCTCCTCCCATGCGGGCCAGGATGCCTGTGCTCACCATAGGAACAAAATAAAATAATGTGGTGTGTGTGAACACAAAATACTCACCTGAAGTCGGAGTATGGCCGCCCATGTGGCGGGGCCCTTTAAAAGCAGCCATACACGTAATCTTCCCACCCAAGGTCACGCGAAATGTTCACATGGCACTGGGTGTGCCCCCAGAGTGTTTAAGCTGGGGAACGAAAACAACAACAACAACAACAACAACAACAACAACAACAACAACAACAAACAACAACAACAACAACAACAACACAAAATGCGAAATTTGATCAAAATGGGATCAGGCATGTTGTTGGTATAATAACAAATTAAAAAACCTCATGGACAAAGACCCAAACCTTAGTAAATTAAAATACCAGTATGACTGATAGTCTAACCAAATTCAGCTGTGCCAACTGAATTTTTTTTAAAGAAAAAAGAAAAGACGCTTGAGAGGCCGCGAGGCCTAGTCGTCTTAATTGACCTGGCCTGACCATAATTAAAAATTTCCCTTCAAAACGTAACTGATAGGACAAAATTTATAACCAAAATTGTTTTCAATATAGCACTTGACGGGAATTTCGAAAAATCAACTGTTTTAGCATCAATGTGAGCTTTGGACCTTCTTACAAGATTCCTACCTAAAATACTTATCAGTCAAATCTTATTTGTTATGTTAAATCACCATTTAAACAGTGTATAGTAAAGTGGCGTGGCCTTAGCTACACATTTGTCTGAAATTCAAAATGGCCGCCAGGTCACATGATCTTGAAAAACAATGCCGCTTAGCTTATTTCATGCCCTCCAGACAGTTATCCAAATACAAAAAGTAAAAATTGACTTCAAGGCAACTTTTCGGCTGGAATGGCCCTGAGGGAAATGTGATGGTGCAAGGGAAAACCAAACTTAAGTCACTGAGGATGCTGGAATGGCCCTGAGTGAAATGTGATGGTGCAAGGGAAAACCAAACATAAGTCACTGAGGATGCTGGAATGGCCCTGAGTGAAATGTGATGGTGCAAGGGAAAACCAAACTAAGTCACTGAGGATGCTGGAATGGCCTTGAGTGAAATGTGATGGTGCAAGGGAAAACCAAACATAAGTCACTGAGGATGCTGGAATGGCCCTGAGGGAAATGTGATGGTGCAAGGGAAAACCAAGCATAAGTCACTGAGGATGCTGGAATGGCCCTGAGGGAAATGTGATGGTGCAAGGGAAAACCAAACATAAGTCACTGAGGATGCTGGAATGGCCCTGAGGGAAATGTGATGGTGCAAGGGAAAACCAAACACAAGTCACTGAGGATGCTGGAATGGCCCTGGGGGAAATGTGACGGTGCAAGGGAAAACCAAACATAAGTCAATGAGGATGTTGGAATGGCCCTGGTGGAAATGTGATGGTACAAGGGAAAACCAAACTTAAGTCACTGAGGATGCTGGAATGGCCCTGAGGGAAATGTGATGGTGCAAGGGAAAACCAAGCATAAGTCACTGAGGATGCTGGAATGGCCCTGAGTGAAATGTGATGGTGCAAGGGAAAACCAAACATAAGTCACTGAGGATGCTGGAATGGCCCTGAGGGAAATGTGATGGTGCAAGGGAAAACCAAACATAAGTCACTGAGGATGCTGGATGGCCCTGAGGGAAATGTGATGGTGCAAGGGAAAACCTGTCACTGAGGATGCTGGAATGGCCTTGAAAATGTGATGGTGCAAGGGAAAACCAAACATAAGTCACTGAGGATGCTGGAATGGCCCTGAGGGAAGTGTGATGGTGCAAGGGAAAACCAAGCATAAGTCACTGAGGATGCTGGAATGGCCCTGAGTGAAATGTGATGGTGCAAGGGAAAACCAAACATAAGTCACTGAGGATGCTGGAATGGCCCTGAGGAAAATGCATTTAATACTAATACACACTTGCAGGGGATTTGGAAGTGCTTCTCTCTCTCTCCCCCTCCCTCTCTCTCCCCCCCCCCCCCCCCCCTATCTCTCTCTCTCTCTGTGAATACAGCATTTAATACTAATACACACCTGCAGGGGATTTGGAAGTGCTTCTCTCTCTCTCCCCCTCCCTCTCTCTCTCTCCCCCCTCTCTCTCTCTCTCTCTGTGAATACAGCATTTAATACTAATACACACTTGCAGGGGATTTGGAAGTGCTTCTCTCTCTCTCTCTCTCATCCCTCCCTCTCTCTCCTCCCCCTCTCTCTCTCTCTCTCTCTCTATCTGAATACAGCATTTAATACTAATACACACCTGCAGGGGATTTGGAAGTGCTTCTCTCTCTCTCTCCCCCCCCCCCTCTCTCTCTCCCCTCTCTCTCTCTCTCTCTCTCTCTCTCTCTCTCTCTCTCTCTCTCTCTCTATCTGAATACAGCATTTAATACTAATACACACCTGCAGGGGATTTGGAAGTGCTGGTTGTGCGTATGTGCTGGTCATCGTCTTCTTCGTATCCCTTGTTGATGTAGCTCTGTTTAAATTGTAAAACAAAGAAAGAAGAGATAACGACGATAATAATAAAATGAAGGAAGAGGACGAGGAGGAAGAGGACGAGGAGGAGGGAAAGAAGAATGAAAAGAAGAAGAAGATGAAGTGGTGCTAGTTGTACCAGTTAGGCCAATAAGTCAGAAAGATAGTAGATGATATAAAGCAAATGGAAAAAGGCAGAATCAAAGAGAGTGGCAGATTAAAGGAGACCAGTGAAAACTGAAAACCGGACACATTACGTGCCTTACCCATTATGACCATATGGCCTTGGAACGCAGAAGAAGAAGAAGAAGAAGAAGAAGAAGAAGAAGAAGAAGAAGAAGAAGAAGAAGAAGAAGAAGAAGAAGAAGAAGAAGAAGAAGAAGAAGAAGAAGAAGAAGAAGAAGAAGAAGAAGAAGAAGAAGAAGAAGAAGAAGAAGAAGAAGAAGAAGAAGAAGAAGAAGAAGAAGAAGAAGAAGAAAGAAGAAGAAGAAGAAGAAGAAGAAGAAGAAGAAGAAGAAGAAGAAGAAGAAGAAGAAGAAGAAGAAGAAGAAGAAGAAGAAGAAGAAGAAGAAGAAGAAGAAGAAGAAGTAGGAGAACTGGGTCTCATATTGCACGAAGAAGAAGTTGATGCAGAAGAAGAAGAAGAAGAAGACACAAACAAAAAAGAAGAAGAAGAAACTAATAATATGAAGGAGACAGAAGAAGGGAAGAAGAAGAAAAGAAGAAGGAGAAGAAGAAGAAGAACGAAGCTAGTTGTACCCAGTTACTGGGTCTCATATTGCACGAAGTCTTTGTTGTTGATGCAGCTTTGTTTAAAAACAAACAAACAAACACACAAACACACACACAAACAAACACACAAACAAACAATCAAACTAATAATATGAAGGAGACAGAGCCGGGAAGAAAAATGAAAAGAAGAAGGAGAAGAAGAAGATGACACGGTGCTAGTTGTGCCACTTAATGGGCCCAAAATTGCACGTAGTCTTTGTTGATGATGCAGCTCTGTTTAAAAACAAACAAACAAACACACACACAAACAAACAAATAAACTAATATGAAGGAGGCAGAGGAGGAGGAGGAAGAAGAAGAAGAGAGAGGGGGGAGGGGGGGGGGGGGGGAGTCAAAAGTCAAATTCAAATTCAAAGTCGAAAATGTTTTAATGTTTAGGCTTCTAGCCCAACAACAATAGTGATGAACAGACATACAGAGAGAGAGAGAGAGAGAGAGAGAGAGAGAGAGAGAGAGAGAGAGAGAGAGAGAGAGAGAGAGAGAGAGAGAGAGAGAGAGAGAGAGAGAGAGAGAGAGAGAGAGAGAGAGAGGGAAAGAGACAGACAGAGAGGCAGATAGACAGACACAGACATCACACAGGCGAACAGATAGAGAGCAGAGAAACAGATATAGAAAGAAAAAGACAGTCATACATCAACCACCAGCCAGCCAGCCAGAAAGACAGACAGACAGACTGATAAAGACAGTCATACATCAACCACCAGCCAGCCAGCCAGAAAGACAGACAGACAGACTGATATAGACAGTCATACACAAACTGATAGAAAGACAGACGGACAGAGAAAACAGGAATCCAGGTAATCCATATGATACCCTCCTGGCGACTGTCATAAACATGTTGCCCGTGTCACGAAAGATCACAGTCGACAAGATTTATGGAACCACGCTTGCCTCAAAAATAGGAAAGACCCGGCTGGTTATGGTGGGTTTTTTTGGCCTTTGTTTGGGGATTTTTTCCCCCGTTTTGTCACAAACAAACTAACAGAACTCCAATATATAATACTCTTTTCGGAAACGTGATTAGCAACAAAAAGAGAAGAAAAAAATGTTTTTTAAAGTATGTCTCTTTATTATTATTATTATTGTTGTTGTTGTTGTTGTTGTTGTTGTTGTTGTTGTTGTTGTTGTTGTTGTTGTTGTTGTTGTTGTTGTTGTTGTTGTTATTATTATTATTATTATTATTATTATTATTATAACTGAAGACAAAGTGCATCAGTCAGTAAGCAACTGTACTCCGAGTGTATACTTGAATAGCTTTTGTTATCCGTTATTGATGTTGTTGTTTTGAAAATGCAATCAAATATACCAGAAAATATTCTGCTAACATTTAAAAGTGAAAAAAAGCTAGATAGTTTTAAAAATATAACAACAGAAAACAGCTGAATGTTTTGGGGGTTTATTAAACCCCAAACCCCCAAAAACATTTGTGACAGTTAATTTAAAACGAAAGGGACAATGGTTGTTCGTGTAAAGATATATAACATTGTGGTGTTTTTTTCGATGGGAAAACCGGTAAGAGCGAGCAAATAATTAATAAATAAAAATCATAATTAAAAATAAAACACACACCAAAGAATCACAATTAAATGTTCTGTAAACAACCCTCAGTAATAATTCTTTTGAAGCATGTGTGAGGCCATACAACATTTTATAAATGTACAGTAAACAAAAGTCTGTACTAATTCTTTTGAAGCATGTGTGAGGCCATACAACATGTCATAAAATGTACTCTAAACACAGATATCTAAGCTTTCTGCTGTAAACAAACATCAGTAATAATTCTTTTGAAGCACGTGTGAGGCCATACAACATCTTATAAATGTACAAACAGCCCTCAGTAATAATTCTTTTGAAGCATGTGTGAGGCCATACAACATCTTATAAATAATAATAATAATAATAATAATGAATATTTAGGGCGCTTAATCTTAACAAAAGCCCTAAGCGCTTACAATCTTATAAATGTACCGTAAACACAGGTATCTAAGCTTTCTGCTGTAAACAAACATCAGCAATCATTCTTTTGAAGAATGTGTGAGGCCATAAACCATCTTAGAAATGTACAAAACGGCCCTCAGTAATAATTATTTTGAAGCATGTGTGAGGCCATACACCATCTTATAAATATACCCCAAACAAACTTCACTAATAATTCTTTTGAAGCATGTGTGAGGCCCTACAACATCTTATAAATGTACCGTAAATACACTTCAGTAATAATTCTTTTGAAGCATGTGTGAGGCCATACAGCATCTTATAAATGTACTGTAAACAACCCTCAGTAATAATTCTTTTGAAGCGTGTGTGAGGCCATACAACACCTGACGAAGAAGATATAAGCGACAGCATTGCTTAGTAAATAACCCATCCCTCCGCTCACGTTTTGCATTATTATTGTCTCTCTTCGCTTCTCTCTCTCTCTCTCTCTCTCTCTCTCTCTCTCTCTCTCTCTCTCTCTCTCTCTCTCTCTCTCTCTCTCTCTCTCTCTCTCTCTCTCTCTCTCTCTCTCTCTCTCTCTCTCTCTCTCTCTCTCTCTCTCTCCCATCTCCCTGTCTCTGTCTCTGTCTCTCTCTCTGTCTCTGTCTCTGTCTCTCTCTCTCTCTCTCTCTCTCTCTCTCTCTCTCTCTCTCTCTCTCTCTCTCTCTCTCTCTCTCTCTCTCTCTCTCTCTCTCTCTCTCTCTCTCTGCTTCTATCAGTCTATCCGTTTCGCTCCTGTTTCTTGATATACTGACCTTTCTGCTTGATAATTCAACTCCGCCAAAGGAGTTAGTTTTCGCGTCTGTGTCGATCTACTTGGATAAACGAATGGCTTACGAAAATTATCATTTTCGTTCATATGAATGATTGTAGCGTTATGAACGGAATACACGGTGCCTTAAAAAGGCAAATAACAAAAACAAACAACCCATAAAATCAGTAATAATTAAAAAAATAATGATCAAGCTATAATTTTGATTTTCCGGGATTTTACAGAAGATACAATGCAAGTTTTGAAATGAAGGCATGACCTTACCTCCCTAGAATGAAGAACACAAGGTCACTGGGTAACAGACCCTGATTATTTTGATACCTTTTAGTGGGCGCTAGATCACTGTCGTGCCCAAAAGGCAGCGCTTGAGGTGAAAAGGTTAACCCTTTCACAGCCAGCAATATTTAAGCCCAAAATTACCATTACATTTACCTGGGTAGAGAACAAAATCCATCTGCAGTTTTGGGGATTCTTCTGCGACAGATATAAAATAAGATCTATCATTACTTCCCAAAACTAAGACAACAGGGTATTTTGGGTAATAGACCCCAATTTGATGCCTTTTAGTGACATAGGTGTTAAATCACTGTGGTGCTAAAATGCGACTTTGGCGGTGAAAGGGTTCAAGACGGAGAGAATGAGAGGGAAGGGTGAGAGGGAGACAGAAACACAGAGAGAGAGAGAGAGAGAGAGAGAGAGAGAGAGAGAGAGAGAGAGAGAGAGAGAGAGAGAGAGAGAGAGAGAGAGAGAGAGAGAGAGAGAGAGAGAGAGAGAGAGAGAGAAGCTTGATAAATCGCTACATGTAAGGACTGTGAAGGAAATTGCCTCAGTAAAATCGATTAGCCTTTTTTTTCTCTTCCCTTGCTCTTCGTCGAGGCCCATGTCATGTCAGAAGAATGGCAGCGTTTCTTAGCACCAAGCACTCTCTTGCAACTGTTTGCAACTATTTGTTTATTTTTGCCATTTGGTATTTTGGCTTTTGGTATTTGGTATTTTGGTATTTTGGTATTTGGAATTTGGAATTTGGTATTTTGGAATTTGGTATTTTGGAATTTGGTATTTTGGAATTTGGTATTTTGGAATTTGGTATTTTCTACCAACAGAGACTCGTCTCTGTGAAATTCGGGCTGCTCCCACTTGGAGAGCGCGTCACCGCCAAAGCAGCGCCACCTTTTTTCTTTTTTTTTCTTCGGGGGATGGACTTGGGAAACCTAGCTATTAATTTGGTACATACCAGGCCGCGGCTGGGATTTCTCCCTGCTCTTACCGACTTTTTTTTTTTTACTGCCGTGGGAGTTTTACGTGCCGTAAATCGCACGTGTTAGCCTTGCTCTAATAAGTCCCCATCAGAAGGACTCGACATTCAGTTCGAATTTCTTGATGAAGTGGAAAAAACGGGGTAAGGCCGAGATTTGAACCCGCATTGAATCGGCAGGTGAACGTCTTAACCACTCCGCCACCTTTTCTTCCCTTTCGGCAAGCAATGGCTGTGATACGGCTGGGTGTGTGTGCCAAATAGTTTACATGGACAAAATGATGGCGAAAAACAGTCAAGGAAGATTGTATTGCGGCAAGCGGTCATGTGTGCCAAATAGTTTACAAGCAAGAAGTGATGACGAAAAACAGTCACGGAAGCTTGTATTGCGGCAAGCGGTCATGTGTGACAAATGGTTTACAAGCAAGAAATGATGATGAAAAACAGTCACAGAAGTTTGTATGTGGCAAGCGGTCATGTGTGCCAAATGGTTTACAAGCAAGAAATGATGATGAAAAAGTCACATAAGTTTGTATGTGGCAAGCGGTCATCTGTGCCAAATAGTTTACAAGCAAGAAATGATGATGAAAAACAGTCACGGAAGTTTGTATGGCGGCAAGCGGTCATGTGTGACAAACAGTTTACAAGGAAGACTCGAAGTCTTGTACGAAAGACTAGTCAAGACAGCAACTAAAGGTTATGATTTGGTTTTAGAAAAGTGCCTGTTTCTTACTTCAACCTTGATCATTTTCAGCCAATTTAATTCACTGTGTTGTGTTCTCATTATTTTATTGAGTAAGATACTTCCAAAGGGCTTTTTTGGAAACCAATACACCTTGAAACCTCGAAATAATGCAATGGCCTGCTATTATTATTAAAACAAATTGCACAATATATACGCGAGAGAAAGCCGGAACCGATCTAAAGCCTCACAAGAGCTGCCAGATTGGTCTCACTTTCGGAAGTGAGTTGGTTTAAACGACGTTTATTGAGAAAGAATCACATTAGGCCTATATTGGCCACTGCAAAGAACAAGAACACCTTTTGCAAGAGCGAATGCCTTTGGTTGGTGGGGGGAGATGCTTGAGTACTGACCAAACAAGGGTATAACTCTCGCCAATAACCCTATTTGAGGCCACTGAATGGTTGCCTTTTGCAAGAGTGAATGCCCTTGTGGATACTGACCAACAAGGGATTAACTCTTGCCGTCAAGGGCGTTGATAACCCTGGTTGCAGTGGCCATGAGCGCAACAAGCTGAGAGGTTATATAAGGCGCTCAAAAAGACAAATGACACAATATTGGCTACCACTGGTAAGATGACGCTTTCCAAAGTGAAAAACCATGTGAACTATTTTAACCCTTTCACCGCCAAAGTCGCATTTTAGCACCACAGTGATTTGACACCTATGTCACGAAAAGGCATCAAATTGGGGTATATTATCCAAAGACCCTATTGTCTTAGTTTTGGGAAGTAAGGGTAGACTTTATTTGACATATGTCACAGAAGAATCCCCAATACAGTAGATGGATTTTATGCTCTATCCAGGTAAATTTAATGGAAAATTTTGGCTGAAATATGGCTGGCGGTGAAAGGGTTAAACTAAGATGTACTATAGTGTTTTTGTTGGTGTGTTTTGTTGTTGTGGTTTTTGTACACCACTGTCGCAAGATGAGACACTTTCCAAAGTGAAAAAACACGTGAACTCTTTTAAACTAAGATTTAGAATAGGTTTTCTTTTGTGTATTTTGTTGTTGTGGTTTTTGTACACCACTGTCGCAAGATGAGACACTTTCCAAAGCGAAAAACCACGTGAACTCTTTTAAACTAAGATTTATCAGTGTTTTTGTTGTTGTTGTTGTTGTTGTTGTTGTACACCACTGCTACTAGTTAACTTTTCGCTCGAACAGAGCGGTAGCCGAAGAAACCAGCCTGCTGCTGTGTAAGGTTAGTTGTTTGTTCTCTAACTTCTAAGCCATATTATCATAACAGGTCTGCGTGACTTTCTAAAAAATCGATGGATCCGTTTGGCTCTTTGTTGGATCCGTTTTTGTACTGCCAGTTCTTACAGAACGGGAGTTGAATTCATTAGGATGGAATTTGTTTATTTGGTATATTCTATTCACAGAGACTTATTCTTCTTCTTCTTCGATCGCTCAGACAGTTTCCTGTCAATAATTATGAGCGCAGATGCGTCATGCTGCCGCTATGCGCCTAACTAAGAAATAGTTAGGCCCAGCAAGTCCGACTTCGGCTGGAGAAGGAAATGTGTTTGAAAGCGTTTCGTGGGGAAAAAAGGCAGGAGAATGGACCCGGTAAGGCAGAAGGATAGTAGATGACAGTAAGCAAAGGGAAAAGGCAGAGTCAAAGAGAGTGACAGATTAGAGAAAGTTACAAGCACAGAACTTCCAAAAGGTAGGGGAACTATTTATACAAAAGAACCCCCGGTATCCCCACGGGGGTGGGTCACAGAGACTTATCTCTGTGAAATTCGGGCTGCTCTCCCCCGGAGAGAGCGTCACCGCAAGTGCAGCGCCAACCCAATTGTTTTATTTTCGTTTTGTTTTTGTTATTTTGTTTTTGGGGGGCATAGGGTGAGGAGGGTGTGTGGGCACACTTGGAAAACCTAGCTATCAATTTGGCCATACCAGGCAGCGGGATTTCTCCCTGCTCTTACCGACTTTCAACTGCCGTGGGATTTTTACGTGCGTAAAGCGCACCGGTCAGACTAGCTTTAAGTCCCCATCCGAAGGACTCGACGTTCAGTTCGATTTTCCTGTCAAACTAGAAAAGAAAGGGCGAGGCCGGGATTCGAAACCGGGTCACTCACGCAGCAGTGACGCATTATATTTGGCAGGCGAACGTCTTAACCACTCTGCCACCTTTCTCCTGTGAACGACAGGAGTGTGTGTGTGTGTGTGTGTGTGTGTGTGTGTGTGTGTGTGCGTGCGTGCGTGCGTGCGTGCGTGCGTGCGTGCGTGCGTGCGTGCGTGCGTGCGTGCGTGCGTGCGTGCGTGCGTGCGTGCGTGCGTGCGTGCGTGTGTGTGTGTGTGTGTGTGTGTGTGTGTGTGTGTGTGTGTGTGTGTGTGTGTCCCCGTGTGTATCCAAGATGTGTTCTAGTCTATAGCGCCTAAACCACTCAACCGATCATAATGAAACTCGGTACAATGATTCCTTAGACATTGCAGATGCCGCACACCATGTTAGATTCACAGACCGACAAGCCATATCAACGTAATCCCAGTGAGAAACGCTTTGAATATAAAAAAGCATCGATTATCTAAAACATAAATGGGTGTATTTAAACCAAAGTAGGTACACTGAAAAAGCGTTACTTAATACTATTGTGTTGCAAAATATCTAATTTCTAAACAATGCTATACTAATACAGGAAATTATTAAACACAAAAATACACAATGACCATACAGTCCAAAATTAACTCCCCTGTCTAAGTAATTATACCGTTATTCGTGTGTATGGTGAGGTCTCTGTGGGTGTATGTTTGTGTGGGGGTGTTGCTGGTGCTGGGAGTACGTTAACATGGTGTTGCCATCTTGTTCCTTTTTTTTCTTCTACGTCAGCGTGTAGGGGAAAACGGGGTAAAAAGCCCATGGGCGGGTAAGAAGCCCATGCCAAGCATCTCATGAAATGAAGCAAATTTCAGTCAAATTTTGCCCATGAGACGAACGCTAAACATTAACACTCGTCTCATGGGCAACATTTGACTGAAATTTTCTTCGTTTCATGAGATAATTAGCATGGGCTTCTTACCCCGTCTTACCCTATGATATTTGTGTTCTCTTTCCCCGTGGGAATACCACATAGAGACGGGGACATTCATAGGATAGGCACTGGGGCACATAGAGACGGGGACATTCATAGGATAGGCACTGGGGCACATAGAGACGCTGACATTCATAGGATAGGCACTGGGGCACATAGAGACGGGGACACATAGAGACGTGGACACATAGAGACGGGGGACACATAGAGACGGGGACATTCATAGATAGGCACTGGGACACAGAGAGACGGGGACACATAGAGACGGGGACACATAGAGACGGGGACACATAGAGACGGAGACACATAGAGACGGGGACACATAGAGACGGGGACACATAGAGACGGAGACACATAGAGACGGGAACACATAGAGACGGGGACATTCATAGGATAGGCACTGGGGCGCATAGAGACGGAGACACATAGAGACGGGGACACATAGAGACGGGGGCACATAGAGACGGGGACACATAGAGACGGGGACATTCATAGGATAGGCTCTGGGGCGCATAGAGACGGAGACACATAGAGACGGGGACACATAGAGACGGAGACACATAGAGACGGGGACTTTAATAGGATAGGCACTGGGGCGCATAGAGACGGGGACACATAGAGACGGGGACACATAGAGACGGGGACATATATAGGATAGGGCACTGGGGCACATAGAGACGGAGACACATAGAGACGGAGACACATAGAGACGGGGACACATAGAGACGGAGACACATAGAGACGGAGACACATAGAGACGGGGACACATAGAGACGGGGACACATAGAGACGGGAATACATAGAGACGGAGACACATAGAGACGGGGACACATAGAGACGGAGGACACATAGGGACGGGGACACATAGAGACGGGGACACATAGAGACGGGGACACATAGAGACGGGGACACATAGAGACGGGGACACATAGAGACGGAGACACATAGAGACGGGGACACATAGAGACGGGGACACATAGAGACGGAGACACATAGAGACGGGGACACATAGAGACGGAGACACATAGAGACGGGGACACATAGAGACGGGGACACATAGAGACGGAGACACATAGAGACGGGGACACATAGAGACGGGGACACATAGAGACGGGGACACATAGAGACGGGGACACATAGAGACGGAGACACATAGAGACGGGGACACATAGAGACGGGGACACATAGAGACGGAGACACATAGAGACGGGGACACATAGAGACGGGGACACATAGAGACGGGAACACATAGATACGGAGACACATAGAGACGGGGACACATAGAGACGGAGACACATAGAGACGGAGACACATAGAGACGGGAACACATAGAGACGGAGACACATAGAGACGGAGACACATAGAGACGGAGACACATAGAGACGGAGGACACATAGAGACGGGGACACATAGAGACGGAGACACATAGAGACGGGAACACATAGAGACGGGGACACATAGAGACGGGGACACATAGAGACGGAGACACATAGAGACGGGAACACATAGAGACGGAGACACATAGAGACGGGGACACATAGAGACGGGGACACATAGAGACGGGGACACATAGAGACGGGGACACATAGAGACGGGGACACATAGAGACGGAGACACATAGAGACGGGGACACATAGAGACGGAGACACATAGAGACGGGGACACATAGAGACGGGGACATTTATAGGATAGGCACTGGGGCACATAGAGACGGGGACACATAGAGACGGGGACACATAGAGACGGGGACACATAGAGACGGGGACACATAGAGACGGGGACACATAGAGACGGGGGACACATAGAGACGGGGACACATAGAGACGGGGACACATAGAGACGGGGACACATAGCGACGGGGACATTTATAGGATAGGCACTGGGGCACATGTAGACGGGGACACATAGAGACGGGGACACATAGAGACGGTGACACATAGAGACGGGGACACATAGAGACGGAGACACATAGAGACGGAGACACATAGAGACGGAGACACATAGAGACGGGGACACATAGAGACGGGGACACATAGAGACGGGGACACATAGAGACGGAGACACATAGAGACGGGGACACATAGAGACGGAGACACATAGAGACGGGAACACATAGAGACGGGAACACATAGAGACGGAGATACATAGAGACGGGGACACATAGAGACGGGACGGAGACACATAGAGACGGGGACACATAGAGACGGGGACACATAGAGACGGGGACACATAGAGACGGGAACACATAGAGACGGAGACACATAGAGACGGGGACACATAGAGACGGAGACACATAGAGACGGGGACACATAGAGACGGAGACACATAGAGACGGAGACACATAGAGACGGAGACACATAGAGACGGGGACACATAGAGACGGGGACATTTATAGGATAGGCACTGGGGCACATAGAGACGGGGACACATAGAGACGGGGACACATAGAGACGGGGACACATAGAGACGGGGACACATAGAGACGGGGACACATAGAGACGGGGACACATAGAGACGGGGACACATAGCGACGGGGACATTTATAGGATAGGCACTGGGGCACATGTAGACGGGGACACATAGAGACGGGGACACATAGAGACGGTGACACATAGAGACGGGGACACATAGAGACGGGGACACATAGAGACGGGGACACATAGAGACGGGGACACATAGAGACGGGGACACATATAGACGGAGACACATAGAGACGGAGACACATAGAGACGGAGACACATAGAGACGGGGACACATAGAGACGGGAACATTCATAGGATAGGCACTGGGGCACATAGAGACGGAGACACATAGAGACGGGAACATTCATAGGATAGGCACTGGGGCACATAGAGACGGGGACACATAGAGACGGGGACACATAGAGATGGAGACACATAGAGACGGAGACACATAGAGACGGAGACACATAGATACGGAGACACATAGATACGGAGACACATAGATACGGGGACACATAGAGACGGAGACACATAGAGACGGGGACACATAGAGACGGAGACACATAGATACGGGGACACATAGAGACGGGGACACATAGAGACGGAGACACATAGATACGGGGACACATAGAGACGGAGACACATAGATACGGAGACACATAGATACGGAGACACATAGATACGGGGACACATAGAGACGGGGACACATAGAGACGGAGACACATAGAGACGGGGACACATAGAGACGGAGACACATTGATACGGAGACACATAGAGACGGGGACACATAGAGACGGAGACACATAAAGACGGGGACACATAGAGACGGAGACACATAGACACGGGGACACATAGAGATGGGGACACATAGAGACGGAGACACATAGAGACGGGGACACATAGAGACGGGGACACATAGAGACGGGGACACATAGAGACGGGGACATTCATAGGATAGGCACTGGGACACAGAGAGACGGGGACACATAGAGACGGGGACACATAGAGACGGAGACACATAGAGACGGGGACACATAGAGACGGAGACACATAGAGACGGGGGCACATAGAGACGGGGACACATAGAGACGGGGGCACATAGAGACGGGGACACATAGATACGGGGACACATAGAGACGGAGACACATAGAGACGGGGACACATAGAGACGGAGACACATAGAGACGGGGACACATAGAGACGGGGACTTTTATAGGATAGGCACTGGGGCACAGAGAGACGGAGACACATAGAGACGGGGACACATAGAGACGGGGACATTTATAGGATAGGCACTGGGGCGCATAGGGACGGGGACACATAGAGACGGGGGCACATAGAGACGGGGACACATAGAGACGGGGGCACATAGAGACGGGGGCACATACGGACGGGGACACATAGAGACAGGGACACATAGAGACAGGGACACATAGAGACGAAATTGGTGACACATAATAACAGGCACGCATAGAGACGGGTCGACATAGAGATACGGGGATACATGCTGCAGACGGAGACATATAGAGATGGGGACACATAGAGACACAACTGGTGAAACATAGAGACGGGGACAAAACAGAAACATGTAGGGGATATATATCGCTAGCAACTTTTCCCTCTCTAGTTGTCCTCCGCCCCACATAATGGGGAATGAGGACTATACATTCGTTCGTCTCTGGGTTTGTGCGTGTGTGTGTGTGTGTGTGGTCAGTTTGTAAAAATTCTCTTCATACATTTTCCTAAATATCAGTTCTGTTGGTCTGTCTGTCTCTGTCCGTCTCTTTCTCCCCATCTCTTTCTATCCGTATTTTTTGTTTATTTTCTATGTCAGTCTGTCTATCTTTGCTTTGCTTGTTTGTCTGTCTGTTTGTGGAATAGGAGGAGGAGGAGGAGAGAGAGAGAGAGAGAGAGAGAGAGAGAGAGAGAGAGAGAGAGAGAGAGAGAGAGAGAGAGAGAGAGAGAGAGAGAGAGAGAGAGAGAGAGAGAGAGAGAACACTGACTGGATACTGGACACTGAACAATCTTAATAGGCCGTTGACCCATTCCATTGAGAGAAAGAAAAGAAAGAAAGAGAAGAGAGAGAGAGAGAGAGAGAGAGAGAGAGAGAGAGAGAGAGAGAGAGAGAGAGAGAGAGAGAGAGAGAGAGAGAGAGAGAGAGAGAGAGAGAGAGAGAGAGAGAGAGAGAGAGAGAGAGAGAGAGAGAGACAGAGAGAGAGAGAGAGAGAGAGAGAGAGAGAGAGAGAGAGAGAGAGAGACAGAGAGAGAGAGAGAGAGAGAGAGAGAGAGAGAGAGAGAGAGAGAGAGAGAGAGAGAGAGAGAGAGAGAGAGAGAGAGAGAGAGAGAGAGAGAACACTGACTGGATACTGACACTGAACAATTTTAATAGAGTTGACCCATTCCATTGAGAGAGAGAGAGAGAGAGAGAGAGAGAGAGAGAGAGAGAGAGAGAGAGAGAGAGAGAGACTGGAGACTGGACACTGAACAATTTTAAGAGAGCCGTTGACCCATTCCAGAGAGAGAGAGAGAGAGAGAGAGAGAGAGAGAGAGAGAGAGAGAGAGAGAGAGAGAGAGAGAGAGAGAGAGAGAGAGAGAGAGAGAGAGAGAGAGAGAGAGAGAGAAGAGAGAACACTGACTGGATACTGGACACTGAACAATTTTAATAGGCCGTTGACCCATTCCATTGAGAGAGAGAGAAGAGAGAGAGAGAGAGAGAGAGAGAGAGAGAGAGAGAGAGAGAGAGAGAGAGAGAGAGAGAGAGAGAGAGAGAGAGAGAGAGAGAGAGGATCGAGAGACAGAGAGAGAGAGAGAGAGAGAGAGAGAGAGAGAGAGAGAGAGAGAGAGAGAGAGAGAGAGGGAGAGACGAGAGAGAGAGAGAGAGAGAGAGAGACAAGAGACAGAAGAGAGAGAGAGAGAGAGAGAGAGAGAGAGAGAGAGAGAGAGAGAAAGAGAGTAACAGACAAACAAACAAACACACTGACAGACAGTAAGGCAACAAATCTCACCTTTTCGGACGGATGAGTCGGTTCACCGCGCACTTTGAGAATGCCTTTGGGATGGGAAGCCACTCTGTCCCCGCCACCATCTCGTGACTGCTGCGTCATTTCCGACGAAGAAGGTTCGACCTTCATGACCTCGGCGAGCACAATGTCCTTGAACGACCTCCTCCCCACCCGCTGCACCCCCTTACTTGCCCCGTCCCTCTCCTTCGTTCCCGCCCCGAACTGCACCCGAGGCGAATTTCCTGCTGAGACACCCGAAATCGTTTTCGCTCCTCCGTTGGCGTTTTCCGATTGGTGGCCGTTTTCAGTTCCTAGTTCTGATTGGCTGGGGGTTGCGTTTCCTGGATCAGTGGCATCCTCTTGTGGTGATTCGAGTAAGGAGTCTGGAGGGATGTCTTCTAGTGCGGAGGGTTCTGGCAGAAGGTCGTCCGGGGATTGGCATCTGTTGTCGTCTTCATCGTCATCATTGTTGCCGTTGTTGTCATTATCGTTGTCGTCTTTGTTGTTGATGATAGGGGTAATGTTTTCTTCGTTGACGACAGGAGTAGTGTTTTCTTCGCTGCCGTTTTCTTCCTCGTTGAGTGGTTCGTTTTCCATGCTTGCTTTTTTTCTTTTCTTTCCCTTTAAATCATTGAAATGTCTTTACTGAGAGTTATGTCGAAAATTACCTTAAAACTGTTACTTCTTTGTAACGTTTGCTAACTCGGAACTTCCATTATGTTGAATTGTTTGTCCATAGTATAGTTCTAGCTATGCTGACACGTTGAAGTTTTGCAGAATAGGTTTCAACACATACACTGTTTGAATACATCCAGTTTGGTGCACTTCTGTTTTCAGACAGGATTTTATTTCTCATCTACAAACTAAGATTACGAACAGATAAGACCCCTCTTAGTTTCCATTAGACTGAGCCAAGGAATATGTCACAGAAGGCACTTGACATTTAAGAAACCAGGAAAATTAGCTGTAAAATTATTATTAACTTTATGCTAATCGTTTCTGCGAAGTCATTTGAATAGAAGAGGAATAGCAAATAGGCTCTGTTAGGAGATTCCCCATAAAGTTTTCAAAATATGCTGGCCTACACCATAAAACTTAAAGACACCACGATTAAGTCCCTTCGTTTTTTTCTGGGTAGCTGTGACCCACATACAAATGCCCCCAACTTCAAATTGAGGCTGCTCTTTAAAATGATGCTTCGTTTTCAATTTTGGAGGGCATTTGCATGGAAGTCAAACCTGGTCAAAACAAGATTTCGTACCAGCTATAAGAGGGAAAACCCGTGAAACCCGTGATTTTGACCCGTGATCTGGTGGGTCTTGAAGGCTTCCCGGGTGCAACTAATCCTGTTAAATCGTTCAGAAACGACCACTGCAGCAGACAAGGGGATCTTTAGTTTAGACTGCTTTTCAAATTTGACTCCTGTAAGGCACTAAACTCTTCTTTTTTTTTAAATCAGCATTTCACATAGACACACACACACAAAGAGACAGGTGTTTTCATCCGGCGGTGTTTTTTTGGTGTGTTTTTTTACAACTGCAGGCTGAGGCAACCAACTAACAGTCAATCAGTACAATACAGATCAAATCCTACAATCACATTATACACATGTCCTTTCTTCGAAGATTCATTTGTAATCGGAAATGAGACCATCTGGAAAATTAAGACGCGGATTGTAATCTGAATTGAAGCCAATGTAGCTGGTTTAAAAATAAAATCAAGGAAGAAACCTCGGGGAGTGTTATTTTCATGGAAGAAAAACTCTGCGAATGCCAATTTCCTGGGTGTTTTTGCTGGTTTCAAAAATGCAGGGGGAATAAAATAGTACGGGGAATTATTTTGTTTTTGTAACAGAAAGGCTTTAGGAATGTTTCATGGGTGTGTTTCGGGGTTCCTCTCTAGCTGCTGTGTGCCTAACCAATCACCGTAATATAATTGTTTTCCTCTCTAGCTGCTGTGTGTCTAACCAATCACCGTAATATAATTGTTTTCCTCTCTAGCTGCTGTGTGCCTAACCAATCACCGTAATATAATTGTTTTCCTCTCTAGCTGATGTGTGCCTAACCAATCACCGTAATATAATTGTTTTCCTCTCTAGCTGCTGTGTGCCTAACCAATCACCGTAATATAATTGTTTTCCTGTCTAGCTGCTGTGTGCCTAACCAATCACCGTAATATAATTGTTTTCCTCTCTAGCTGCTGTGTGCCTAACCAATCATCGTAGTATAATTTGTTTTCTTCTCTAGCTGCTGTGTGCCTAACCAATCACTGTAATATAATTGTTTTCCTCTCTAGCTGCTGTGTGCCTAACCAATCATCGTAATATAATTTGTTTTCCTCTCTAGCTGCTGTGTGCCTAACCAATCACCGTAATATAATTGTTTTCCTCTCTAGCTGCTGTGTGCCTAACCAATCATCGTAATATAATTTGTTTTCTTCTCTAGCTGCTGTGTGCCTAACCAATCACCGTAATATAATTGTTTTCCTTCTCTAGCTGATGTGTGCCTAACCAATCACCGTAATATAATTGTTTTCTTCTCTAGCTGCTGTGTGCCTAGCCAATCACCGTAGTATAATTGTTTTCCTCTCTAGCTGCTGTGTGCCTAACCAATCACCGTAATATAATTGTTTTCTTCTCTAGCTGCTGTGTGCCTAACCAATCACCGTAACATAATTGTTTTCCTCTCTAGCTGCTGTGTGCCTAATCAATCACCGTAATATAATTGTTTTCCTCTCTAGCTACTGTGTGCCTAACCAATCACCGTAATATAATTGTTTTTCTCTCTAGCTGCTGTGTGCCTAATCAATCACCGTAATATAATTTGTTTTCCATTCTAGCTACTGTGTGCCTAACCAATCACCGTAATATAATTGTTTTCCTCTCTAGCTGCTGTGTGCCTAACCAATCACCGTAATATAATTTGTGTTACGTCTCTAGCTGCTGTGTGCCTAACCAATCACCGTAATATAATTTGTGTTTCCTCTCTAGCTGCTGTGTGCCTAACCAATCACTGTGAGATAAACGTGTCTTCTCTGGTAGTTCCTGTTTGGTTAATTAACGGATGGCCACGAGATACTTTAGCATCCGGACGTAGGGCATGCGTCTACGGTGAGCTTAATTAAAGGTCACCTCCATCATCACCGTCATCATCACCTCCTTAATGAACAACCGGAACGCTATGACCAGTGGTCAGCAACTGTGCTCTGTGAACAGCCAGCATCTCTGCTCAGGTCATCCGAGGAGGCGGACATCTGAAACAAAACCACAGATACTTACATAACTGAACAAAAAAAACGAAACGTTCAAAGAATAATTAACCCTTTCACCACCAATGTCGCATTTTTGCACCATAATGATTTAACACCCATGCCAAGTAGAAGGCATCAACCCAGGGTCTGTTATCCAAAGACCCTATTGTCTGAGTTTTGGGAAGCAAGGATAGACCTTATTTTGTATACGTCACAGAAGAATCCCCAAAAGTGCATTTGGATTTTGTTCTCTACCCAGGTAAATTTGATGGAATTTTTGGCTGAAATATGGCTGGCGGTGAAAGGGTTAAAAATGGCTGAACATGGGTTACAAAACGTCTGAACTCATTCCGGACGAATTTTTCGAGTATACTTGGAACAGGAGAACGCCAGTCAGGGCCTACTTACGAGTCGGAACAACACTTTTTTTTATAGTCTAAAACCTGTATAAATCCATGTTTTAACAAAAATCCAAACCACGTTTTTCGAGTTACATCTCTTCATCACTGTTCCAGCTTTCGGTTTGCTTATGTTTGGTACTTCTATCTTAATTTTTTAAATGTTAGCAATGTCAAAAAATCGTCCCTAGACAAGCGTCAGAAAATACTCCAATAGGTTTTCATTAAGGAGACTAATGATTCTGATTTTAGTGCAAGTAACCACGATTTCAAAGTTAAAAATAAACTTGAATCAATCAGTGATGTTGTCAAAACTGAATCACTGACAGT
>CM065706.1:26293216-26298216 GCA_017654935.2 Phymorhynchus buccinoides | reverse complement strand
GTACTGCAGGTCCGATCCGTGATAAAAAATTGCTAATAAAAAAATGATATTGAAGATATGTAACTCTTTCACAGTGTAAATGGGAAAAGATTGCTGATCTGCAGTACATCCAATGGGATTTCGTGTTACAAAAAAACAGTTAAGGAGTTGGTTTTCCTGAAAAAAAATGCCACTTAACAGTTAACTGACTTTTCTTTTGCCGGAAGCGGAACTTGATTATGTCAGTTAACTACTTAACTGGAATAAGAAAAGACAGTTAACTACTTAACTGGCATAGTAAAGCCAGTTAAGTAGCTAACTGGTATTTTATCATTTTTGAGCCCCATAGGAACCTCCCTTAAAGACCCCCCATTATAAGACTCCCTCCCACTCTGTGTAGAGTGGCACAGAGGTAGCGCGTTCGCCTCGTGTCAAGTAAACCCGAGTTCGAACTTGGGTACAGGGGATTTTTCCTCTCACTTTACACTAGGCCGTACGGTCTGAACGTGGAGTCTTTCGGATGAGACGATAAACCGAGGTCCTGTGTGCCCATGCACTTAGCACACGCTCAACCCAGTGGCAACGAAAGAGTTGTCATTTGGTCAAAATTTACCCCACCCCCCTCCCTTTCCTTCCTCATCAGTCACACAAAAATCGCATGACAAAAATTAAAAAACAGAAATTGGGTGGTGCGCCTCTGGCTGCGACGCGCTCTCCAGGTGGGAGCAACCCGAATTTCACAGAGACGCCTCTGTGACTATAAAGTACCCAATACCCAATACCAATACATAAGACCTACTTCTCTGAGGCATTGCCCTTCTTTTGTAAGTATTAAAATGACCTCCCTTATGTAAGTTATAAGACCCCTCCCTTATTGGACCTCAATTTGGATTTGGATGATTTTTGAAGGTCTCATAAGGGAGGTTCCATTGTACTTGCATAAGTATTAGTCTTTCGTTTCCGACTATTACGGCCAGATAGCACAGGGGGCCACCTGCTATTCTAGATGGGCGAAAATGTGTCTACTTTGGATATATCTTGCCCAGGGTTACTTCCTCTTCTTCTTCTTCTGCGTTCCCAGGCCATATGGCCATAATGGGTAAGGCAAGCATGTGTCCGGTTTTCAGTTTTTACTGGTCTCCCCGCTAGCGTAGAGCCGAAACATTCCGATTTCGGAGGAGCTCAAAGAAGAAAAAATATTTGGAAGATTGTTTTTATTTTTGCTTAAAAGGCAGGAGAATCGGGCCAATAAGTCAGAAAGATAGTAGATGATAGAAAGCAAAAGGGAAAAGGCAGCTACAAGCATAGAGTCAAAGAGAGTGGCAGAGTAAAGGAAGTTACAAGCACAGAACTTCCAGAAGGTGAGGGAACTATTTTTTTTTACAAAAGACCCCCCCCCTCACCCCCCCCCCCCCCCCCCCCCCACCCCCCCACCCCCAGGGGGAGACCCAGGTACATTTCCACTCTTTCGGCCAAAGGGATTTGAGGACAGCTGGCGTTGGGAAAGTCCCCAAAGGCCAACCATTCCCTTTGGCCGAACAACAATGACAACAACTAAAAGGTCAGTGCAAATGTCCGGGCCTATTTTCAGAGTCGTCTTCCACAAAAAGACAAGAAGATGCACCATGATTTTTGTTTGTGGCTCAAGCCACAAACCTATAACTAACTTTGTCTGTCTGTCTGTCGGTCTGTCTGTCGGTCGGTCTGTCGGTCTGTCGGTCGGTCTGTCGGTCTGTCTGTCGGTCGGTCGGTCTGTCGGTCGGTTGGTCCAAAATTGTCGCACATATTGCCCAAATTGTCGCACATATTGTAAAAGAGAAAAAAAATACTTGGGCATAAAGTAACATTTCAGTTGTCATATCTACAGTCCTTAGGTACGGAAAGAATTGTATACTGAACAGAGCACATGAATCTTCATTTTAAAGCGTACAAAATAATAAACATACGTAATACAGACACTGCAACAGACACAACGAGTATGCGGTGCTTCTTTCGATGAGCATAAGTAGGATAAATAGTTTTAAATGTTTTCCAAAAGATATAAAAAGTTACGAAATGGTGCAGAGATAACATTCTGGTTTACAGATTAAAATTATTGAAAAGCCAGGGGAGGCGACTCAGTGTATGTAATGATTTGAGTGGTAAAAATAGACCGCTGCCACAAACGATTGCGAATCCGCGCTTGTTTTTCACTACTGTAGAATATCATTTATAGTACAGATTCACATATTCACAGAGGCTATAGGCTGTAAGCCTTTTGCCCTCGATAGTGTAATTTCTTTGTACAGAGCTTGGTTGACTTTAGTGCCCGTGGATTTAGTTTTGACGTTAGTGTATAACTAACACTCAATTTTACAATTTAATGCATGTCCAAATTGGTAGAAAACATTAGTGTTGTTAATTCCTTACCAATGTGTTTTTTAAAGGCATTTACAGATGGTGCATTGACGGTATTATGGGATAAACCGTTCCATAAATGTATTATTCTGTTTGTAAAAAATGAGTGGAATTGACGGGTATTGGTTTGTTTTTTGGTTAGTTTATAATTGTGACCTCTTGTGACATTATGATTAGATAACTCAAAGAGCTGAGTAGTAGATGAGGAATCATATAATCTTTGCATAATCTTAAAAAACTTCTATCATGTCACCTCTGACTCTCCTATATTCTAAACTAGGCAACTAATTCAACCACTTTAGGCGATCTTCATAATTCAGGTCACGGGTACCAATTATACATCTTGTGAATCGTCTCTGAACACCTTCAATTAAATCTATGTTTTCTTAAGTAAGGATACCATACAAGGATTTCCATATTCTAGAATAGAACGAATTAAGGACAGCTCCCCATTTTACTATTGGCCCCTAGTACTAGTAATGCCAATCAACGATAAAAGCTTTTTCTTTTTTAAATAGTCTCTTTGATGTCTGTAAATATATCATATTTTTGGTCCCCCTTATTCCTACGAGCAACTTTTCCCACTCAGTCGTCTTATAACTCTCTCGTTTTCTGTTAGCAGCTTTATTACTCGAATAACGGCTTTTCTCCCAGCGCTGTCCCCACCCCTCTGTTTTCTCTGTCAATCATCGCACTTAGTTAAAGACACCCCCCCACGTCACGTGTCACATTACCTCTTATGCTAGGAAGATTTCTTAAGATTCCTTACTAGCTATAAGAGAGGGAAAGCACGTGAAAACCGTGATTTTGACACGTGACGTGGTGGGTCTTTAAAACCCCTTCCCTGCCTGCATACGAGATAGTCTTGTGCTGAATGATGTCATTGATGATGTCATAACTTTTGGTGTCATAGTCCTGGGATGATGATGGTTTTGGGTTTTTGGTTTTTGGTTTACATTAGATAAGCCAGGAAAGATATATATCTCTAGACCATTTTCTCAGATTGAGTCTAACTGATTTGTTTTGAAATTAACAATATAAGAAAATCGAAAATTTCTCAGTTTTTCTGTGGCAGTGAAGTTTGCCCAAAGAGGTTTTCCAAAGTTAACAAGCCAGACCAGTGAGTATCCCACCGCAATACACACCTTAGATACGCAATAACGCAAGCACCCCCTTTTCACTCTCTCTCTGGGAATCCAGGAATTGAGAGACAGCAGCTCTATAAAGCCAGGCTGTCGGAATCTATGGCTCCCCCCCACCTGCGTGCGCATCTCGACCCTTCCAACGGAAGCGTCGCCATCTTAGTCAGATTTGTGTGTAAACAGCATCGATCTGGCATTTTTCAAACAAAGTTACTGACTAAGATGGCGGTCTCCCATAATATGGCACGCTCCTTGTGGCCGGATATGACGACACGTGGGTACAAGCCATAGAGACCTTCCATAAGGGTCTCTGACCGATTGGACATTAATCTCACCTTCTACCATAGCTGCTATACAGCAACAAAAGCTGCTGGTAGGAATGTATTGAAGGTATTTAGTATACAAAGTGTAAATAGCAACTAGTAGTATCAAAGATATTCTAAAAGGGTAAGATGGATTACTTAAAAGCTCGGCGAACCGGGCTGATAGAGTTATCGTTAGTGCGGACGTGTACACTATTCACAGTGGAGGCTATCCAAAAACTCGGACTGGAACTTGAACGGAGAATTCAACTGGCCTATCGATGTGTAAAATGTGTCACGTTTAAAAGGGACATAACCAGTGTTTCTGTACTCACTACTCATATAGGGAAAAGAGACCGGATGCTTATCTTCCCCTGTACAGTCTTTGGTAGTATGTGGCGTTATAAAGCATTTCAGTGATTTATGGAATGTGATAATAAAAAGTAATCTTGTTGTTGGTGGTGGTGGCTTACCCTGGCTAAACGACTCCAGGGATCATCCCATCAGCGGAAAGCTCTTCTGCTATGGGATGAGTAACCCACTAATACTGCGGGGCGTGCGAGAAAACGTTTTTGATTACCGCCGGCCATTGTGGGCAGCCCACAGTCCCTCTTCTCGGGGGGGGGGGGGGGGGGGGGGGGGGGGGGGGTGGGGTGGGCGGGGGGGGGGGGGGGATATACTTACGTCTGAACGTGTAGTCTTTCATGATGAGATAAGGTAAGCGGAGCTGATCCAGGTGTGGCCCAGCACTTAGTCACCCGTTAAACCCAGCGGCAGCCGAAAGTTTGGCCATTATGGTCAAATTTATTTTGATGTATATAAAATTAATTATTGAGAATAGTATGTAGTATTTGATATTTTTAGAACAGAAGTTTGTTTAGTTATAAAATTATTATGTGATAAAAATAAGCAAAACAACAGGAAAAGAGAAAAAAGAAAAGAAGAGAAAAGAAAAAGATAGGAAAAAACTAAAAAAAAGGGGCAGATAAAAACAAAAACAAGGAAAAAGAATGAAAAGGATTAAAAGAATTCAAGTAAGAAAATATTAAACAAAAAAAAAAGAGAATTTAAAAAAACATTATCACAAAGCAGATAATGACAAAAGAAGAGGAAGCGAAAACTACGAAACACCAAACGACTGGAAAACAAGAACGCAAATCTTTGTAGGAAAAAACCTGAG